>QPKB01000006.1:19872403-20256223 GCA_003546025.1 Camphora micrantha | reverse complement strand
TATCTCTTAGAACAAAAAAGTGTCATATATTTTAAATAATTCAGATTTTAATAATAGATGGACTACACTGCGAAATCCCAAACTCATTTTAAACCGACAGATATCTCTATAAGAGGCTCTGAGGACCCGGACAACCGCATGATGAGTCTGTGGCCCTTTTCCAGTATTTGCTAAAATTCGTGGGGTCGAAAACTTAAACTTCCGAAGTTTCCAGAATTGCGCATTCGCTGCTAACCTCTGCTAGAAGCCTAGAACTATCCGGCCTTCCTTTAAATACCATACCCCCACCTCCCCTTTCTTCGATCTCAAATCTATAGCTCACTCGTACTTCTCTCATTCCATTTCCGTTGAAGAATATCCTCAAACACCTAAATCCCAACCAAATCCTCTTGATCGATCGACGAGTCTCGACCTAGGGTTTCGATCTCTTTCCATGGCGGACGAAGCAAAAGCCAAAGGCAACGCAGCCTTCTCTGCCGGCCGATTCGATGAAGCCATCCGCTTCTTCTCGGAGGCGATCGATCTCGCCCCCTCTAACCACGTCCTCTATTCAAACCGCTCCGCCGCCTACGCCTCCCTCAATCGCTACGCCGATGCCCTCGTCGACGCCAAGAAGACCGTCGAGATCAAACCCGACTGGTCCAAGGGCTACAGCCGCCTCGGCGCCGCCCACCTCGGCCTTGGCAACGCAGAAGACGCTGTAGCCGCCTACCGCAAGGGCCTCGATCTCGATCCCTCCAACGAGGCCCTGAAATCCGGCCTCGCTGATGCTCAGGCTGCCTCGCGATCGCGCGCCTCTCCCAGCGCTTCTTTCGGCAACATGTTCCAGGGGCCGGAGGTGTGGACGAAGCTCACAGCCGATCCGACGACGAGAGGGTACCTCGCGCAGCCGGATTTCTTGAAGATGATGCAGGAGGTGCAGAGGAACCCTAATAGTCTGAACAAGTACTTGTCGGATCCGAGAATGATGCAGGTGCTCGGAGTTTTGTTGAATGTGAATCTCAGGACGGCAACGCCAGAGGAGATGGAGAGGGAGAGGGAGGCGCCGGAGCCTGAGCCTGAGGTGAAGAGGCAGCGGGAGCCTGCGAAGGTTCCTGAGCCGGAACCGGAGCCTATGGAGATTTCCGATGAGAATAAGGAGGCTAGGGTGAAGAAGGCCGAGGCACAGAAGGAGAAAGAAGCTGGGAATGCTGCTTATAAAAAGAAGGATTTTGAGAAGGCGATCCAACACTATACGCGTGCTGTGGAGCTGGACGATGAGGATATCTCCTTCATTACTAATAGGGCAGCGGTATACTTGGAGATGGGGAAGGTATGTTGATATTCTCCTTCTAAAGTGTTTTTTACTTATAGTTGGAGAATTACTGTGAAGTAAAGTCTCTTTCTTTCTTATTTTTATTGGTTCTGTTAGCCTTATTGTGAAGTTTGACATTTGATTGTAGTTTCCAGTGAAAGGAAGAATCTTTATTACCTAGGATCATGATGTATTTAACAACTACAGGTTGTTGATTTAACTATTTAATTTCCGTGTTGAGGTAAATTAAAAACGGGGGCTTGCTATTGTTTCAATAATCGCTGCATACAGATGTTCAAAATGACAGTCACGTGGACATTCCCATTTGATGGTTAAAGAGGCAGGGGACCCATTAAATTAAAGGGGGTCCAAGTGTTAGAATGATGTAGCTCATACAGAGAGTCAATACCAAACAAGCCTACCATATCTTGTGCTCAAGAATTATTCCAATTCTAAAAAACATTCTAGTAGTTAGTCAGTACATTCATATTTGTTAGGTTCTTGTCTTTTTGGCAAGTTTTATGGGTATTCCCTATTGGTACTTACATAAAGGGGGAATTATCGTCATCGTTGTCATCTCCTTGTCCAACTATGTTGGGGTCAATTACATTCAATTCTGTTTTGCCACTCTTGTTTATCATGGGCCAAATGTATAGAGGGAAAATGATCTAATGAAACAAGTTGGTTGCTTTGTTTTTTATTTTTTTGGACAGAGAGAGATGGAGATGGAGTCTTTTTACCTGAGTGTGGGGCTTCTCTGCCCTGAAATTAAGCTAGAGGCTTAGGCATGAATTGTGTTTCTTTTCATGTTACCAGGATCTAATGAATCTGCCAGCCCCATAATCAGGTTTCAGTGATTGCCCTTGCCGATTTTGGTGACTTTGCTATTCCATCATCTTCCCCTGGGCTCCATAACAAATTGATTTGATCGACCAAATAGATACTGGGAGAGTAATCAAGCAGCACTATGACTATTTTGAGAACTAATGTGAGTTTATGCCAGTGGGGTCTATTATATAAGCCTTCTTTAGATAAAGACAATTCATGGAAAAATAGAGTAAAGAGACCATGTATATATGTATCTATATGGCCTGCCTTCTCCTGTAGACCCTCCCTGTGTGGACCTCATGCGGACCCCTTCATGGGGGCCGCTTGGTGCCATGCCAAGCCCCAACTAATGGGGAAGGTGGGGATCAAAAGATCTCAGTGAGACTTGCATGCGAAATTTCAACGCCATTAGACCATGATGATCCCTTGATTTATGGTCCTTAGTGGTTTTAGTAGCCATTATTATTATTATTTTTTTTTTTTTTAGGATTTTAATCCAATGGTGGGTAAGAGTTTTGGGCCTGTATGATTTGATCATCATCATCATCATCAAGAGATAAGAAAAGTGGGGGAGGGGGGTTGTTTGGTGTTTGGTTTTGGAGGGCATTGCGTGTGTGCACATTTGTCTTCTGTCTGTGCATGCTCATGTATTTTGTCGAGTTGGAGTGAGGTTGGTATACTTTTTGTGCGTTGAAGAGAAAGTCATATTTAGTGATTATATCAAAATTATGCAAGACACATTAGAAAGTAATTAGCATAGGAGCTGCATGTGGGGGTTGTTTTTGAGCTTGCAGTTAAAGTGAATTTTGACCAAGTGTCTGCTTGGAGTCTGTAATCATTTTGCCTTGGTCATGGACAGACATCCAAGATGTTTTGTGGTCCGTGTTGTTTGTTGATGGTGCAATGCTTGCTTGACAGGCAAGAATGTAAATAATATGCAAGAACTTTAGAGAAAGGCATTTGAATCAGGTGGGTTGAAAATTACGAGAATAAAAGAAGTGGATTTTAAAGAGTACATACTGTCGCTGAGGTTGCTGGTTTGTTGTTTTAGCAATAAAATTTGGTAAAAAAAAAAAAAAAAGAATAAGTTGATAATTGAATGTGACTGCTTAGGATATCTAGGGTCAGGTCAATTATAGAATGAAACACTGGGTTTGAGTTTGAATAATTGGTACATGCAAAACACATCTTTGGCAAAGTGGGATGTGATTGTTGAGCATCTATGGCATTTCTTGTAAGATGAGAGGTTTCACTGGTCCACATCTTTGGCAAAGTGGAATGATTATTGAGCGTCCATTCATTTAAGGGGTCACTCTTGTAAGATGAGGGGTTTCATGGGTCTATGAAGATGAATGTTGGAACTGAAGGGAGCTGAAGAAATGCTGTGTTTGAACTGTGTATGCTGAGGTGGATGTGGAGTTACGGGAAAAGGGGAAAACTACATGTAGTTTCAATAGGAGGGGAAAATAAAAAAGCAATGCCATTTGGCATGGCGTACGTGTCATACTGAAGCGTAGAATTAAGTTCTACTCAATGTGTCAAATGGTTGTATGTACAAGGAACTAATAGAATGGGATAACCACTGAATGCTTTCAGGGAAGTAACAAGAAAAGATATGGGCTAAGTTTGAATAACCTACATATGATTTAGTAGAAAAGCAAAACTATAGCTGTGATGACCCTACATTGATTCTTTGTTTCTGATTTCTTGTACTTACAGTTCTTTCTTCTTTGTTGCTTATTAGTCTTCTATACTCTTTCGCACTTGCCCACACGAGCATGGATAAACTATTTTCATGTGCTGAAGTTAGAAAGACAGGGCATATGAGATTATCTTCTTCATATTTATGATGAGAACACACTAAGCCAATCCGGAACATGAATATATTTTGGGATTTAAGAACGATTAATGTGCAGTTTTTTTTTCCATTCCATTTGTTGCACTAGTTTGTAGTTATTTGCTTCTACACTGCATGTCATTTATGTATTGATTATTTTAAAATGACTTTCTTGGCTGTTTTGTGTTCCACTGCTGCATTGGGTCATAGTTGTGAGCATCGTGTTTGAACCTTTTTCCTATCTATTGGCGTGGCTCCGGATCCTTGATCAGAAAATAGACCAATCTCCCAAGGGATTGATTGAATCTAAAGATGGATTCAGCCACTAGGGCACGCTCACGAGTGACACCACGATAAGAGATAAAACTCACAGAAAATTTCGATTAATTTTAATAAGCATGAATTACAATGAGGATGATCATCCTTATATAGGAGTAGGATTGGCTTTCTATAACTTGGACACCAAGACTTTCCTAAACAATAAAGGAAATCAAATCACTAACTTGCCTAATAATCCAAATTAAATAAAATTCCTAATTTTAATTGCTTCTAAATGAATCAACTCTCTAATTAAGATTCCTAATTAAATGGATGTCCCGTTGGGCCTATCGACTGGGCCCAATGGGTGGGCCGACCCATGGTCTGGCCTGCATCAGTCAATTCTATGCTTCTTTGTAGTTCCAGAATCTACTGTACCGGTTCGCTCCCAATCATGAGGAGCGATATTTGTATGTGATTTAGTTAGCTAATCATACTATATGCTGGTTTGTATTGCCCTGAAAGAGCAGAAAGCAGGGTTTATCAACAATTTATTCGACTTTTTCCTTTTTCCTGTTTTCAAATTAGTGGTATAAGAATTAATATCTAGATAGTGTTTCAAATGTGAGTTTTTCTCTCCTTTTTTTTTTAATATTTCATTTAAAATGTATAAATGTCTTCGGGGACCACTGATTATTTAGTTCTTTTGCATATTCAGTATGAGGAATGTATCAAGGATTGTGACAGAGCTGTTGAGAAGGGGCGAGAACTCCGTTCAGACTTTAAGATGGTTGCAAGGGCCTTGACTAGAAAAGGAACTGCCCTGGTGAAGCTTGCAAAATGCTCCAAGGACTATGAACCAGCTATTGAGGCTTTCCAGAAAGCCTTAACTGAGCATCGCAATCCTGAGACATTGAAAAAGCTCAATGATGCAGAGAAGGCAAAGAAAGAGTTGGAGCAACAGGAGTATTTTGATCCACAAATTGCAGATGAGGAGCGTGAGAAAGGTAATGTTCTCTCTTTTGGGGTGGTTATTTACTTATTTTGTTACAGGTTTACCTTACTTGTATTCTGTTATTTTTTGGTTCTTTTTATTAGTTGATGATGCTTAAGAATAATAGAAATATAGTGGAACAGTGGATTTTTGTGGGGGATGAAAGTTTCAAATAAAAGATGTCCCATGTTGGTGGTGGGGCCCACTGGTCTTATCATATGCGGGAGTTTGGTGAATTAGTTATATTTGTAAAATCAGCTTGAATGGATGTGATTAAAAGCAAGTGATTATGAGTTGATCACTTGTTTTGCATTTACTGGGGGCTTTGTTTGCCTTTTGTAGGAAGGCTAACAATGTCCAATGCTGATATTTTTTAGACATCAGAATCTGTATAAAAATAAATCTTTTTTTTTTTTTTTTTTTTTCATTTTTTTTCTTTTCTGTGAATGGTTACTTTACTTGGAGCCACAATCTACTGGCTTTGACAGAGCACCTTCTGGTTGCATTGCAGACTATTGTCAATGTATTTATTCTAGAAAATCACAACCATTCAGTTGCTTATTCCAAAGAATCAGTGTGGTAACTTTCCACTTCATTACCAATGGATTTGACTCGGAGCGGAAAATGGGTATATTTGGTTTTGATGTTGGGACCAGATTGAAGGACTGATGTTGTAAATTGTGATTCTGAAGTGGGGGCCAGATGCCAGTACCATATGCGACCGTATGCCCACACTGGTTCTGTTTGTTTTTGGAGCTAAATGTTCTTAGTTGAGCGAATTCTTGTAGTAGCCTAAGTGGCTGTTCGGAATTTGGATCTTTTCATCAAATGGATTAACCTCCTCATGGACTATAGGGTTTTATTCCCGAATCCCGCAAGGCAGCTGTCTGGGATTTTTTGGTCTGTGGTCATGCTTTGTGGATGGCGGGAATAAAAATGCTCCACCGCTTTTGTACAGGGCTGCATATATTCTGTGGTAGAGAGACTGATTGCACAGGCTTAGACAAGGTTGAAGGACAGAAAAATCATTTGGAAAAGGATGTTTGGTGTGGACTCTCTCTCTCTCTCTCTCTCTCTCTCTCTCTCTGAGTTAATGGTGGATACAGTTATAATTAATTTTAATTTACAGGGTTGTATTAGGAAGGTTCTTCTCTTTTCTTTTCTTCTCTTTTCGAGGAGCTCTTTTGGACCCCCACCCACCCCCCCCCCCCCCCCACCCCCACCCAACAAAAATAAAAAAATAAAAAAAATAGCATGCTATTCTTAAAAGAAAAAAGGATAGCGAAGTTAAAATTGGCATATTTATTTATATTGCATTAAGTTTCTACATGAAATTCTGCTTTACAGAATCAGATTCCCATATCTAATTCAATGTTGATATACAGGCAATGAGTTCTTCAAGCAGCAAAAGTATCCAGAAGCTGTGAAACATTACACAGAAGCCCTGAGAAGGAACCCACGTGATCCAAGGGTATAATTTTCTTTGCTGTTCATCCTCATTTTTCTCATTTGTTGGGACATGAAATGATACGACATTAAACCATCATGTAGCTCTTATATTCTATTTATTGCAATAAATGACGATAACACACATACCTCTCTTGGTAGACTTGCTTGTTGTGAAGAGTCTAACAGCAGACTGTAGGATCATCACATGTATTATCTACCATTTTAGCAAATTTCCTACAGCATGAAGGTCTCCAAGACGTTCTTTTAATTCCTTGCTTTCAACATAAAGATTTCTCAAGGCATTCAAAAATAAATAAATAAGTAAAGATGTGCAAAGAGGAATGCATGTTAATCCGGTCATTGAAGTTATTAAAAAAAATCATGTCATTGTCTCTGAAAGTTCACTCTCTCATAAAGAATGTTATGAAGAAGAAAACAAATATTTGTATAGAAGTTGCATGGTGTAAACTTCTTGTAGTAAAAGATCATAATATGATGCCCCTATCTGTAGTATCATCTTGGATTGTATGGTCCTGATTCCATAGTTGTTCATCCTGTATCTGTACAAGGCTTCCTTATTTTAGACTCGTGACCATTATGACCTTTCCAGCCAATATCGTTGAGTAAATAATGTTCTTGTAATGAAAAATGAATAGCGATTGAAGTTTAGCACACACGCATGCACCGGCACACCATGTTTTTGGTGAGCTTTATTTGTACTTTTTAATATCTATATGGGGAGCTGCTCCTATGAGAGATATCTCTCACCTTATTATGAGAGATAGGGTGTGGGCCCTCACATTTAATATGGGAGATGCTCCTGTGAGAGATACTCTCACCTTACTATGAGAGATATCTCTATCTTTCATAGTAGCATCTCTCTATATATACATATATATATATATATATTTATAGTTATTCATGGGAGGTGCCCTTGTAAGAGAGATACTCACCTTAGTATGAGAGAGAAAGGTGGGGGGCCTTACACTTAAGTTGTTGACATTGGATATAGATGTGAGGGCCCCCAATTTATCTCTCATAGTAAGGTGAGAGTGTGTCTCACAAGAGCACCTCCTTTTACTATAAATATATAAAATATCATCTTTTCCAAAGCTTCATTGTATATTATCTAATTATGTTTACAGTGTCTCTTTCATCTCCTTTGTCTTGTAACTATAGCCGTCTGCATGTGCATGTTCATGGCATTTTGTACAATGCAGGTTTACAGTAACAGGGCAGCATGCTACACGAAGCTGGGTGCATTGCCTGAGGGTTTGAAGGATGCTGAGAAATGCATTGAACTTGACCCCACATTTTCTAAAGGTTATACAAGAAAAGGTGCAGTACAGTTCTTTATGAAGGAATATGACAAGGCACTGGAGACATACCAGGAGGGGCTTAAACATGATCCAAACAACCACGAGTTGTTGGATGGTGTGCGAAGGTATGGAATACAGTATAGCATTATTGTCAGTTGATTGTTGATTCTATTTTTCCTAATTGATATCCAGATTTGATTATCAATTGCATTTTTTTTTTTTTAAATCAATTTCCAGATGCGTTGAACAGATCAATAAGACCAACCGGGGGGACATAAGTCCAGAGGATTTGAAAGAACGACAGGTCAGTAAGTTTGTCTTTTGCAAATGCCTTTATTTTAGCAATTGCTGATTACTAGATGATGTTTTAAAACTTGTTAATTTGCAGGCTAAGGCAATGCAGGACCCAGAGATCCAGAACATTCTTTCTGACCCCGTCATGAGACAGGTATTGATGATTATTTATTAGAGCCATGATTAGATTTTGACATTTTGTTCCATATAATATATAAGATTATTCTGAATGCTCGGATTGTCTGAATGGAATCCAAAACTGAACGCTCACCATTTGGTCTGGGGAACAGGTATTGGTCGACTTCCAAGAGAACCCCAAGGCTGCACAGGATCATCTAAAGAATTCTCAGGTGATGCACAAGATCCAGAAGTTGATCAGTGCTGGGATTGTCCAGATGAGATAAGAATTCGAGGATCTACTCACTCGCTTGGTTGTGTGTATTTTCTGGATTGATGATAGACTAATATACATTTGAAATTTTGATCTGGGTGGATCTTTTTTTATTTTTATTTTTATTTTTAATCAAATGCAAATGGATTTGGGACCCAAACACTAGTTTTGAGTTATTAAAGCTCTGTTCTTCCTCGATCTGTTGTTCTCAGTGAGGTCTTAACTGCTCCCTAGCCAGCAGGATGGAATTAGGCAAGTGTGATTGTTTTCATTAAATTGGTTTCCATTCAATCATGTTTGTTGGTTTTGGTCTGAATTCTTAACCTCATCTCTAGTGGAGTGGCAGAATTTTACTACTTCATGAATCTTTTATTGTTTATTAGATAAAATATGGGTCCGTGGATTACAAATTGAAATGGCCCAGATTCCACACGCAGGCGAGGTGGTCCAGTTATAAAGAAGGGTGCTAATCCCTGCCACCAGCGTATGGTATATGTTATTTTACAATTGGATGGGAAAGGGGTTATTTTACAATTGGATGGGAAAGGGGTTTCCTTGGAAATAAAAATAACCAGAACGGTACAGGTGGAGGTCGGCGAAGGGCTGTTCTTGTTGAGGATCAGTATCTCGCGAGGGTTTTTGTGAGGACACTATGACCCGACCAAACATTATTACAATGTCAGTTCTTAAAAGTGTGCTTATTCATTGATTGGATGCCATATATTCATTCACATTTTAGCAGTTACCCACCCGGACTAGAGATTTACTCAATTATTAACTTTGAGGACTTTAATGAATTCTACCTACTGTGTTGCAATGAGGATAAATTTCAGCCTATTTATGACTAAAATGATCTGATTGATGGCAGTTATGGTATGCCCCACTTATGGGTTTATAGGTCTGGACGTTGATTTCCTCGGTCACCCCAAGAAACATCTTACTAAAAACAGGGAGGAGGCAGTTATAAGGGTTAATCTCTTTCGTAGAGATTAAGCCAAAAGGTGTGGTCGACAATCGTCGTACACTCGGTTTTTCTGTCACAGGCCGTGATTACGCAGACGTGGGGCCCAAATAATCACTTCTATTGAGCTGAGCTGAAATTTGAGGACATATCCAAAAATAAAAATAAAAAATGGGGGATGATATTCATCTTTGATGGTGGTGGGGATTATCATTTTGAACTGTAAAAGAGATGATGGGACTGAGGATCCATTCCCACTGAACAGCTGCGGCGGTTCAGATCATTGTTTATAAAATTGGATTACCTTCCTATGTTTGTTCTACTTCCAATCATCCAATAAGAAAAGAACATTCCCTTCGCATTCTACACCTGACACTTTTTAGCAGATAAATGACTGTTAGACCGGACACATCACCACCCCATGACCACTGGTTGAGGCAGGGATGCTCTCAGATGAACTGTCCACACCTCCTTTAATTCAAACCGGTCGTTATAAATCTCTACCATTTTTATTTTTTTTATTTTTTTGGTTAGTAGTGAACTAATTTCGTTCATATTAGATTAAATTCACCAGTGGCAAACTCCCTTGAGGGGGCCACTATGTTAAAAAAACAAAAATTGACTTGGCCATAAGTAGAAAAAAAATAGGTATTCGGAGAATTTTTGGGGCCATGGCCACCTTCTGTTCTTGGTTCTGGTCCTGCCTCTCTGCCTAATTCATTGTAAAATATTTTATTTGCACATAATTGATTGCATTTGTTTTATTTATACTTTTTTTTAATCACATATATTATACGCAGTAAATCTAATGGCTGTCCCCATTCTATCTAGAGTGAGTTTTGCAAAGCCCTAGAATAAAGAGAAGATTTTAAGTGGGGCTTAAGGGCGTTATTATTATTATTAATTTTCTTCTCTTTGGTTCGAACCCAGTTAGATGATGGTAAAGCAAATATATTTAACCCAGTTGGGAATCATAAGGTTGTCGCTAGCCTACTCGCATATCTCTCTTCAAGGATTAATCCCTAGAAGGTTAGCTTTCCTTCTAGTCTCCTGAACACTAGGCCACACTGGCCAAGAAAGAAGGCAAACAGGAGAGTTTTCCTTACAAAAAACTTTATCCCCGCCTCACAAAAATCTCCCCTACTTAAAAGTTATTTCTACTCCATTTCCCTAAATAATAGGGATGAAAATAGGTCAGTGAATTAATAAATACTAAAAGGAATGGAACCGGAACACAATTGTATGGTTCCAATATCTAAAATCCGTTTTCATCTGAATTTGGATCAAATCACCAATCTTAAAGACGGAGAGAACCAACAAATTGGGTTATTACTCATGTGGGCTTTGCCATTTTTCAGTTTTTAACTTTTTGTACAAAAAAATTATTTAGATAAGGAATAGTGTTGTTTTTTATTTTTTTTTCTTTGGTAAAAAAGGAATAGTGTGTTATGGGACTTTTGGGTCCCATGCTGACCACTTAGAGGTGGCTCATGTAGGTAATATTTTTTCCTGGTCTAAGTCATTCATATCACAATACCGTGATGAATAGGTGGTGGCCAAAAGCCCATTTCATAGAAGTAATATCCACCATTGCATACAGTAATACGTGAGAAACAAGATTAACTACTAATCTAAGTTTGTACTTACACATATGGATGATGCAATATTATGGGCCTGTTTGTTCAAAAAGTAATATATATCTATAATAATAATAATAATAATAATAATAATAATAATATATGCTATCAAATTAATAAATTTTTACTTTTCATTCAACTCCTGCACCTCTTACAGTTACAAGTCCATACAAACAAAACATTAGATACTTGTTGTAGTCCTTTTTCCTCCATAATACCTAATCACTGTTACTGTCAAATTTCATCAAATAACCACCACCCTCCTAAATCTCAAATCCCCTTCAATCCCATGAAGTGGGCCCCACATTCTTCAGCCCAACCAGCCAGTGTTGGTGTCATCGAAATCCGACACCACAAATCTCTCCCAAATGATTATATCTTTTATTGTCTTGAACCTCCTTGGATCGAATACTTTTAATACAAGAAACTTTGGGTGACTCTGGTTTGACCTTGGCTGGTTTGGGGGAAGAATTTAATGTTGGAAGGATGACAAAACTAACTGAAGTTGGAAGGACAAAGTTTGTTGGAGTCTAAGTGATTGAGGAGTTGTTTTTTCATTTAACGGCAACAAAAGATTGTATTAAAAGAGAAGCTTGATATGCATAAAAAGAGAGAGAGAGAGAACTTTGATACAAAGGTCACAAAAACCCAAAAAAGGGAGGATTGAGAAAGTGCAAGAGAAGTGCACCACCCCCAATCCAATTACACGATCACATCCACTCAAGGAATAACATGGCCAACCCCTTCTTTAGCTAACACATCCGCCGTTGGGTTGGCGGATCTAACATCATGACGGAATGAAACATTGATAGTAGCCAAAATCTTCTAATTTCATTAAGTGGAACTGAACTTCCAAAGACTAGCCATCGGATTACACATCCAAGTAGTTGAGGAGGTTGATGATGGAGGATTTGATGCAGAAATGACTCGAGCAGTTTGAGAGGGAGGGGTGACTTGGGCATACATGTGCATTCAAAAACTAGGTGTAGGGCTTGTAATTGAAATGAGTAGTTTACTTATGTGATTAGGGACCTAGTAATCTAATTCCTATTTATTAATTGCAAAACAAACGCTGGTACTTGACCATCACTTGTGTATTTAGTTCAATGCACATGCATTAAATAACAAACAAAACCCTATATATCGCTTTGAGTGAAGTGAAATTTAGGTAAGTATAACAAACAAAACCCTGTATATCGCTTTTAATGAAGTGAAATTTGGGTAAGTGTTGTAGTGGTACTAGAGTTGTAAATGGTTCGGTTCTGGTCTGGATCCATAATGGACCTTGACCCCTAAATTGTTAATAAGAAGATGGACCGGATCCGGTTCGGACCCGGTTTCTTGGTTTCGGAACCGAAACCGGTTCCGTATATGTGACGGGTTCGAGTCTGATAGAGAATGATTTAGAAAAAAACTAGTTAAATGATTTTTTAAAAACTAACTTTTAGGAGAACTTTCTTGAAAATTATTAGTTGATGTAATATGTTGAGTGTCGGGTCTGCGGGTGGGTACCAAGTTGGAATTGGGCTCGGGCCCGCTTAGGTCACGGGTAAAGAAAATTGATCTAGCTTCAAACTCGTTTACTTTTTGAAATCTAAATAAAAACTCAAATTCGATTATTAACGGGCCAAAACTTCTTAATAATCGGAAAATCGAGAATCATTTACATCCCTTAAGTGGGAATTTATGAAGTCTCGAGTGGAGCGAGTCAGGCGATATTTGCCTACAATATCTTTCGAGAGGAAGGAAAGAATCCATCTGTTTAATTTTTTCCAGCCGGCGTAAACTCCACCCTCATTGAGCAATACGTCGAACAGGTGAGCTGCAAAACCCCACCCTCAGCTTTCTCTAAATGGGTTCATGTCCAATCCCCTTCAACCCATTGAAGAACTCCAACAAGTTGATTTTGTTCAGATTGGGATGATACTTAGTGTTTGATTTTCTGTTTATTTGATCAGGGATTGATCAACCCAACTCGGATAGACAAAAAGTTCCACTATTGGGTACTTTTGATCTTCTTCTTCTTCCTTTTTTAATGTTATTTATAACATTCAGTTCTTCTTCATTGACCCCTTTGCTGAGATTGTTGTGTTTTCACCTGCAGGCAAGTTCATGGTAATGGCGACAAAGATCTCAGCTTTACCCTGCTATCCAAAAAATATTGTGCTTCTGCCATCTAAGGGTTTAAGAGCAAGATTTGTGGTTGTGGGTTGTCTTCAACCGACTTCAATTGGTTATAGTCGGAGACTCCACCCTTACTTTTGTTTATTCCAAGTAGCTATGCCTCCTTCAATCAATAGTTCCCGGTAGGCTTCTTTTAATTTTGCTAAGGGCCCGTTTGCTTGCATGGAATTGAAGTCCTAGGAATTCTAATAAATGTATAGGTCATAATCTCCCCTTTAATGGAAATTGGATACCCAGCCATCACCATGGTAAATCAAATCCTAGGAAAGCTTGGGTTCTACCTACATCTTCACTAATATCCTTCACCCCTCACCTCTTTAATAATCCCTTTTTTGAACCCATTTTACCATGAATTTGTAGGAATTCAATTCCATGCTAACAAACGTTTCTTTTGGTTTTTGTTTTTTGTTTTGGACAAAATAGTGCTACCTATTGTAGAATTGGATGCTCTTTGATGAATGTGAATGACTGTCTGATGAGCAAAATCCTGGGTGATTACCAAATGCTGCCATGATATGATGGTTTTTTGACACATTCTTTGGTTTAAGTCTCAGCACTATACTTTCGGGTGATCTATGGGATATTTATTGATAATGACTCTGTAGAATATATTTGTCCATGCAGTTGCATAGATCACAATGCTTTCTTTCCTTTATTTTTTCCCTGTCATGTTTTGAATGTCTATGATATATACTTGATCAATGTGCATGATTGACTCATAATATACTTGTCCAAGATATCGAAAATTACTCCCATGGCAATCAATAAAGCATTATATGTAGCTCATAATTTCTCAAAATACCTTATGCGGAAATGTATGGGGGTGTGATCTGTAAATATCTAGAGAATTTTTGGGCTTAGACTTTGTACAAATGCGCCCATGTTGCAGATATGCAAACATAATGGGTGATGCACAGAGATGTTCCAAGTGAAACTACTGCAGCTTTTTGATTGTTCGCGAGAAAATGGAAAGTTGAGAAAGAAAATATAGCAACCATACCATTCTAGGAAAAAAAGAAAAAAAGAAGAAGATATAGCAACCATAGTTATTAGAATCCTACGATTCGTATCCCAAATCCTTATTCGTATACCGAATCTTAAAGGAAAACGATTTGTATATATGCAACAAATCCCATTTACAAATGAATCTTAGGATTTAGGTGTGAATCCTACGATTCAATACTCGTTTCATCGAATCCTACGATTAAAACAATTCCGCTAAGCTAATAAGTTAATATTAATAATCTTTCACCTTTTTTTCTTTCTTTATTCTTTCTTTCTTTTAACTCTTCTATTTTTAAAAAGGTTATTTAGTACTTAACAAAACCTCCTAAGAATTTTTTGCGACTTTGATAAGGTTTTAAAGTTGAATAAAGAACATGCATTTAACTAAAGCATTCGACTGTACGTATGGTGCTTGTCTATAGCTTCTTCTCTCTCTGTGTTTTTTTTTTTTTTTTATCTATTTTGGTTTCTTTCTTTATGAACACTTTCTTAACTTTAAGAGATGTGTAAGATTGATGGTTTGGATTTTATTTTTATTTTTATATTTTGATTTAAAGATAAAAAAATATTGACACTTAAACTTATTTAACTATTTACACATACTTTATTTCATATATATATATTAATATATATCATGATGTTCTTGATATGATTGTATGATAGATTTACTTGTTATTATATTTATACTTTTATAGAAGGAAAAATGGATGGTTATGAATAATTAATTTTCTCCCTTTTTCTTTTAATTTTGAATTATTTTTTATTTTTGTTAGAAAAATAAAAAATCCTACGATTCACGATTCGATTTGCGATTCGATTTGATTCATGGTCATGAACAATTTGCGATACGATTCTGATTTTGAAAACTATGATCGCAACCATCAACATTCAATAGAAAAATGCTGAAAGACTGGATGGTAGGATCTAAGAATCTTGTCAATTTTCCACATGGACCAACATCTTACTAGAACCACTAAAAATGTTGCCCCGCTTGTATTATTCTAGAACCTCAAATGGTACATATAGATATGGTTTTGGTGTTTACAAAGGAAAGAGGTAAAAAATCATGCTTTATCATTTTTTTAAATATTTTCTGAAGTGGAAATCATGCTTTATCACCTAAACATTGCAATACATTTGTCAATTGGAACTTGTTGCAACTATGCCATGGCATTAGCTGCCAATTGAGGAGATATTATTTTTCTTGTCATCGGGCATATATAAACACTCATTTTTTTCCTCTTTAGTTGGTGAAATAATCTAGGTAAGCATTGGATTTGCCAACATTTAGAAATGGCCAGAGGACATAGCATCCGTTTTTTTTCTAGAAAAAAATAACATCAGTCAATCTTCCTGGTTTTATAACCTTGAATCTTTGGTCTTTGATACTGTATACTTGAGCTGGAATATTGATTGATTGAGTTAGAGGCATATATTATGGAATATCTTACCTTATGCTCTAATTAAAGGTTGTTCTTGGGGGCTTCTCTTGAGTAGAGGCCACATATTATGGAAAAGTTAATTGTCGCAATTACTTAGGGCCAGTTTGTTTGCAAGAGGGGTAGAGTAAGAGAGCCACATCATGCATAAAGTTGAAGAGAGGTGAGTTGAAATAAAAGAGTGGGTGGGTTACTTTGTATGTGTTTGGATGGTTGGTGTAAAGTAAAATAAAATAAAATAAAAGGTTTTATATGAAGAGGATGGAGTAAAAGGCACTTTATTATATATTGTGACAGAAACTCTAGGTAGAGTGAAGAGAGGTACAAGCGGAATCCACATCAGCAGACATGTAGAGTTTCCTACTGTTGAGGCCAATTACACTCCTCTTTCCCTTCACTCAAGTGTGTAAACAAACAGGCCCATCCAAACACATGCAAAGTAAACCACCACTCAGTTTATTTCAACCTACTCCTCTTTATCTTTATGCATAATGGCGACAAAGATCTCGGCTTTACTGAGCTGTCCAAAAAATATTGTGCCTTTGCCATCTAAGTGTTTAAGAGCAAGACTTGTGGTTGTGGGTTGTCTTCACCCGACTTCAATTGGTTATAATCGGAGACTCTACCCTTACCTTTGTTAATTCCATGTAGGCCTTCTTCAATCAACAGTTCCAGGTAGGCTTCTTTTAATTTTGCCAAGGGCCCGTTTGCTTGCATGGAATTAAAGTCCTAGGAATTCTAATAAATGTATAGGTCCATAATCAAATAATCTCCCCTTTAATGGAAATTGGATACCCAGCCATCACCCTGGTAATTCAAATCCTAGGAAAATCCGGGTGCCATCTACATCTTCACTAATATCCTTCACCCCTCACCTCTTTAATAATCCTTTTTTTGAACCCATTTTACCATGAATTCGTAGGAATTCAATTCCATGCTAACCATTTTTTTTTTTTTGGACAACATATTGCTACTTATTGTAGAATTGGATGCTCTTTGATGAATGTGAATGACTTGTCTGATGAGCAAAATCCTGTGTGATTACCAAACATTGTAATACATTTGTAAATTGGAACTTGTTTAGAGTTATAGGCATATATTACGGAATATGTTACCTTATGCTCTAATTAAAGGTTGTTCTTGGGGGTTTCTCTTGAGTAAAGGCCAAATATTATGGAAAAGTTAATTGTCGTGATTACTTAGACACGTGCAAAGTAAACCACTACTCATTTTATACCAACCCACTCCTCTTTAACTTTATGCATAATGTGACACTCCACTCTTACTCTATCCCTCTTGAGAACAAACAGGCCGTTGGTGTTTTTGGAAGGGAAGTAAGAGGAGGATTTTTAAGGGCAATTGTTTCTCAATAAGAACATTGGTAGGTAATTAAATCATGGGTTTCTCAGTGGGGCATAAACCAAAATAGAAACTGGCAATTGAAGGGCAATTGCTACTTAACAGCAAATGTTAAGGGCTAGTAAAAAAAAAGATTAATGGAGTTTAAATACTGATGGAAGTGCTCTGATAAACTAGTGTCCTTTGTGTGTAGTTAAAGATGATAGAGACGGACCTGCTCTTATTTGCATTCTCATGCGTAGCTAGTGGTGAAATTCTAAATTGAGCTGAGATTTTAGCTATCAGAGATGGTGTAGAACCGTTTTTGTATTTTTATGTTGGTCAACTACTAATTGAAGCTGACTCTAAAAATGCTAAAATGTGAACTTAAGTACCCGCTGTACCAGTTTGGAGATTGAGCATCACTGTGAATGAGATATGGCTTTATTTTACACAGGCGATGTCTCCTTCTTCTATATACCAAGAGAATGGAATAAAGAAGCATATCTTGCCAAAGAAGTAGACTTGAATTTGTTTCTGGCAGTTCATTAGTTTTGCATTTATAATGATGCTGCTGCTGCTGCTGATGATGATGATAATGTTATTATTATCATTATTGTTTTGCTTCAGTGGCTGTCATTTTCTTATTGGACAGCTATGTTTCTGTGCAGTTTTATCTTTAATTCAATAGATACCTCTACTGTTGTTTCTCTGGGCCCATTTGTTTGCATTGGAATATATAGGAATTGAGTACATAGGGTGGTTAAAAATGAAGATTAAAGGTGAATTTAAAAAAACGAACATAAAATAACATTTTCTTTTAGGGAAATAGAATCAAAGGACGATGCTATTCTATGCTCATTTTTGGAAATTCACCTTTGATCTCCATTTTAACCACCCCATGTATTTAATTACCATGTATTTTAAGGCAAACAAACAGGGCCTAAGTGAAAGACATGCAAATAGTCATTTTTTATTTTCAATTCAATTAACTGAAATTTGAAATGCTTTTATTGTACATTATTGAGACCCTCATTTCTTTATATCAGAATTTTTGGGGGAGAGGTAGTTCTGCCACTTTATACTTGCCTCATTTCCTTCATATATACTAGGACTAGACTACTGGTATGCATTTTACACAACTGATCTGAGGATTGTGTGAAGATTTTACTCCATGGCCATCGACTTGGTTTATGAATGAGATTTTTTAGAACAGCTTGAAGATTTTACTCCATGGCCACCAACTTGATTTATGAAATATGAATGAAATCTTTTAGAATAGCTTACATTTTTGTGATATATTTAATGGATAGATAAAGAAGCCAAAGACCAGTAAAAGTTTGGCTGCTCAAGGAGGTTCTTCAGCTAACTAATAGAAGCCACAATTCAGGACCTCCCAGTAAGCGCGAAGTGATCAGCAATAAGGTGGAACTGATTTCATTGATCATTTCTGGTCCGTATAGGTGGAATTACTAATAAATTTGAGGTGGGAGCACTCTTGGTGGGGATAAAGACTTTAGTGCATTGATTTTGGGGAAGTTAATTTCTTAGGTTGTTTTCAAAATGCAACTTTGTGGGGGCCTAGAAAAAAAAGGGAACAATGTATTAAATAGATTGATAAGCTTCATTGATATCATGTTGGGATTTGGATTCTTCTTGTGTCTCTCAATGTTCATTTGGATTCTTCTTGCATCTGTCAATGCTTGTTATGTTGACGTTCCTCGTGGTGCTGATAACATTGCAGAGCATGATGTTCTTCTTTTATTTTATACAATCTGCTAGGGAATCTACAGCTAGATTATATTTTTGTATTTCTCTGCCTCATGTTTTCTGTTGTTTGATTTTTGACAAATTTCATCGTTTATCAAAGGAAAAATGCTGTTGTTATCGAGATGTAAGTGAGTTGCATAACCATTTTATGTCAGCCTGTACTTTCACTTGATTTCTTGTGTTTAAATTCTGTTTCCACGGTTATTGAGAATGATGGAGAAAATCAAATCTATCTTGTAGCTTCTCAATTTGTGCAATCTGAAAATTTTCCTTTATTTGGTCAGGAGACAGGACTGGTCCGTTAGGAGTAATGTGAATGATGGCATTTCAGACCCTTCTGGGAGCAGCACTGATGGCAGGACTCGTCTGGTTAAAGCCATTCGAGATTTCCAAATCAAGTTAAATACTCGAGTTAATGACCTGAAAAAGAGTTTTCCAATGAAAGTGCTTTTCTTCTTGGTGGGATTTTACTGTGCAACAGCCTTTGCTACAGTTATTGGGCAGACAGGTGACTGGGACATACTTTCTGCTGGTTTAGCTGTAGTTGTGGTGGAGGGAATCGGAGCTCTCATGTATAGGGCTTCTTTTCCTGTGTTTGAGAAGCTTAGGACCCTGATCACCATGTTCAATTACTGGAAGGCTGGGCTCTCTTTGGGTCTTTTCTTAGATGCGTTCAAGTATCAAATAGATACAATTCTTGAGTCCTGCAACCCATGTTTTTTCTTGGGTACTATTATATATGAGATGGAAAAGATTCTTGACTCGTGTAACCCCTTCGAATTTGAAATAGATATGCTTCCCTTATTCTGGTAAGACTTCTTTGACCGGTGTGTACCTTTGGGGGTTCAAGATGCATTAGCTATACTTGGTCAGGACATATTGATCAGAATGTTTGAGACATGGGATTGATTCTGGACTTAACCGTGAAGACAGCAATCACACTTTCAGGACTCTCAAATTACATCTCCCCGCTGGATCAGATAAGCATCGTGAATGTCAAACACTTTTTGGCTGTCATGGCTCAATATGGATCAGAGTTTTTTGTTTTAATTGGTGGTTCTCGCTCATGATCAGTTTCTTACAGCGGAGCAGCTTGCCGGTCTTCCTCATCTTGATTATCAACTATTATATTGGCAGAAGAGAAAACAACATCTTTACCCTCTTCTTGTAACTAGTTCTTTACTTATTGGTTCTGTCAGTCTGGATTTCCTGGAATTTTCAACTGATCTGGTTTCATTGGTGGCTTTTCGGTGGAATGAGTAGTACAGTTTGTTTGAATTCTCCCTTTACAGCCATTTACAAGTTGAATTATAGTAGTTAGGTTACCTTTTCAGGCATAATTCCACCGACATAGATAGGCCTGCCTCATGATTTGAACTAATATGATTTTTCACTGTGAAGGTTTTAGCTGCATTAACCTCTGCCAGCCAGGTTTGCTGGTCTCACCAGAGAGGGTAAGTGGTACAGCTGACCCAAGTGAACAACTCTGAAGGATATGATGTTGAAAGGGTTGCATCTTGTTCTATTGGAGGCTTATGACAATTGAGGCAAGACCTAGAAGTTATATGATGAGCCACTTGTTACATTCGTAGTGTGACAGGAAGTAAAGGCCAACTTCAACTTGTTTGTTGATGACAAAGCGATTTCATTACTGTGTAGACCATCTCTTCACAAAATTGTATTGGAGTGCAGATACATTCTAATTAATGAAGTCTGTTTAAATGTGTATACAGGAAAAGGAAAAAGAAAAGAAAACTAGTGTTTCTTTTATTGAATGTAGTGGCAACAGTTTTTTGGCTTGCTGTATGATAACAATGATGGTATCATTCTCATTTTTAGCGAATACTTCTGCACAGAAACTGAATAGTTCATTAGTTCTTGTGGGTTTTCATCATTTTGTTTTGAGGTCTGTATTACACACACTAATAATGGGCTGGGCCAAGGTAAAGAGAGAATAAAAATAAAAAATAAACCCAACAATCTGCAGAAGTTTTGTCTCTCACCACTTCAAAACTCAGACCATGACCAATCTAGATCCTGCCTGTTGCTGCCTAAAATGCAGTTTGAGGCTTTATGAAATGCCCCATAGAAGCAACTGGACACACACATGATGGTTGTGGTATCCTTTTGTTTATACCATCTAATCAAGTTGGACCCAACTAATCTAATATCCCTATCAAACTGATATAATGGATTGGCCCCATTTTTAATGATTTTGTAGTTGAGACAATGAACCTGGCAGTCAGCTATTAACTGACTGGTGCAACATATGGGGTGATGGAAGGTGGTGAAACAGCTCACCACTCACCAGGGTATTTATTAAACTGCCAAACAGGGTATGATATTTATAGACTGGGGCATCCCCACTGGTTCCCACTTTAGATGGACCATTGGTTGTAGATCACAGGGATTGGATGTCCATAGCAATTAGACCAGTGCTTCAGACCAGTGTAGGTTGCCATCAATCATTCCTGCCATCTAAAGTCTAAGAAGGTATTTTGACCGATGAGATTCTCTCTTGTTTCATTTCATGTAATTGAATTCAAAGTGGTCAAAAATGAAGAAACAAAGCAGAAAAAAAAAAAAAAAAACAAAAGAAAAGAAGAGACTATCAAATAAATAATCCGCACCTTTGGCAATTTATATAGGTTAGTAAAAGTAACATAAAACCTCAATTTTTTAGATAAGAGGTCACATCAAAAGTACACCTATTCAAAATTCCATTCTTTAAAGAAAAAGTCAAAAAATCAACTTCCCTTTTTCCACTCAATGACAAAAACAAATCATACTGTTTACACAAAAGGTCAAAATTTTTCCTACCAATCCACTAAAAACAAAATACTATTATAACTCCTCTTATATTTTATTCTCTCTGGATTTGATACTTTACATCACTTTTACTTTAATTGTAAATTGCCAAACGAGCACGTGGAATAGGGATTCCTCATTGATGATATATAGCCGAGGCTATTACATCAACACCCATGCTTATCAATGCATATAAGTAAAAATAATTGATTTAGATGAAAAGTGAAGATTTGAAATATTGAGAGAGGTTGCTGGATCTAAATATCCAAATATAAGTTTTCCACGACTTTGCCGGAAAAATAAATAAAAAAAAAAAAACTTTTCCGTATAAAAATTTAGTTGCCAAAAATGCCCTCAAAGAAAATGAACAAAGAAAAGATGAGAAATGAATACATGTCCATCATCATACTAATTTACCAACAATGTGGAATATGTGACGGGAGTAGGACCATTAGGAAAATGTTTTAAGTTTAATGCTTGTTGTGGGCCCCATTGTATGGAATGGGCGAAATATTAGCGAGTCTGGCAGTTGTTATACTTTCGTCGTGAGTGGATTAATATCGGTCCGCTGTGTAATCCAAAATTTTTAGTGATTTTGGAGTTTAAAATTTTTTAAATTAGATGAAAAAAATTATTAAATTTTTAGATAATGTGGCAAATCGTAATTGGTGTACTCACACTAAATATATAAAAACCGTGATAGGTGATCCGTACTCAATTTTAGCTCGCGTGCAGCGAGGAATACCGAATACCGCCAAGGCGAGAAAGAGGAGGAGGAGGAGGAGGAGTAGTGCTCGTGGGTGCCCTTCGGCCGCGATCTTGCACTCTCCGCTCGAATATTTCCAGCAGAGTAAGTCTTTCAATCTCTTCTGGGTTTTTCGATGGATTCCATTCCCGTTTGCTTCCTTTTCCCATCTCATGATTTTGACTAATCCAGAGCGAAGGTATGTGATTTCATCCCTATACACGCTTTCTGATTGATTGCTATATGTTGATGTCTGATGTATGTATTTGTGAGCTTTAAATCTGCATATCAAGTGTATGTTATAATGCTTTAGAAGAAACATTGACGAAACAAATGATGTAATGTAAGCTTAAAAGTTATGTGATTGGAAATGACAAACAAACATGGCAATTGAGTTTGAGTCTAAGAAGATTCTTCAATCACTAGTGCCTTGAACCTAAGCCTAAAAGTTCCTAGGCAAGTCCCTAGGGTCCTATTTGTTAGCATAAGAATTGAGTTTCTAGGGATTCTAAGAGCTGCTCTTCTGAATTTGAAAAAAGTAAAGGTTCATTAATGGTTATCAAATAATCTCCCCTTTAACAAAAAGTTAATTAATGGGAGATTGGAAAAAAATACTCAGCTATCACCCCTAATAAATCAGTTTACATCTACCCTTTTTTTTTTTTCATTGAAGGTTTGATTATTTGGAGACTCAGCTTTATTCTTCAAATTTGTTGTTAAAATGTCTTGTAATTCAGTTTCATGAAACGAGCTCATAAGGTATGTTCAAGCAACATAAGGTATGTTCAAGCAAGTATAGCGACCACAAAACATAGATCTGAGTTCAGTCCATTGGACTCAGATGCATGTCCAAGCCCCACGTAAACAAACCCAAGCTAGATTCAGGCTCATTGATAGCCTTAAACAAGCAGGTTGGCTCTTTTATATTTCAAAAGGCTCCTAATGAGTATTCCATGTATCCCTTTTAGGGAAATTTATGAAATTCTCCCTGCAATGGATTCCATGAATCCAAATGGGTTTTTACTTTTTAGTGTTGGTTCTGGATTCCTCACAAAACCATCTCTCCTGCCAAATGTTAAGAACTTTTGCGATTTGGGGCACATCCTAGTTGCAAAAAAAATCAAGTGATGATTTCGCTACGACTTCCCAGTCCTTTTTTTGGGTTTTTGATTAAAATGTTGGGTTCTACAATGGAACATTGTATGTTTGAAAGCAGTTGCTGTCATTTTGATACTCTCTTCTCTCGGTTTTGTCAACCTGTTTGTTATCTCTTATTTTATTCATGTATGTCTAGGAGAGTAGGAGTTCTGTACTGGAATAATGTGAGAAAGTACTAGTGAAATATCCAGGTAACTTTCTCATATATCATATCTGGAGTGTTGTATTTTCAGTCTCGATATGTATTTAATCTGATGCTTTGGTTTTAATGTACTTAGGTTTTAATTTTTGTTTGCTTTGGCTTTTCATGCATGGGATATTTTCCCATTTTAGTATATCCATGCTCATGCATGAAATAAACTCATAGTATATGTTTTGTCTAAATTATTATAGCTGACTGCCAATCTAACATGGATATCCTTCTTTATTCGGATTTAAAACTAGCACATGGATTACCCACATGTGGCAAGGCTTGGGGGCCTGAAAAGACTTGAAAGAAAGTAGTTAGAAGTGACATGTTAGGTTGTAGGGTCACAGGGAACTTAGCCCTGAACTGGAGTGAGTGGAAAAGTAGAATTTGGAAAACCAACCTCAGATGGGATAAGGCTTTGATCATGGCAAGTGGCAAAGATGACAATGATGAGTATAGTACATGATTATGCATTATTTCTACACAAGTTTTTGCGATATAAAAAGTGTTATGCCGCACTTCAGACATTTAAGAATTTTCTTTTCTTGCACTATAGTTCTTATGTAAATCATGATTCTCCTGTCTTGTCTGAGCATAGTTAGCTTGGAGCCTTGGACTAGCATGCAAATATTTCAGTCGAAAGAGTCTAGTTTTTTTTTTGACCTTGCCCTGCCAGTCAACGAGTTCAGCAAACACAATCAGCCTACTATTATCAGTGAAGCACTCTTATTGCATACTTAAATAGTTCTTTTCTATGAGCATCTACTTTGGACTAATGTGAGTCCTCCCACACAGTGGCAAGTGATTCCACCACAGTATATCTCTGTTTTCAGCTATTTTTTGTGGACTCTGGTTGGTGAAGTAACTCCCAAATCATCCAGGCTTGGTTGGAATTGATTGAGTTTCCAATTTCCATAGTATGGTAAAGATTGGCTATGCTTCGGGCCAATTTCCCCTTTGTAGTCCTTAACCTGCATCAATAAATACAGTGTAACCATGGTTAGGAAATTAGTTCAGTTGGTGCAATAAAATTAAATTGCAATGGGCCCTGATAAACTTCTCCTTAAGTTGAAAGTCGTTGGCACTAGCTATATCTTGGTGCTGAAGCATGATTACAAAAGCATTTTTGTTCCTGTATGGAGGATGTCTTGCTTTCATTAGCTAACTGGGGATGACTGGTAAATAATGTTGCTATGTAAAAGGGAGACAAATCCCTGACTCTGTCCTGGCTGGTAGCAAGCAGATGTGTTAACTCATTCAAACCCCTAAATGGGCGTCATATACAAAGCTTGATTTAGAGTAGACTTCTTTTTTTTTTTTTTTTTTAATGTTTCATGCGGATGAGATTTGAGGTGAAGTGGCGGGGTTGGATAAAGGCAATTGTTTGTCTTTTGGAGGGAAAATCCAGTCTTGGAAATATAGGATAAGCTGTCTACTTGGAAATCCAACTGTTTGTCTTTTGGAGGGGAAACCACTTTCATCAAGGTTGCGCTATCCAATGTCTCGGTCTTCTCTTTTAGGTGCCTGGTGGCAAATACCAAGAGAATCGAGTGGATCCAACGGTACTTTTTGGCAAGGCATGGAGGAGAAAAGGAAGTATCATCTAGTGGAATGTCATTTTCCATTCAAAATCTCAGGGTGCCTTTGGAGTGCATCCACTGAAATTTCTCAACAAAGCCCTTCCTGGCAAATAGCTATTGAGATGTGAGACAGTTACAAGGGTCTGTGGTGGCAAATTCTCTTTTCCAAATAAATGATCAAAGGTGATGGTAAACTTCTGCGTTTCCTAAACACTAACTCAGCTGTGTGGCGAGGCGTAATCATTGTTTAAAGCATTGGCTGATTAGATACGTATTGGTTGTACCGAGCATCAGTAGATACTAGTTCAATAATTTCTCTGTACCAGTATCAGTCTATATTGAAGATATTGGCCGATATTACTGATAATTTTGAAATGTAGGACGATAAGGCTGAGATTGAAATTCTAGGCTGACAAGCCTATTAAAGCTTTCCTTTCCCCTTTTAGGGTTCTTTTGTGTGAGAACCACTTCTTTTGGCCTCCTTTTTCACTCCGTGATAACTGATTTTTGTGTTAAAAACTCTGAATGAGTGCTGTTCTAATTCAATTGAAAGTTTTATGTGGACTTTGGCTTGAGTGATCTTCATATACGTGTGTGCTCTTGACAAATCTTGTTCTTTTTTTTTTTCCCAAGAAATTGGTTGCAATGAGTTAGTTGTCACCATCATCATTAAAGGTTTGTTCCGAGTATGTTGGGCTCGGCTACATGAATTTTATTTCTACATTCCGATCCATCGTCAGCCTAGTTGCAATGAGTTAGTATTTTTTTAAGTAATAAATGAAAGCTTTGGGGATTTAAAACCTAATGTGGTGATATTTAGTATTTTTTATGTTCAAAATCTTCATGCACCCAATCCATTTTTTAATTTTTAATTTTTATTTTTAGGATTGGTGATCTAATCCAAATTTCTGACACTTTTTTTTAATGCCTTTAATACATGCATGCATGTTTTAGAGTGGCCTATATTTGAATCTCTAGTGTAAGTTTGCCTTTAGTGATTCTGAGCCAAGATATATTAATGTTTTGCATTTCTTCCTCATTTTTAAAGTCTTTTCTTTTATTTTCTCAAAGTACTTGAAAAGGTTATGAAATGTCTTTTTTTTTTTTTTTGTTCTCAAATTACCTGAAAAGGTTATGAAATGGACTTTCTTTTGATAGATCTAGCATTTAGATCATTTGAATCTCTAGGTCTGCATGGCTGGTCAAGTTGCGGCCTTATTGGATTTTTTTGAAGTCTAATGCTTTAGCTCTTCTCCATTCTCAGAAAAAGGGAGAGTTTTTGCTCTTCTTTGTTATCTCAAAGCACTATTTTGATGACTTAATCTAACATCTTGGGCCCTAGTAACCAAGCACTTTTAGGTGTTTCTAGTTTTGCCTTCCATGCTTGTCAGATCTTGGAACAAAGTCATAGCTGGCTTTAGCTGCCCATCTCCTATTGCTCCAATATTGTTTCCTTCGTTGCCTGTTTCGTGTAGGCTTTACTTTTATTTGAGTGTGATGGGGAACCCATTTTTAGCAGGAGTTGGGTGTGTTATTACTTATTAGGGACTTGAATATGAAGGGAGAAGCTGCTCATGCCCAATTGGTGTTCCTATTGATGAAGCATAATTTCTAGCTATCTTGGTTGGAATTCATGGAAGAACTGCCTTGCATCCGTTCCCTCTTCTAGTCGAAGTTGAGTCCTTGTGTGCAAGTACTTGGGCCAAGGAAGGTCATGTAGTTCCATGGCGAGTGCAAAAGCTTTTTTATGATTCACGATGTTACTCATTCCTTTCCCATGTCCTTCCCCCATATCCTCGGGTGCAAACAGAGAAGCTGATGTGAAAGAATTTCAACTATAGGTTTGTCGATGTCTTCCCATTCTGCATTAGCTTTCTGTTTTAGACTAACCACAGCTTGACTTATGCCAGTTTCCTGCCATACCTCCCTTCGCCTTCCAGCTTCACTTGTGGTATCACCGTTCTTTTTAATAAAATAAAAGTTACCATTCAGAAAGGTGAAAAAAAAAAAAAAAAAGGTTGTCTTCCCTCTTCATGGCTCCTTGTGAAGAAACTGAAGTCAGAAGCCCTCTGTGGTAAGGGTTCTAGTATCGAGCAGCAGCATTCAGTGATCAGCCAAGAACTAGTCATACTAAGTCCCAGTGTGAATGAAGACTGTGGAAGGGTAAACTAGACAATGGCTGTGGCATATCACTGTGATGTGGTTCGAGAGCTGATCAGTGAAGGTCACTCTCTTTTCAATTCTCATCGGGCCTAGTCTTCCTTTCCAATGGTTTCCCAACACCCCCTCACCAGTCATCTAGAAACATCTTATGTTCAAGTTTTCTGCTTTATCAATAGCTTTTAGTGATTATCAATTTGACAATGATGTCATAATTTCATTTTCCAATTATAAAAAAAGGTTAAACAATTTCAGAACCTAACAGTGCAAATAACTAATGACACAAAGTTTGATTGGTCCTTGTGGGCAATGGATCTATACATCTGAGTACGGTGCTCATTTTCCCTGATATTGGGATTGCCTGCCCACCTGATCAACCAGTGTGTTTATTTATTTATTTTGTTGTTGTTGTTGTTGTTTTTATTATCGGTAATAGGTGACCTACAACCTCAAGGTTGCAATAGTGAATACCTTCTACTGTGGCATGGGCTCTTGTCAACCAATGTGTTTATGGCTTCACCTTTTTCCTGCCTGCATTAGATTGGGAGTCACTATGATGTCTGAATTTCATAAATTTTCAGCCACAATTCTTGTCTTCTGGGCTTGTCTTCCATGTGCTTTCTTTCTCGCAAACTTATTCACCTTAGGGGGTGTTTGGAAATGAGATATTTCAAGAGATTTTGCTATGTTATTTACTAGTTTGGAATGTAATCAATTCACCTAAAAAGGAGGTGTTTGGATAACTTAGAAAGTATCTTACAACATCTCACTTTCTTCCAAAAAACCTTCATATTAGATTATTCAAGGATATGCTTATCAACGATGGAACAAGATACGTTTTGCATCATATCCAACTGATTCCTTGGTTTGAACCGAAGAAGCAATGTCACTCAATCATTATCAAAATGACTGCTATCTTTTTCTTTCCGTGAGGATCCCAACAGAGTACCTTCGACTTCTAATAGGCCATGAACTAGATCAGAATCATTCTCAGCGAATCCTATATAAAATAATCTTTTCTTAAATTTTTTTTCCCTAAATACGAATGGAGAGTTTTAGTAAAAGCCATTGGAGAGTTCATGAGCATCCATTAATTATAGTAGCCCACTATAAGTTTTAACATTAATGATTCTTATAGTTATAGTAGTGGCCCACTATAAGTTTTAACATTAATGATTCTTATAGTTATAGGAGTGCAACTATGACTCCCAATATTAGATTGGCCCATAGTGCTTACAAATTTAATATGGGGTCCTATAACCATATCGCGATTACATAGCCCTTCTTAATTATCAATATTAGGTGAGCCCTACAAATGTCACACTAGGGGGCTTTCATCGTGATTACTAACATTAGGTGGGTCCGATACTACCAAAATTAGCCGGGTCCCATATTGATTACCAAGATTGAATTGTGTTATTGAAATTATCAGTTTTCCTTCATTGAATGGGTCCTGCTATTTGATAGCTCCCTTAGTGTTAATATGATAGCCAACATTAAATGGGTCCCACAATGATTTCTCGTAGATGGATTCATAAATGATGTCTGACATTAGAGATGGTTTTACCGAAAAGAGAAAAAAAAGTAGAAAATGATAGGGCCATTTGTGATAATCACCATTAAATGTATTATGCTATGGTTACCCATGTCTGGTGGACCGACCTTAATTAAACAACATTGCTTGGATCTCATGGTTTTAATATTTAATCCTATGATCTTTTAATAATAAATGGGTCCTACCATGATTATAAACATTTGTGATTACTAATTAGTGGGTCCTACATTGGGTCAATTGATTACTTTCTGTCTATTTCTTTTTCGGTATATCATCTTGTGAGCTTTTTAATAAATTGCCAGACACTTCAAAGTTATATTGAAATTTTTGGAAATTGCCAGACACCATTAGTGACACAATTCTTTCTCTTGAAAGTTGAAAAACGGTTAGAGGAAGAGATCTTAATTTTGAGTGAAAAACAATCCATCATGAGGCCACATCAGCATATGAAAGTGGGACCCAAGTTTGAAATTTGAAAAAAAAAAAAAAAAAAAACTGCCTCATCTAATTGAAAGGACTCATTGAAATGATTCATTCGTTTCTGCCCCTTCTAAACTCAATGCTTGTCTCTCTCCTTTCTCTCTCTTACTTCCTGTTCCTCTCTCTCTCTCTCTCTCTCTCTCTCTCTCTCTCTCTCTCTCTCTCTCTCTCTCTCTCTCTCTCTCTCTCTCTTCTTTCTTTCTCTCCCTTTCTAATTTGCACTGCCTCTCTGCATCTCACATATTTGGCATAGTATACTAGAAAGCAACTACAAAAGCATATCAACATGTAGAAAAGCAACTACAAAGGTATGCGATATTTAGATTAACCGGATTCATGTGGATTTAAAAAATTATTTACAATGGCAAATCATCCAAACTGAATAGGCTAGCAAGACATGGCAGAATAGATAGAAAATCAGTTCTGTCATCATCGTATATGATCATTAATCGATATTATGCATGTTCAGAAATAGAAACCAGTATAAATTATGTGTGATCATTCACCCAGTCCATGCATTTTCATGAATTATAATTTAATTTAGATATTAATTTAAATTTATAAATCAATTTAGACGGGTGCAATTTGGCTAGTATAATAATATGACACTATTTTGTTTTATGATAATGAAATCTTACAATATTTAAATTTATTGATATTATGTTATGCATTTATCCAAACACCCCCTTAGATTTGGCATATGTACACCATTTAGCTTGTCTGTAATAACGAAATCTGGATTGTCTCTTATGGAGTACTTGCCACCAAAGATTTATCATGTAGAAGATTTAACGTTGAGTAGCCCTTACCCCTTTAGCATCCTTGCAAAAAGATTTAACGAAATCTTTTCTGTTTCTATTGATATATCTAGGGTTCTATCAAGAAGTTCCCTCTCGATATTTGGTCCGGTCCAGTGCTTAACTCAGAGAAGTGTTACAATGGGTGAATCATTTACCATACAAATAAGCTCTGATCTGGTTAATCGACTGGTCAGTGATGGAGACAAGTTGAAGAAGAAAACTAAGAAACCTAAATCAAAGGCTCCAAAGGGGCAGCAAACACAGAGCAAGCCACAGCTGAAGCAGCCATTGGACAGCCTTGACATGCATAATAGCCCCTCCAGTGGTGGGGGATGGCCGCTTCAGTCCCCCTTGTTCTTGCCAGCACCCCCACCTCCACCCCCGGTTGCGACTGCAGAGCTGGATGCGATCCGATCTGTCCTCCAAGAGAGTGAAAGGGTATTGGAGAAACTGCAGAAGCAAGAGGCCAATATGGCACGAGAAGTAACCGAGAAGGCCAAGGAACTCCATGATAAAGAGTTCAAGCTGCCGTACCAGAAGCCAATCCCCTGCTTAGCTGAGAAAGATGCTTGCTTGGAGTGCTACAGGGAGCATGCTAAGGACCCTCTGAGATGTGCCACTGTGGTGAAAACATTTGCAGATTGCACTCGCAAGGCAAGGCAGCAGGTGAATTCTTGATAAATAGATCTTTAACACCATCAGGGTGATCATAGGCAAGTGATCTATATTTGGCTTTCATTAATGAGTGTAATGTGATGATCGGCTTCTACTGGTATTTTGGTTTCAGCCATGCCAATAATAAATTGATACCTTCTATGGATTTTTCTTTTTTTTCAATCATTTGCTACTGAACTTACAAATCTGACTTCCATGTAGAAGTTCGTTTGTCCAATTAGACTCTATTTCCCGTGTGTTTTTGTTACTTTCATGATGGATGAAAGACTTGAGGTCATGAAGGCTACGTAAATCTTTGTTCACTGACAGAGGCATCAGGTGTCACATTGGTGCTGTATGAGGGTTTATGCTTTGTGATAATCTTACCCATTTTTTATATCGTTTTGTTCTTATAGCCATACCCAGTTACAGGTAAAGAGAGTTAATGGTAATTAGATTTTTAGGTAAACTGATCTCAGGGCAGCCAAGCTCCCAATGGGCACCACCATGTATGATGGATGGATTGTCTAGATTGCTCTTACCTGGTGGATATAAGATGAACTCGGACCAGGCCTTTTATTTTATTGTTTGTCTGACTCCTATTTATTTTCTAGGATTTCCATTCTCACTGAATATGCCTCACCTGTGTGGAATGCATGGCCCCAAGTATGTGCATATGCCGACCTTCCAAAAAGCATAATGTGTCTGCAGTGGCTAAGTCCATAGAGGCAGTCCAAAATCAGACCATTCATATTTTTAGGCCTTACTATGGAAATCCAACTGGTGAACACTTCTAACCATTTGATTCCAGTCTTTTAATTCAAATGACTATAAGTTCTTAATCAGCCAGATTTTGGTCATGAAGTGGATGTTCAGATTTTACCTTATATTTATTGAAAATGGAGCTCAGGATTTGGTAGCTTTTGACTCTCTCTCTCTCTCTCTCTCTCTCTCTCACATCACTTTTCCTAGAGGGTTTACTCTTAATTGTTTACCCGAGTTCCACTTAATCACGAAAAATGTGAAGTGCCACACTTGCATATTTAAAAAGAGAATTCCATTTAATTGTGAAAACTTAAAGTGCAACCACTTTAGAAGTCTTTTACTTTTTATAATTCCTTGAAGAGGAATGATGTAGATCAAGGAAGAGTTCCTTTCCATTTCCAAGGCACATATGAACCAAGCCCTAAAAGATTAGAATATTTCTTTTTCTACGATTGCCTGACAAGCACGGTGTAGTGGCTAAGGAGTCATTTGTCTTTTACACATGGGATATGAAAATGGATTTACTCATATAAAATTTATATGTGAAACACAATACCATGTTTGTTTGGAAATACCACTTCCACGAATAAACATCGAGTGATTCGAATTATACACATAAAATCTTCATATATATCAGAATCTATGAATGTTCAAACCATCAAAATAAACACTTTTGGGCTTAATTGGTCAATGGAAAACACAAATGGTTCAGATTAAGAATTTAGGATCCAAAGAGTCATTAAGAAAGACACAAGTGATGATGGGATTTGATACTGCAACGTTATCCCAGGGCATCCTCTGCACAAATAAATGCCTTCCTTCTTAACAAAAGAGTTGTAACCTCAAATTTTTCTAATCAATGGATAAAATAAATAATGGCCTTGTGAGTCCAACCCAGCCCAAGAATTTGAACTTAGGCCACCTAAATAAGAGTGACAACTGGCCCAAGTCCTTGCAATAAAAGTTCAAGCCCTACTGATAAGGGTTTTCACTTTGGGTTTTGGTCTTAGCCCATTGGACCAATTTGTTATCTGTTTTGGGCTCATCAGATATCATATCCCCAATTCAGAATCAGCAATTCAGCATCCATCCATGTACAAAACAACCAACACCAACAGAAAAAAAGAAGAAGATTGATATGAAATGATGGAGCTTGCAATCCATTCTTCCTCCTCCTCCTCCATCTTCTTCCCAAGAATAACAAGAACCACCCCAAAACCCTCTTCCTTTCTCCCTCCATTCTCCATTCCCAACAACCCAACAACAATAAGAACAAGAATCACTTCTGCAGCAACTGCTGTAAGGTCAGAAGCATCATCAGAAAAAGAAGAAGAAGCAGAAGAAGAAGAGGAGAAGAAAGTGAAAGAAAGCAACAAATCATCCTCCATTTCCATTTCCCCTTCTCCCCCCAAGTCCTCCACCGAGAAATCCCTCGGCTTCGGCTCTTCTTCTGGTTCAACGTCTTCAAGGAAAGACAAAAAGAAGAAAAACAGACAGAGGGCTACAGTAATTCGGAGGTCCCCCGTCGAAAAGCCCTCTCTTTTCTCCTCCCAAGCTGATTCTCAGCCCCAGCAGCAGACCGCCAATGAAAACGCCTTCCTCCTCACTTGGCTCGGCCTTGGATTCCTCATTCTCGTCGAAGGCATCGCTCTCGCCGCCTCAGGTGACCCCCCCATTGCCCCCACCTATGTATATATATATATATATATATTTCTATTTATAGTGTTCGGGTTTTTGCTGATGTTTATGGTTTGAATTCTTTGTTTGTGGTGTTTGAACTGATATGTGATATTAATTCCTGCATACAGACAATTGATTGTCTTTTTGTTTCAAGGTTTCAGTTTAGGATTTTGTATGGTAGAGGTAGTTGGTTCTGTTGTGACTAAATTATTCTGATGATTATAAGAAGTGGGTTGCCATTGTCTTGTGATTTTTGTAACTAGAGGGTTTGATAGAACAAATGGATATATGTAGCAGCGTCGCGTTTGTTTCATGTAATTGAGTTCCTGAGAATTCTAAGCCTCTCTGTTTATGCAAGTGGTTAAAATGAAGAAAAAAAAGGATGTCTATCAAATAAACTAACCTTTCATAGAAAATAAATCGAGGATAGATTAGAAATGAATACCTAACCATCAGACCTTTGTAATTCAATGACTAGGAAAGTTTAACTTATATCATTCATTCCTCGCCTCTTTAATAATCCTTTGTGGAGCCTATTTTACCATTAAATTTGTATGTATTGAATTCTCATGCGAACAAATGGGCCCATAGAGTATAGTGCATATGGAGGTGTGCAAATCAGAAACTACATAGGTATGATAATTTTTTCTGTTAATGGTATTGATATGTGGTTATAACAATTTCAGGAGTAAAGGTTATATGATTGTGTCCCCACTGATAAAAAGAAGAAGAAGCTTATATCCCTCTAAATCTTGTTTGCTATCCCGGTCACTTAAAGCGTAGCAAAATAGATGGCTGTCTATTTTTCCATTTATGCATACTGATTGTGATTTTGTGTACGTCCAAAAATGTATCACTACTATTATTTTTGTTTTTCAAATAAATAGGGACTCATTAGTTATAATCATATATATGCTGACTGCTATCTACCTTCATTAATTGAAGGTGCCTACAATTGGGCAGATCCTTCTGCATCTATTTGGTTGCGTCAAAAGCATGGCAATCTCTCTCTCTCTCTCTCTCTCTCTCTCTCTCTCTCTCTCTCTCTCTGTATCTTGTTTTCTACCTGCATTGAAGTTCAGTCAAATAGTTGCCAGTAGAAAAGCTTGGCAATGCATCTTCCTCCTTTTTCTCTATCTCCCTTTACTGCTGCCACTCTACTACCTTTATAATCATCTTACCTTCTAACCTATATTTTCTTCTAGTCTTGTATCAGTGGTGTTTACTGAGTAGTAATAAAAATAACCACTTCAAATCTATATAGGATTTCCATCCCATCCTCCAGTAACCCCAGACTGCATCAATTATGGATGAGAATAAGCCCTCTAGCCTTCAGAAAAACTAACTAAAATGTTGGATGTGATCTTGGAAAGTCAGAGGAATTCTAAAAAACCTGCCTGAACTGTAGTGACGTGTCCTGCAAGATGTAGCAAAACAGCCTTTAACAGTTACAAAAGTGAGCTGTTCAGTAATTACATGGCCATGCCTGCAGAGTGCAGACACCTACCTGGAAGTTCTTGTAAGCCTGTTGGTCTTGCTTTTGTTCAGTAGCCTATTTCAGAATAAAATTTTGTGGAACCTCCTTCAAGATGCTCCATTATTTTATGACTTATTTCTACCCATATGTTTTCCTCCCTATCGAAGAAGTTTCCATCCATCTAACCTGATAATAAAAATTATGGGACAAAGAATTGTAAGAAACCTCCACCAAGCTATGTTTAGCTTTGATTTGAAAAGAAGCAAAGAAACATGTGATGCCCTTAAATTAGGGGTAAGAAACATCTATGAGAACTAATTACATGGTAGTGTAGTCACCACTATTCCTCTAGTAATAAATGTAATAACCAGTACAATTTCACAAGGTGAAAACCACTATCCCATGACTTAGTGTCTAGGAAATAATAGTTTGTATAATTATTCTTTTTTTTTTTTCATTATTTAATTTGTATTTAAAGCTGAACTCAGTGGTGGATTGTCTTGACCTGTAATCTTTTAATTCTGATCCCTGAGAACTGTTTCAAATACCATAGTTTGTGTGGTTCCATATCTAACTTCTTTTGCTGGATCCATTTGCTCATTGTTATGATACCTCGAGAAAGCTAAGTAAACTTTTATTGTGGGTTTTTGCCCTTTTCTCCTGTGAACTCACAGCTATAGTTTTGTCAAACTGTTGTCTATCTGGACTTGGACGTTGAACAGAAGAAGTTCTCTGCCCTCTTTAGATATGACGACTTGAACCTGCAACCTTGTGGGTGCAACAGTGAGCACATTCCAACCATGCTATGGCCTATTGTCTTTCACTTCTCTTGGAATCATCACATTTCGAGTGGAATTGTAATCTTTCTTTGCTGGTTTGTTTTGTTGTGTTTACTTTTCCTCAATGTCCCTTCCCCTGCCTGGTCTTTTGCTTCTGATTAGACCAAATTGTGAAGTGACCATTTGAAAAATGAATCATAAATATGGAAATATTGCTATAAATCTTTAATCGTGAAGCATCTGTTGCTCTTCCCTTTTGTGGGTCGCTTGGTTGTGAACATAAGAATATCTTCAGTTTCTCACATCTCAAGCCATTTTGGGCTTGAATTTTTCCAACTGGGGATAAAAGATTCCTTATGTTGTAATGAAAGGAATCAGCCATTACCTTAATAAACTCCTGACTAAAAGACACTTCTCTTTTGTCCAAGGTTTTACCTGATTTTCAGTCTTCCATCCAGATCCTCAATGATTCTGTCGTCGTTATTTTTTCCCCTGCAAAAGATGCCTATGGGGATCCATACTGTCCAGACAAAATCCCTTTTCGGAACATTCTCAAATCATTCTTTGGAATCCTTTTAGCATCTATTTACTCCAGCTGCTTTCTTACACATCCATATTAGTGTAGTAACAATCCTTGGCAGCAACTAAAAGCACCAAGATATTCTTGCTAGAATGACAGTTGAAATCCTTTTGAGGTCCTTAAGAGGTTTCAAAATGCCTTCTTTGTTTCAGAATCTTTTGATTATTTTGTCTTTCTTTTGTGAGTTTATAAAAAAATTAGGTCCTATATATATATATATATGTGTGTGTGTGTGTGTGTGTGTGTACATTTTTCCATTGTTAAATCGTTTTGTTTTAGCACAAAGTTTCCTGAAATATCTCGAGAAAGATCCAAATGTTGGTGTTGGCAATTTTCTCATTAGGTCTATGAGGCAAGCAGTTGCTAAGCATGAGACTTGATAGAATCCACAAGACCACTTGATTTGGTGATAGTGGTTGGTTCTCAGATCAAAAGGAACAGGTTGATTAAAGGAATAGCCTACTACTGCAATGTATTGCTCTGTATTGTTTTCACTTCACCCATGGTTTAATATTTTTTTTTTCCAGGGTTATTGCCAGAGCAATGGGACAAATTCTTTGTCAAGTACCTCTATCCATCCTTTACTCCCACTGTGTTCTTGTTTGTGGGTGGGACAGTTGCATATGGAGTGTTGAAATACCTGCAGAGTGAGGAAAGGAAAAGCTAGGACAGTTGACGTGTTTTGGTCGGCATATCACCATAGTGATTAAGGACCATTGTGTATGTAAGAGGCTGGAGTTATATATGTTCAAGACCATTGAGCTTCTTGTTCTGATCCGTCTTTAACATCAAATTTCCCTACTGAAAAATGGAACATGTATACCATCCTTATTTACATCAGATTTTTCTTTGGAAATGCAAGAAAATCTTGGGTGGGGTCAACAACATTGTGCAAATTCTGGTTCACTGTTGGCATTCAAAGTGTGACATTGAAAAGAGTGGACATGAATTGGACTAGACTGCATTAGATGAAGTTGTCTTCTTGTTGGATGAACTAGATGTAGGAGCTTGGATGTGCTATGCTTGCTTTCTACTCTTATCATAATGGATCTCTTTGCAGACCACTTGTGCTTTTGGCCCTGTTTAATGATCATATGGTTGGGATCTCGATCTATCTTGAACATCGAAAGATCTAGTGTTCAAATTCATCCCAATCCCTCCCTGACCTGTAACAGGTTTCTATGTTGAAATTCAAACCTGCGCCCACAAGCCTTCATTAAACTCCATACCGCACTGCCAGGGGCAGACCCAGAAAATGAAATTAGGGGGGACCAAATGAAAATTATTAAAAGAAAATTTTAACATTTTAGTGGCAAAATAAAAAAATTATAAAGATTTTAGTGGTAAAAAGTAACAATTTGAAAACCTAAGGGGGGCGCCTACATATAGGTCCACCCCTGCACGCCGCCCCATTCATAATGTACTGGGGTGGTGAAAAATAAAAAATAAAATAAGCACTAATTTTATGAATATTCATATTTTCAAATAAGCAAGCATAGCAAATAAAAATGAGAAAAATCAAAATATTATAACATACCAACTCAAAAAAATCAAAATATTATATCATATCAATTCAATCAGTCACATAAAGATGGAGAAGATGAGATGAGAAGATTAAGAGGAATAACATGGAGATGGAGAAATAAATATGGCCGTACTTGCGCGATAGAGAAGATGAAACGATGCTTATCTTTTTGTAGAAAAGAAGAATGTTTTCTTTCTTTTTTTTTGAAAAAACCCTTGTGGACTTGGTTTCTAATTTTAACATTTTAAAACTAATTGGCAAGATATATTTTAGGGGTTTTAATGAGAAAATTAAGCTTAAAGCTTAATTAAATGGTTTTATGAAAAAAAAAAACCCTGTAAAATGACGAGATAATTGTTAGTACATTTTTTTAACTGAAATCACCACATTATACGATGTCATCAACCTTTCATTGCAAAAAATGAAATTCGCTCTAACTTCTACCTAGTGATGGAAAAGTTATGAACATCATTGCATTTTTTTTCTTAGTGGTCTTCTGTGGTATCGGCAATCTTCCTTTTGTGTGTGGGTCTCTTGCTTAGTTTCTACACATTTGTCACCCTCCTTCACATGAGTTTTGAAAGTTCAAGTTTAGAATGTAAGGTATTCGATAAAGTGCTTAAATGAGGATTTTCTTTTGATTTGGCGGTGCCTTCGAGTGAGGTTGAAGGGGATGAGTTTGAGTATGCTTTTGTGAACATTTAGAGTTTGAAGTTATTTATTTGGAGGAATTTTTTAGATCTTGATGTTCATGAGTAACATGTAGAGAGCCATGTAGGGTAATTGAGAAATGAATGTGAAGTTTTCTCCTAAGTAATTGTATTGTTTATGTCGAAGAGTGTTTTTTATTTCATTACTCTAGAATCTTTGAACCAGCTTTAAGAAATGAATTTTATTGTGGATGGATTGAACACACTTCATTATGTTATTTATGAAACACTTATCAAACCTAGGACAATCAGGATGCATTCATCACCTCCTTTCAATTTTTCCTCATTTATCTGAAATGAATATTCATTTTCCACCAAATTTCAGTATCGTTCCCTTCAAACCTAGGACAATTAAGTACGCAAACCATCAAAGAAAAAGAAGAAAAGGTGAAGAAAAAGAGAAAGTTGCATGAGGTTGACGACATCGTCAACTAGGGTAATTTCATCTAAAGAATAGTACGATCAATTATATCGTCATTTTATAGTTTTTTCTTCATTTAACCATTTAATTAAGCTTAATTTTTCGTAAAAATCCCTATATTTTAAGAAATAACTAATGGGCTTTGCAATTAATGGGTATAATTATCCATTCGAGGTGGAAAGATGAAATCCAAAGCCACCCTCAACCTATGATGAGTTTTCAACTGCATACAAAATTCCTCTCCAAATCTAATAAAACCTCTACCAAACCCATCCCCAAATAGGAGCTAGTTGGAACGGGTCCCCTTTTTAACCCGCCCCATTGCCACCCTTACTTGAATGGGAAATTAGAATGTGTCGAAATGTGTTATTTGGTTCAGGATTTTACATGCAAATACAAGCATGAACAGGCTTTACTAATCCATTCAACAGACATTTTAAAGTTGTCATTTGGTCTCACTCCCTATGTCTGGTTTGGTTTGTTGCTCTCTTCGATCATCCTACCATTTTTTTTTTACTCCTGAAAACTATAACCACCTAATGGCCACTTTCATCTTTTGAAATTCCCAAATTCAAGATTTCTGAATGGATCAACCAAAAGGAGGATTCAGGAATTTCATTCTAATACCTCCCTTAAATGTACTCCATTTTCTATGAAAATCTGTGCCGCACCAAACAGAAAACAGAGACATCTGTTTTTATGAGAAAACTATATAGTTTCCTTCTACGAGCAAACCAAGTTGAGCGACATTCTTCATTCATTTGTTTAAGTTAAAATTAAATATGTGGTTACTGATTGAGGATATTTTACTAAACAGCTTAATTGAATTGGCTCACTATAAATTTGATTTGATGGTTAATAAATGTAGGTAACTGCATGCAGCTCAATAATTTGATGGGCTCTCTCCTTCCCCTTTCTTGCTATTCTTGTCTTGGAAAATCAACCTGACTATCAATTTCATTTGATTTGATAATTTTATATGACAAAAATTTAAAACTTCTGCTATTTCTTAATTTTGTTTTCTCTGCATCACAGTCAAATATATGATTTATTAGGTCTGATGTGACAAGGAAAAAAAGTGAGATTTTCCACTGAGCAAGGCTGCTTTCAAGCAATTGTAGTGTTGCCATTGGCACTGGGATCTACTTTGAATGAATTATGGAGTGGGTGGGAGTTGGAAAGGTATATATGGAACAGGAAATGGAGCCCAATTCATCATTATTCATATAAATCCTTGATTTATGAGCCTACAATTTGAGGCATCATGAGCATGGTCATAATTGTAGTAGTTCTTGGGATTTTAACATGTTGGAAAGATGTCTGGACAATTATTTTTTTTTTCAAAATTTGCAATATCATTAGAATATGTTGCAGAAAATAAGTTATTTTTAAATTTAAAATATAAAATCTATGATAACAATTTTATTGTAAATAATTTAAAAGAGTAAACACAAAAGAAAAAAATACAAACTCACATACAAAGGAAAAACATTTATCATCCATTTGTGATATACATTTATATGAACATGTTTGCAAGAAAGTACTTAAATGATTGTTAAGTTATGTTTAAGAGATGGAGGTGTCAATTATTTTCTCTAAAAGTTATACAATACTCTTAGAAAACTGTAAAAGGTAGTTAAAATGATAAAGATAGTCATAATTATTATAAGGGATAACCATTTCAGCAGGGCTACAATGCAGCGCCCCATCTTCATTGTATGGCGGGGCCCACCTTTTCAAAATCCCAGCCGGTTTCGGCCATAGGACCCATAATATCATTTTATCCAAGTGTTCAAAGAAAAATCTAGTGGGTATAAATTAATCACACATGAGTGACTTCCTCCATTTCCATCCCAACAAAAGAAAAGTGAGGCAAGTTCATCACGTGTTTCAGATAGATTCGAATCTAATAGTTGTCATCTTACATATTTGAATAATAATTTATAAATTAATTGTTACAAAGGGTCTTAGTGCCGATCATCGACTCAAATATTGAAAAGGCAGGCCATTACTGGCAGCGCTGCATTGTAGCCCTGCCCTGCCCTAACCATTTCCATATTAATAATGAAACTCCTATTAACAATGAAAACCCATAAAAGTAGGGAACTCAATAGGTTCCCATTGCCTGTTTGACAATATATTTGAAAATACAAATATTTTGATAATATTGTGACATATACTAGGAAAACAAATGATACCACAATATTTTGGCACATTGGCAACCAATCTTTGAATCATGAACTTGAGAGCCACCCCAATTAATTTATCTCTCATCTTACTCATTATCACCATTGCATTAAGATTGTAGACAATAAACTTCAATCCATTATTTTATCGATCGCAAAGCACCTAACTTATAATATATGGTAAAGTAGGATTCTATCCCTCTGGAATGAAAGAAAGAGCTTGTCAAGTCCTAAACTATACAACCTTTAAACTTAACAGGGACTTAAAACAGTAAGTTCAGGTAACTTGATATCACCATAGCTTATATCAGGTCTTGAGTTTGGTCATGGATGACATGAGCGGCCGAGTGGGGTCTTTGAACTATAGCTGTGGATGATTGATACCAGTAATCCTCAATTCCTAGACCACTAGGAAAATCACAATGCTCTCTCTAGTCTCTACCAGTGAGGGATCAAAGTTTTGGTGGGTCTTTATCAAAGTTTTGGTGGGTCTTTCTCACTGTAGTTGGTTGGAATGGGTGCCTAAAAACACATGACAAAAGTTGTGATGGATGGCAATTGACAAGGCGATTTGAGAGAGGCTTTACCAACCATCATAATATCTGGATGAGGAGGCATGGGACAGCAATATTCAGAGGTCATTTCTCAAGGACCAAAGGTGAAGGAGTGGGTCCCATTCATCTGCCTGTTCCCCTATCAAAGTCATACGAAGTTGTTGGGGTCATCTGTGACAAGAAAGAAGGTGGTCCCTTCATTATCATCAACTGATCTCATTTCAGCTTTCCCCCGAAAAAAACTGATATCATTTAAGGAACTGTTTGTACGGCTCGTTCTTCCTCTCTATAGGAGATAGGACCCCCAAAGACTTTGACTTGTTGGACTTTGTGGGGCCATGCTTTGTGAGAAGTTGTTTAAATTGATAGGTGTTGGTAGATTTAGGGAGATATTGTTTCATTCTATTCAAATTTCGCCTTGATTGATTTATTGACCTGATAGATTTTTTCCTATCCGACAATTGCTTAAAATTGTCAAAACTCAATTAACTCCAAAAAAATGATTAGCATTGAAAAGGGCGCCCTAAAAATGACGAATACACTCTTTGATCGTGCTATATCTTAGGACTATAGGATAGTGCACCATGTGATATCTTACAACCATAGAATATCACACAATTTTTCTTTCCTGCTCAAATCCAAAATGCACATATTCACTCCGAATTCAGAACTTAGTTTTCACTTCCTTGTTTCTGCTTTGTTGCGGGTTTTTGAGTTAGAGCTCTTACAATTTTCACTTTGACCTAGGTAAAATAATTTTCACTTTGACTTAGGTAAAATGGTTTTGACTGTGGTTCCTTTTATCTCATTTGTGGAAAGCGGTTTTTCATCTTCGGTAGAAAGGAAGAGGATGGAAAAAATTGAAATTTTGTGCAATATCCTACAACCTTGTAATATCGCACATAGGCTATCGAGCGATTTAAGAGTAAAATCATCAATTGTAAAACATCATTTCCTTCACAAACAACTATGCAGGAATAATTTAAATTTTGATAGTCTTGTAGCAAATGTCAAGTATAAGGACAGCTGTACGGTCAATGTCTCTTTAAAATTTGAGTTTGGGTCTTCTACCCCAACTATTACACAAAATTGTATGACACCTATTTTGAAACTCCATCGTAGGGCTCACAGAGATCATCTAGACTGTTAAAGGTGATTAGCATCCACACCAATCGCATATCCTAAAGTTTCAATTCAAAATAAGTGGGTTGTATGATATCTTCACATAAATATCATCTGCCGAACCCACTTCTTTTGAGCTGAAACTTAAAGGATTTGTGATTGGTGGAGGTGACATTCACCTTTAACCATCTAGAAGATCTCTGTATGGGCCCCACGATGGAGTTCCAAAATAGGTGTTACATAGTTTCGTGTAATAGTTGTGATGGAGGTTACGAACCCCTAGAATCTTACCTAAAACTCCAAAATCTATTTGGGTAAAATTTGGTGAGATTTGAATCATGATTCGTCCAACTAGTATGAAAATGTGGGATTACTTTATTTTACAAATCTTTGGAGTCACATTCCACAGCATGTGAGGAATCTTAGATTTGAAAAATTTTCCCCGTCCCTAAAATAGGGATTTCTTGCTGAGAATTTATATAGTATAAGTTATCATATCGATAATAATGCTATCAATGTATATAATTGAGAAAACTTGATACATTGTGCAAGTTCATAAAAAAAGAGGATTTCCAAATCTTACTGGAGGTACTTTCACTTGCTCGACTTCTTGAGTACCTACAATTGCAAAATGTGGATTTCTTTAAATAACTTTGAGGGGAAACCAATAAGGACTCTTCATAGGGGATGAAATGAAATAAAATTAAGTGGTCAAAGAAAGAGAAAGGGGTTGAAAGTAAAAGCATAAAATGACAAAGAGCTACCATCAAAAGACAATAAGTGACAAAAAAAAAAAAAAAAGGGTACTCCTGGAAGGAAGGAGATGAAATAATTTTAATCTTTTAATACTTTTACTTTCATCTCGCTCTGATTTTTCTTTTGGTTCTTAATTTTATTCCATTTCACCGAAAATTCAAACAAACAGGCCTCGACGATTTGATTGCCAAAGTATTTGCAATGGCAGATGAAACACAAGGTTGTGTGTTGCTTCAATGGCAGACCCTTCAAATCTGACAATGATGAGCAAAGCAATCGGCTGAAATTCCGGGAGTAAAGAAGTATGTGTGATGTGTGCTGCTTTTTAACTCACGCATGATGTAGGGAATATTCATAGAAAAAGCTACTACTACTACTCCTTCAATAATTGAGAGGGACATTGGTTGGTTGGTTGATTGATTCCATTCTCGGAATTATGGATTGAATCATGAATACAGAGGTAGCCCTTTCTCTATGTGCAACAAGAAATATTAGTTGCATCAAGACCCATGCAATGTAAGGTAATGGAAAGTTAAGGTATCAACATATAATTATATTGTTCAAATTTTTTGTTTAGAGTCGACTATTGTATCCTGTCCTTGTTATTCACCCATTATTGGTTACCTTATATGCAGCAGAAAAGATAGTGGGGATTTTTGTATGGACCCCTGTTAGCTGCCCCAAATTTCCACACAACTCTTTTAGGGCCCGTTTGATAATTTTACTAATATAGTTAAGTGAAGTGAAGTCAAGTTAAACATCCTATCAAAATCACTTTTCAACAAAATTCCTTCTATCTTTTTCAAAAAAAGTTAAAAAGCAACTACATTTACTCACTAAAAGACAAAAAAACTACATTTCCCCATACAAAAAGTAAAAAATATTCCATCCCAAACAACTAAAAACAAAATATCATCATAACTCACTTATATTTTATTCATTCTTTTTATTTCACTTCACTCCACTTTATTTTAAAAGAATTTGAAGTACTTGTGAATACCCAAACTGTCTGTTTAGAGGAAGAGGGGGAGGAGGAGAAAAGGTGTATCTAATAGAGGTGCCTAAGGTTTAAATTTTTTTTTAGAGAACCCTGAAGTTTTCTTAGATTTATTCATATAGTAGTTAGATGCAGGGGAGGAACTGGGTAGGGGTTGGGAATGGGGTCTGGGGTTGGTCACGGCCCCTCTAGAAATTTGGAAAACCCCCCTGGTGCAATAAAAGTTCTATTTTTTTTTTTTTTTTTCACATTGGCCATCCAAAAAAAATTGAAAAACCCCCTTATGTAGTAGAAAATTTAGTTCACATGTCTTTTAATTATTTAGAATGAATTTTAGAAAATAACAGCTGATCACATTTGGTTTGATCTGTGATTTGGTTTAATGAATGTTGCCTCCAATGCTTGTAGATTTGGTTTAAATGCTTAGATATTTTAATAATGTAATTTTGCTCTTCTAGAATCAGTGCAAAAGGATCCAAAATGTCATCAACATCATCTTACGTACAACAAGAAAATAGGAAGAAAATATAGTTGTAGCTTTTCCCAATTTGACTTAGGCAGACTCCACTAGGAGCACGACTCAAACTAGATTCCAAGTTGATTAAGACTCGACCGATTTTTTAAATCAGGAGAGAGAGCATTTCTTTCAAATTCTATGGTTAAATATAGTTTTGTTCTCTATCTAGTTATTTATTAATCTCTTTTAGCTAACCTTTCACTGATCGAATATGACCAACAGGATTTATATCAGTAATATCTTCATTTAATTTTTGATCTATCTATTATCTTCTCTTGATAAAAAAAAAAAACCTGTCCTAGTGAGCTATCACAACTCCCTTCCATCCTGGACTTTTAAATGTCTGCGTCTATGTGGATGTAGGGCAAATTTGCAATATAATTAGTCTGTTCAATGGTGGACCCAAAATTTTTGTTTGACGGGTGCAGATCCTAACAGGCAATTAGGTTTTTGGAACCAATCCAGAATTCTCATATGGGTCTTGAGGGCGGACGTAAGATTTTTAAGTGAATTTTCAAAGTTGAGCCTAAATTTTCATTATGGATTTAGAAGCGGATAGAAGTCCAACGGGTGCGACCGCCCCCACAATCAAGCACTTGGGTCCGCCCTTGGCCAGTAGGATTCTCTCTCCAAAACTTCACATTTATTTGAATATGTAGTAAACTACATACGCAAAAGTAAAAGAAAAGGTGGTACGTGCAACCTAAAAACAAAACAGTTCATACAACATGTAAAACGTAAGGATTCTAAAAGCTGGAAATTAAACCCTTTCCACAAAAGAGCAAATGAAGCAACCAAAACAGAAAACCCCAAAAGCTAAAAAGAATAGCAATTTAAAGGGACATTAGAAAAGCAAAGCAAAAAGGGTGTGGTAAGAATAACCTTTATCTGAACTCGTGCCATTGCCCCCTAATGAGATGAGATATGAGATATGCATGCATGAGGGTCGAACACACGGCCCAAGGAAGGGAAAGCCTAAAAGAAGCAGATGCACCAATTTGAACTTTGGGGTGTGTCTGTTTATTATTGGTAAATGAGATTTGGGGTGTGTGGAAAGGCAGTTTGGGTCATCTCTAATTGGCCGTGCATGCAGTTAACTTTGGTTTTTTATCCACAGATGAGTTCTTATGCTTATGAACAACTTTAGTTACTTGTAGATTATAGTCCTTTTGGTGTGTTTTGTCTTAACCAATTACATGGAGATAGACTCACAGGTGAAGTAAATATCATCAGAAAATTATTGTCTCCCGGAAATAGAGGGATGTTTCAAATTTGGGTCCTTCTAAAGATGTTGTCAGGAAAATATTGTAGAAAATAATATTAATTTAGATAAATAAAATCAATAGTAAATATGCAATCCAGCTATAAAAACTAAATATTTTTAGCTTTCCCTCGTTTTTCCATTTTATTTCATTGTCTCATGATTTTCTACCGATAGTTACAATTTTGGTGATATTTCGAAAATATTGTAATATTCAAGGAAATATCATTCCGGATTATATTGTGATGTTTTCAAAATATCATCGATGATTGTGAGAGTGGTTACAGTTAACTAGATCTAGACTCTATTTGTTTCATCGATTATTGAATCCCTAAAAACTTTAAGCAACTTTCCCTTTTATCGAGTCTCCAATAGAGAAAATCAAGGGCATGTGTCCTTCTATATGATACATAAGAATTTATGGTCAACTGAGGTCAGGATTATGAAAGAGATAAAGAGCAAAGGATATGAGGCGAAGGATGAAGGTTAAATGGTGGAGATGTAGATAAAATCTTAACTTTCTAAGAATTTGAATTACAAAGGTTGTAGACGGGTATTCACCCAGCACCCACTCACCCTCCCTCCCTTTCCTTCATTCAATTCCCTTTAAAAGGTAGACGTTTTTGGTTAGTTCGCTTTGATTCTTCATTTTTAACCGCTTAAAAGAAATACAAAGTCTTAGAATAAAACAATCCCTTTGCTAGATCTATCAAAATGTATTAACGCGTCAAGAGGATTTACCTGCGAGATATGTGTTCCAAAGGCAGGCCAATTGCCACTGGTCAACCCCTTGGAATCCATCCAGATGATCTTTCACCTTGCATTCCAATTTCTTATTGTCAAACCTATCCCAGAAGTCGTAGCTCCACTAGAAGATTGAATAAACCCAATTGCTCGCAATCAAATGATAGCAAGCAAGAAAGTGGTGGATGCATTAGTGGAGTTGCTACATTCAAAATGGGGACTAGATTTGGATTTGCAACAGCCTGTCCACTCTTGAAACTTTTTGAATAATCAAATCACACGCTAGTTCTTTGATCTTCTATAAACAATCTTGTTGATACTTACAATGACCGTCCCACCATCAAAGGCTTACAGCTTTTAAAAACTCTCAAAATCCAATGGCATGCGGTAATTATACTAAGAGAAAAATGCAGGGAATGCTTTGGGAGGCACACTCAGCTACAGCAACAGGAAAGGAGGGGGTGTTATAACTGACTGCTTAACTCATTGGATGATTGTGTTGTCTACCAAGGATTATTAGTCTGTTGATTAGGAGTGTATGAAGTGTGCATGGTTGCATGAGTTTGAATCGTAGGCAAAGAGAAAAGGTAAATAAATAAATAAAATGAAATCCAATTGAAAAAAAAAAAAAAAACTTACAAGTACAGTCACTTTTTATAGTTATCATGGTATTTTGAGAGTAGTTTAAACCAATATTTTTTAATTTTGAGGTTAAACTTTTTTTTTTTTAATTTCTATCAAAGGGTTCCCAACCCTTTGAGCTGGGTTAATTCCTCCGGGCCCAGAGGGAAGCCGGGTAAACTCCCATATAACCCCAGTGTGGTAGTGCAGTTTCGAACATACAACCTCCAAATGCAAACCGTAGTCCTATGCCAATTGAGCTACCCCTTGAGGTTATTTTAAGGTTAAACTTAACAAGGGATAAATTGTGGAGGTTGACTTTAATTAAAGGGTATATTTAACTTTTTAAGTGATTTCAATGAAAGTGCATCAAACTGGTCAAAGTATTCATTTTTACAATAGTTTAAACTAACATAGTTTAATTTTGAGGTTAAAGTTAACCCAAGGATAAAGGGTGTTTTTGTCTTTTTAAGTGATATCTATGAAAACTCAACAAAGTTCCCAAAGTGTTCCTTTTTGGCCTTTGATCTTCAATCAGGGTCACTGACAGATACTGTCAAGGGAGTACTTGGTGGTCAAATGTAAAAACTAAAAAGCAGATGTGGTTATTTGTAAATATTAGTTAAGATAGGTAGGTGGTTCATGCAAACTCTTGACGATGGCCCATAGGAAGTGGAGCCAGATAATTTTATGCTTTGTTGTTCATCCACCTATATGTGAAATGTGAAGTATTTATTAGTGGTGTAACCCTAACTTTTGATTTGTGTTGATGTAGGCCATGTTTGAAAGTTGAAACCAATCCTTTCCGTTATTATAAGTATAATTGATTGTCCATTGGATTGATCACGTATAAAAATAAAAGTTTAAATCATTAATCACTTCATAACCTATTTGTGTGTTACTTTCATCAATTGTAGTGAAATTTGGACTGATATCTATTTATTAGTGTGCTTTGGGATGAATTGTCAGGATTAATGAAGGTGGATAGCGCACCTGAAAGTAGCAGCATCAAGTCTCTCTCTCTCTCTCGATCAACAAAATCAAGTGCCAGCTATCAGTTTTAGATTAGCTGTGGGGTTTCCTTTCTATTTTCTTTTCTTTCCAAAAATACTTATATTGTATGTCTTATTCAATTCTAGAAGGCTTGGCTTAAATGGCGAAACCATGCTTTCCTAGGGACCACCTTTTGACCTCTGCATGGCCCATCATCTTGAAGGTAAAAACTAGGGTTATAAATGGGTCAGTTCCGGTCCTGGTCCATGGTGGACCCGGACCCGGACCCGGAACCTTTAATGAGAAAATGGACTTGGTTCGAAACCAGTTTCTTGGTTTCAGAAACGGCTCCTTATATCGGACAAGTATGGATCCGGATCCGGATAAGGTAGAGAATGATTTTAAAAAAGAGAGCTTAATGATTTAAAGAAAACTAGCTTTTAGGAGGATTTTTTCTAAAAATTGAAGTAATATGCCGGGTCTCGGATCCACGGGCTAGAACCAAGGTGGAACCGGGACCGAACCCGTTTAGGTCCTGGGTCCAAAAAAATGGAGTCGGACCCGTTCACTTATCGGAATCTAAATAAGGACCCAAATCCGGTTATTAACAGGTCGGAACCTTCTGATAATCGGAGAATCGGGGACTCATTTACATCCCTAGTAAAAACCATATGACATGCACCCCTCTTACTGGTTTAAACTTGTTTTAATTGGAAATATAAACACTGCTGAATTATATTGTAGAGAAGTGTTCAGATCTAGTAAAATGTATCGCTATGTTTATACATAATCAATCCAACAATTTATAGTAGTGATATGAACTACATTGCTATGGTTAAACACAAAATTGTCTTTCATTCATAATCAACCCAATAGTGTTTATGTCCCAGTTGTTTGTATAGAATCAAATGCATAGGAATTTATGGTCAAATGGGGTCCAATAAAGGATTGTTAGATAAGTGAGGGCAAAGGACATAAGATGAAAATGTCGAGAGGACCTTGATCTTTCTAAGATTTGAATTAATAAGGTGATGTTCAAATATCTATTTTTACTAAAGGGAAGATTATTTGATGATCATTTTTTATATATTCATTATTGTTTCTTCAATCCTAACATTTCAATCCTAACATTTTTAGAAATATAAATCTTAAAACACCCAGGAATTAAAATCGAATAACCGAACCCTTATAATATATAGTTGTGAACTGGAGAACTGTACACCTATGAAAAACTAAGACTGAAAACCATTAATTACCTACAGTAACAGATAAGAATTTGATGTCATAAGAATAGACATGACATTCTACTTTATCAAGTTACAATGGCCGGCTTATAATAACCACGGCTTATAATAACCAACTCCAGCAGTCCATTCTATGTTAAAAGTTAGAACCCAAAAACATTTCCTCCTACATGAAACCACTCACGAGAAAGGCCTCCAATGTTCACTTTAGTTGGTAGAATTTGAGGCACAACATGACAGCACAAAGGCCGCAATGAAGAGTGCACTAAACCCACTAAATCAATTGTGCAACTAGAATCCAGCAATTTTTTTCAAAGAAGGAATAGAAGTAGAAGACCTATTAGGTCTAGGCTCATTTATGGGATAGAAGATGTGCAAATCAGCTTCTCTGGTTATGTTGGGCATCACAACAAAGATGGGACTTCAAATCAAAACATGCCTTGATCATAGATGAATATGTACATATAAGCATTGTAGGAAAGACAGGTGCTTTAAATTTCCTTTTCTTTTTCCAAAAAAAAAGAAACTCATTTTATGCCTCATGCTGACATGGTATATTTTAATTGGAAGTCATATGAGTTTTTTTTTTTTTTTTTTTTGGTAAAAACTTTAAATGAGTTAGTCTCACATATATCAGAACATTTTCATTCCCTGCTTGTGAGTTGTGATGACAGTAGTTATAATATGATTATCATATATGGTCCATCTTTCTTTGATCCAAATCACTATGCAGCCTGATGTATAAATGTACGTAGACACTTCCTAATGCCTCTTGGTGCAAGAAGAAGGGATTGCTTAATTTGATGGCTGCCTTGCATCTCACCCGGCATCTCAGGGATCAATCCTTGCGTATGCCACATCTTCTTATATGTGTGGACTTTTTTTCGGCCCCGGTACCCTTTGCAGCGGTTAAAAACAATAAAATAAAACAAAATCCAATGGTGCATATGGAAGTTCATGATCTCATGGTTCAAATCACCAAAATTACTACTGTCCTTATATATGGAAGCATGTGATTTGAACAATTCGGATTAAACAATGTGGGCCCCTTACAAGTTAATTTAGATTTTATTTGCCTTCATTTCTCTACCGGTAGGATGATCACAACTACTTGAGCAACTCATTCAAAACATATATCTACTGTAGTATGGAGCAAGTAAATCTCCCATTAATTTGTCCAGGGTATGGTTGCAACAATCCTTTGATTGAGATCAGAGTGGTAGCTCATTTGGTCATTTTCCATAAAGTTGCCATCAAAGACTTCAATGGAAATGAAGGGCCGTAATTATAGTATGCTTCTTGGAACTGGCATATTTAAGGTAGGGCCATCTGGGTCGTTGGCCAAAATCATCCTTTTTGGCACTAAAGCCAATCACTGGTACTGTGACTGTACAAGTGGACCACACAATAGTAGTATGGTCCATACTCGAAGCAGGGATCTAGCCATCAAATCTCTGATATCTTTCTGAAGCAAAGCTGAAAATAGTAGGAACTGAGCACTCTGTTTTATAAAGCTCTTCTTCCTGAATAGGTGAACCACCCTTCTCCCTGTACAAGTTTGTTAAGAAGAGAGGTATTCATTAACTTAGTTTGAATGCCTTTAAATGATCAGAAGATCAGACCTGCTTATTTCACATGGGTGATGATGGGGTCTGTCTGAAATGGGCAAATGAAGTGTGATACTACTTTGAATTAATCATGTGTAATAAACATACCAACATACAAGACATTAACTTTTCTAACGGTTCACATTTACTCTGATTAAAGAGAGGCCCAGAGACATGATTTAGGCAAGTTGAGCTGAAGAAATATTCGACACATCACATAGTACCAAAAAAAAAAAAAAAAAAAAAGGTCCATGTGTTAAGTAAGACAATTTGATGAGGAAATTAGCCCGAGATTAACGTAAACAGCGAAAAAACGAAAAGAGATCCAATCATACAAAATCAGCAACTTCTTGAACTAGTACTACTAACAAAAATTATTGTGAAATGAAAGCAAATCTTAATAGGAGGCATATTAAACTAGTTTCTTGTATCATCTCATTCTACATTATAGCTTTTATTACAATGTAGAAAAGCAAAAAGATGAATAAATCAAAACAAACCCCATAATAATTATTGATCACTAATTAAAGCATATTTCTTCCTTCTTGTCTAGAAAAAGAAAAAACAAAACAAAACAACCCCATGCAGCCATGAACATGGTGCTGAAACTGAAAGCAACTGCAATCTAAGCAGAACTCATCTTTGTTTGAACTAAACTGCTAAAATTACACCCCCTCTCTCTTCCCTGTATAGCCCAGCCAGCCAAGTCTTAAGTCTCCAAATTTCACTCCAAAATCATTAGCAATCTTCACTATTATTTCACATACATACATACATACATATATATATATATATATATATATATTAACTAGAATCTAATAACGTACGTACGTATATTTCATCACTCTGATGGATGGCATGGGATTTGAGAGTTTTTTTTTTTTTTTTTTTTTCATCAAACAAAAACAAACAAAAAATGGGCCCCACAGAAACTAAACAAGATCTTAGTTGATCTAATTAATCTAATCTCCTTTCCTTTCAATATCAAATCACTGATCAAGTGCATTAGGGCCAGAACAGTAATTCCGCACCGGGTTCCAGACCCACTGCACCAAGAACCTCCGCCCGATCCCATTCATGTTATACGTGGCACCATTCCCATCCTTCAACAACTGGCCCGTGTAGGACCCACCCCCTCCTGTCCCATAAATGCCCTCGCACAAATCAGCGATCTCAGTGGGAAATGCCGGGTCCGGCCCTGCAAACCAGCCGTTGATCAGAGGGTTAGTGACCATCTCAGCGATCTCGTGGGCCATCACACTGATCATGCCGTCCACGCCCACATCCCCATTGGGAGCCTTCACGGGCTTCAGCCCGGGTATGTAATCGGGCACGGCGAACGGGTAGGCGCACGTGCCGGGGCACTGGGTGGCGGAATTCCCCACCCATGCGAACGGCAGCGCGTAGCCCACGATGGAAGGGAAGGTGAAGTAGTGGAAGCCGCACACCTGGCCGCAGAAGTCCTGCACGTGCACGTCGTCCGCCGTGAGGACGAGGTAGAGCCCGCCGGCCGGGTCGATTGGCAGCGGGCGGCCGCGTCCCGACACGGCGCTCTTTAGCACGGACTGGATGGAGAGGCGGGTGAGGGACTTGCCGTGGGAGTAGAGGCGGTCGTTCTTCTCCGCGCCGAGGCGCACGTTAGCGGTGACGTTGGAGAGGGTCTGGTCGGTGTAGAGGCGGAGGGTTGACCACCAGCCGTTGACCGAGGGGCGCTTGGCTTGGACGGCCGAGATCGAGCTGAGGAAGCTGCGGATGATGCGCTTCTGGGATGGCTGCCACGTGCCGTACCAGAGCGGATGGATGGTGATGTTGGTCGACAGGACGGGGCCCATGTGGTAGCGGAGGTGCACGAATTTGGATGATCCTTCGTATTTCTTTGAGCTCCCGAAGTCGGGAGAGGAGGTGTTGGGGAAATTGTGTGGCCACGGACGCCATGCGATGACTGAAGTGGAGAAGAGGAGGAAGAAGAAGAAGAAGAAGAGAAGCGACGGTAGTGCAGGGTAGCGGGCGACGTACGCCTGGCGCATTTTAGTGGAGTGGTGTGGTGTGGTGTGGTGTGGTGCTTCTTTGTGGGTTATATATAGAAAGTTGGGGAGTGGGGTGGATGGAGAGATGAAGGAGGGAAGGGGTTCTAGTCTGTGTTTTTATAAGGGTTTTGGTTTTTTAAGTTTTACTAACAACAGCCTGTTTTTTTAGGTAATTGTAAAATCTACCTGACTTTCTTAGTTTGGGAAATTTTTTAAAAGTAAAATTTTTTTTACTCATTTTCGAAAAAGTACATGATGGTTTCAATATTTCAAAAGAAGTATAAAAGATTTCCGTACTTCTTTTAAAGTGCAATTCATTTTAAGTGTCTTTATGCATACACAGTTAAAATCCTTTGAGTTAGATTAATCCCTCCGGGCCCAGATGGAAATCAGGTAAACTCCCTTGTTGTCCAAGTGTGGTGGTGCAGTTTTGAACATACAACCTCCGGATGCAAACCGTGATTCTACGTCAACTGAACTACCCCTTGAAGTTTGAAGGTTAAAATTTGAGATTCTAAATTACTAAAAAGTTTAAATTGATAAAATGGTTATGATCAACTAAATCAAAATCATCTATTTTATGGAGGAAAGAGGTTAAGAGGCAAAAACCTCCATAAAAAAAGGGTATTTTGTCATTTGTCAAAGAAACTTTATGGAGCTTTTGAAATATTTAAATCTTTATGTGCTTTTTCGAGAATTAGCAAAAAGAATTTATACTTTTTTTATATTTTCTCCTTTGCTAATTATGTGAATTTCGATTACAAACTTGACTGGAGCCTTTACTGACTTAGTCCTGTCTACAACGCATCGATGGCATTCATGAAATTTGTGGGAAGAAGATGGACGCGCTCTCGTGGTTTAATCTAATCTGAATTAGGCGGATCAATGTGTTATTATTGATTAAATTGACTTAGGTTTTGCATTGACCCAATGAATTTAATGCAAACACTGTTAGATTTGACACTTTTACATGGGTGCATTATAAGAATTTCTATCCATACCGTTAATTGATATTGTCGCTCCTTTGTGGATGGTGTAGATCAAAAGACTTTGCATGGCACATAGATGGAAAAAGACCTTGAGAGAATGTCCATCGTTTTTAAGTAATCAATCAGACCCACCTCAATGCATGACACTAAAAAAGGTAATCACAAGTTTCAACCAAATCAGAAATGTCCAAACTACCAAGCCAACGAAATCTAATGTTATGCATACATTGTTCATATATACTTGTTTATGATACAACCCAATGGAAAAAAAAGATGCATGGGTCAGTGCCAAATTTACGAGTGCAACATGTGGACTATTAGATTGATCATTTAGGTGGGCCATTGATGTTTTTTTTCATCTCTTCTAGGATTTGGTGCTTAAAAAATATCCCTTTGATTTTTCTAACAAGAGAACGCCATTGATTTGCGGGTATTGGAGGACAGATGGATTCTTTAAAAAGTCTAGCTGCCAGGTGGGGCCCACCAGTGAAGAGAGGCCATCTCTGTCGTGTGTGGGGTTTTCTTCCCCTTTTTTTTTTTGTTCAGTAGTGAAGGGGAAAAGGAGGCAAGTGGAAAAAGAGAAGCAGAATCTTCGCTCCCAAGCCATTCATGAATGCTGTTTGCACTTGGGGAGGAATTCTAGTTTTGGACTCTTTATTTTTAGGCTTGTTAGCTCCAACCCTACCTATAGAGTATTAAGTAATCGAGTCTTTGATAGATATGGACCACTTACTCGAGATTCTAATAGGATTGGTGAAAGATACAGGAGTTTATAGATTTTGATTTGAGTCGGATTTAAATTTTGACTATCTAATTCTTTACTAATGACATATATATGCTATGTATTATATATCTAAATAAGGTTTTTTTAAGTATTTTTTAAAATTATTTTAAATCAAACCCAGCCCACTAGTGTTCCCGGTACGGGGCGGGGTGTGGGGTGGGACCCAGGTTTATCTTGGGACGGTTCGTGTTTAATTAGATATAATCTAATCAACTGTCATCCCTAGTGTTAATGATGAAACCATCATATTGGCTTGTTGTACATTTAGTGACAACCCTATTGGAGTTTTATAGGTCATTTGGATGTGGAGAAAATAAATGAAGAATAAAAGTGAAGAATGCTAATCACGTTACGCATTTGAAATTAGTAAGTCGTAATATGTTCTCGGAATGGTAAGGAGCAGAAGTTCTTACCAGGCTGTCGAGATTTGATCCCCACTTTGTTCAATAAAAATTTGATTTACAAGGCTAGAGTGGAGAGGATTCAAACACGGCTTAGAGTGAAAAAGTTCAAACAAGGCTCAGGTCGTGATCATTTATCAAATATAATATATGGTGCCCATTGGCCAGTTCCTGACCAACACCTACTCAACACAATAGTCAAGATTCGATTCAGCCCTTCTTTTTTACAGGTTTCGAGCTAATTTTTTTTGGCCTATGTAATGAATGGGTGGGTTAAAATTGAGTATAAATTTGTTAGTTAACTCACTAACCGAAATCAATCCAACCCAACTAATTGCACTATGAAGTATCATTCCAGCCCAAACTAAGCCTCTTTTTTTTAATTATAAATAAACTAAAGGGCCTATTTCTTTATTAGAATTCGAGGAATTTCTATACGGAGAATTTCTGAATTTCCAAACATAGTGGAATTTATAAATGCTCCATTGTATATGAGCATCCGAGAATTCTATGAAGAAGTAAAAGAGTTGGAATCCCTTAATTCTCAAAGGTCATTTTGGGCATGTTTCTTTACTAAAATTTCAGACAAGAATTTGCTATGTTGGATATTATCATGATGTGACATCTTGTCTCCTAGCATTTACAAATGCTATGTTTCTTCACTAGCATTTCAGAATTCCACCCACTTGAAATGTCTCAAATAACCATTAAGAATTTAGGAATTTCAGCTCCTTTGTATTTTTGTGGAATTTCTGAATGCTCAAGTACAAGTAGGCATCTAGGAATTCCACCTTCTCTGCGAATCTCAAGATTCCATAAGACAAAAAATCCATAAATTCCAGCAAAGAAACATGCCCGACATTTTAAGTGAAATTTTGAAATGCTTATGAAAAAAAAAAAAAAAAAAAAAACCATAGCATCTACAAATGACAGGAGACAAGATGTCACATCACGTCCCAAAACCTTAACATGATAAATTCCTATAATGAATTCTAAGTAAAGAAACAGGCCTTAATAAACATGTTTAATTGTTAAAAGAGGAACTTGGATTGATATTTTCACTCATATCAATAAATGAGCCAGTTTCATATGAGCCCAGATATGCAAGCCAAAATCCTCAGCCCGACCCAAGCAAAATGATAGTACTGTATGCGTTGCACCAATCACGGAGCTAATCGCGGGGCGCATGGTAGATTACATTGGAATTAGAGCGGCGATGGAAGACTAGCAGAATTCTGGCTATGGGAGTTGGGACACAGACAGCCCAGAGAGAGAGAGAGAGAGCGCGCCAGTCAACTCAACCCAGAGCCGACCCAGAATGGAAGGGCCCCACCTAAGAGAGAGAGAGAGAGAGAGCGCCGGTCAACTCAACCCAGAGCCGACCCATAATGGAAGGGCCCCACCAAACCCTAACATCATCCATATGTTCCCACCCAAAAAGAATGGAAGGGCCCCACAACGACTATGTTAAGGAGTTGCATGAAATTGAATAGCAGTATGTGTCAGTCCGGGCCAGGCCTGAACTAATTACCTGCATCGTGTACCCAAATTAAAGTCTTTGTGTGCCCGGGTCGGTCCGGGGTCGGTTTGTCGTTTTAAACCCAACCCATATATTATTTGGCTTTTGGAAGTAAAAACCTCTCAAGGACCTGAACCATGTGTGGGCCAGACAGACCAAAAAACCATTGAGCTACAGTGGGTTTGTGCCGAGTTGGCTAATCCCAAGACATGTATGGGCACCACTTGAACCTAACATGATTGTTAGGTGGGTTGAAAATGCCAACCCAAACTAGGAATTCCCAGGTTAGGTTCGAATTGGCCTGTCAGGTCAAAAAAGTCGCTACTCCTCTCTCTGAATTCTGGGATACATGGTCGATTCTTGCACTCCTGATACACTTTTGCCTTTTTTTTTTTTTTTTCATGGATTGAGACCCATGGGAAAGCATGCATACAGTAAGATAGCAAGTATACATGCGAAAGGAGAGACACAAGAAAAAAACATGCATTTACGGAAAAATAGAAGCATACCAAGAGATTGATTCCTAGACGATAAATGAGATGTGGGCTCCTAAATAGGCTAAGCAAACCCAAGTCCTCTACTTAAGCCTTATTTAAAGAGGCCCACGGACTTTTTATAAATGAACAAAAAATGTTTACCTACCTACCAAGCGTCCCGTGCAAGAGAATTTGGAAATTAGTCATTTCCCAATCTAAAGTGATACTCATCCACTCATTCATTTGTTTATGAAAAAATATTCAAGTGAGAACTAATTCTCACCTATTATATGAGATTTTTTTTGCAAGGTCCAACTAGCTACCCATCCAAATCTAGCAACCGATAGAAAACCCCCAAATAGTTATTAATATCAAGGATTTGCACACATCTGAATAGACTGAACCGTTAGATCGAGGGTTGAATATTTTTTTTTAATATCATTTTCAAGCTATATTTTATCTTCTGTAGGGCCCTCTGTTAATAATCGATCGATGTTCTCCCTCCACAATGAATAAGTGGCCACAAATGCTCTGCCTTTGCACAAAACGCATGTAATAAGAGTCTTTCTAGTCTAAATCAAGTGCAGGTCCTGATGTAAGTGTAAGTGACATTGAGCCCACTATCTCACATTGTACAACTTGAAGACAGCAGGCACACGCATGCACAGACATGGACTGGACATGGATCCATTGCTATCCAACAGTTGGATGGGAAAGATCAAGTTTACATTGCATTCCATTTGGTTGAAGTCTCCCTTTCAATTTAGGGCATATTTGTGTACATCCTTTTCAATTTAGGGTATGTTTGTGTACATCCCTAGTAAGAGAAAAGTCGTGTTTCTTTTCCATTAATACTCATTTTCTCTAAAGAGGGGTTGGACTCTTATTTCTCCATAATAGAGGAATTCAGTCGAAAGAGAAAATGAGGTTATACTTATGTCTAAAAGGTCTCAAATGACCTTCCGAATTCCTAGATTTCTAACATCTTTGCTTTTTATAGAGATTTCTGGATGCTCAAGTATAAAGGAGGATTCAAAAATTTTACATATTCAAAAATTTATAAATTCTCAAGACAATAATTCTTTAATTCCCAATAAAGAAATAGGCCCTTAGGGCATGTTTGTTTCCTATAAATGATTTGAAGTTCTAAGACTTCGTATTTTTATTTTTATTATTTTTTCTTAAGTGGTTAAAGATGAAGACTCAAAAGATTAATATTTCAAAATAACCATCAAATTACCTCACATTAAATGAAAATTGAATCAAGGGAAGATGAGAAACAAGTACCGAGCCATCACCCTAACTGATCTAAATTCTAGTCATTCACACTCACCCCCTTATATTTTTTTCACCTCATCTCTATATTATTCCTTTGGTGGAGCTCATTTGATCATAAATTCTTATACTCTCAATTATTTCTAGTAATTTGTGCAAACAAACTAAGCCCTAAATATCATTTGGAGTAAACATTGACTAAATGGTTTTAGCCATTTATATTGGAGGTCTTTCATGAGATGGTAACAGCCATTAAATGGAAATAATGCTCAAGCATGTTTAATGCAAGCAAATTCCTTCTAATCCAACTATTGTAATAGTAGAGTAGCTAGGCTCCAAAACTTGGCTTATAGTAAATTGTACTCCAATCAATGGAACTTGAGCATTTCTCAATGAAACTTGATCATTTATGATTGACAATGGCCTTTTTTTCCCAAAAAAAGAAAGAAAGATTGGCAATGGCCTTTCTTTCATGGGATTCATTAGATAAAATTACACCATGTGGTAGATTTAAGCCATAGTTATTACTTCTTATAGGCCGAACTAAAAGAAAGGTTGAAATCCAACTATCTGCCATCATGAAAAGAGCTTTTAAACTTCAAACTTCAAAACTAGATTCACTTACACCTAACTGTTTCTCTATGTAATTACAAAAAAGACTTGATAATCTTCGATATGAAATGCCACATTATTGTGGGCATTGCCATTATTATGTATATATCTCAGTTTTACCTATAAAATATGGTTAACATCAAGCTGTATATGGACTTAAAAAAAAATTAAATGAAGAATAGAACATGCAAATATGAAAATTAAGTTGACAATAAGCCAACAACAATAATCAAATATTGAGTGAAACATGATTAACTCATTTATTTAATCTAGAATTACATGCATGTTTCAATCCAACAATAAGTATTACTTCGTCAAATTAATTTTTGAACATATGACTTGGTTTTACTCTAAGAACATAAGCATATTATTTCAATTTGACATTGAACGTATAATCAAAGTGTTCTCTGTACTAGCGAGTTCTTTTAACTCAACAGTGAATGCATCCAAAAAAAGTTCGAGATTTTGAAAAATATGTAATTCATTGTTTGGATTTGAGAGACTTTCTCTCTTTTTTTTTTTTTTTTTTTTTTTTTGTTTTTGAACTTGCCATTTTTTATTTTTTTTTATAGATTCCCATGTTGAATGAGTTGGGAAGTAAGCAAGCATTTACAAGATATCTCTTAACTAATCATCATATTGATTTTTAGTAGACTTAACTTTAACTGGTTCCTTGTGTTTTTGGGATTTGAAAAATCAAAATTTTTTCCCTTTGTCGTGTGACTCCATGTTTGATGCCGCAAAGCCTAACAAAATACCAATACCTAATGCAACACTTTCTCTTTTCTCCATATGATTCTAGTTTCTATAAGAGAAGAGTCAAAGGTTTCTGCCTTCCTCAGAAATACCAGTATCAGCACAGGATTCTTCATCGTGTCACACACTCTTCAGTCCTTCACCCTCCATGCAGTGTACTGTGCTGCTTTCATGGCAGATGTTACATTAAAAGCAGCTTCTCTTTGCTCCTTGGCTGGACACACACATTTCCATGTCAACCAGAATAAAAGCCTTTTTTTCCTCCCCTCCCTAGCCACAGGACACACTGCTTGACCAAGTGTACAGAAATTTAGCCATATGTGGCCCAATCAATGAAATTAACCTGAACCATTTCTTTGTTTTATTGATGGTTTACAGTTACATTTCTTTGTTTTCTTGATGGTATACTGTTATTTTGACAAATCCTAAATGTCTAGACCACAAATGTACAGATATCATCAATTAGCAATGGACAATGGAGGACCCAAGTACAATGCTCTGGGGCAGGAGCCCCTACCCAAATTTGAAAAAAATTCAAAATTCTTAAGAACGTACCGCCTGCAAATGCGCTCAACATTAATATGCTCGTTTTTTTTATTTTACATTTGTCCTTCTCCCAATATTTTTTTTACATAGAGCCCCCATGGAAGACGCGCCTGGGCATGGCACACGTTTGCTGCATGAAAAAGGCACGATTGATTATATTTGATTGGGCCATTTATTCCTGTGGCTTTAATGAATGGCTATCACTTCATGTGAGTCAAGACCAACCAACCAACCAACCCTTTGGGTTTATATTTATATCAATTGCAGCTCGAGCCAAGGAACTTAATTGCATGCATTAATCAGGCCAATTGTCTCAGTCAGCGTCGAGCCCATGATAGCCATAAATGGGCTGGATCTGAGTACAGTTATTGCAGAATTGATCCAGGTATCCAACCACCAATTTGAAATAATATTTCCGCGTACTCATCTGTGATTGAGCTTGGATATAAAGTCTTGACTCTGGTGTGTTATGGCTAGCAAGGTTGAGGGCTGGGTTAGCCTGAGCCCAACCTGAGCTGACCCATATTAGGCTAGATTTGGGCTCTATTGTGGGCCCCACTGGATGTACCCAGACCTAAATTCCACACCTGATTTTAATATGGATTGGGGATTGAGCCTCTACAAGGCCTGGCTTGGAGTGACATATTTGATACAAGGGGTGTGCAATGTACTTGCTTTGTAAAGAGGATGGGCCTGAGTTTCAGGGCTTGACTGAATATTAGGCCCAATAACTAAATGTTCCCAGGTTGGATAACTTTGGCCCGCTGACTAGGCCCGTGACGCCGTTATCATGGGATGATGCCATGGTTTAAAGCCTGATAAGAAGTGTATTTAGCTAATATGACTGAGTTTTTAGACTAAGCCAATGTATGTGGGGGTTTTTTGCCATTCCTGTATCTTCTCTGATATTGATATAGAAATCCATGCACGACACCATATGATTCAGCTGCGTCCCTAGTTCAGCAAGGGATGTTAATGGGTCGGGTTGGGTTGACATTTGATGGTTAAGGTTATATGTCTAGGTCAAACCTGAATTGGCTGGAAAAATGCCAATGTGAACCCTGAAGTGTCAAGTTAAGTTCAGATTTGGATTAGGGTTGGATTGGTGAGTTAAATACCACATACCATACCCAACCCCAACCTAGTATTCCTTTATTTTGGGGTTGGAGATGTCAGATTAGCACAGAATTTTTTGAGTTGGATTTGGGTCAAGTTAGTTGACTGGGCTTTGCATTTAGGCCATTACATTTTTAATGCAACAAGTCATCTTTCATCCATGCTTGGAAACTGTCCTCTTTATGGGGTTTTACCAACCAACATTTAAGTTTAATTATTATAGTTTCTAACCCGACTTGCCAACCTGACCTAACCCATAAATTTCAATTTCAGTTTTAACATTCCCATTCTAATTAATAAATGGGTTGGGCTATGCCATACATGCTAATGGATTTGCCTTTACCAACCCTGACCCAATCTCGGCTCCCATTTACTGCTTTTGTTTTACCCGGTTTTGCTACTTTATTTCGCCAACGTTATTAAATGATCTCAGGTTTGTATGAATTGAGATTTATCTCTGTGATGACCCAATCAGTGTGAAGCAGCATTTTGATGTCCCAAACAATGTGAATCACTTTGACCCAACAAGACTACTCCTCTAGGTCAGGGCGGCACCCGCTAAACCCACACAAATGCACCATGGACAAATCTGGGTCGGGTTTCGAACACAAGACGTGGGGAGCCAAACCCATGCCTTATGCCACTCTACCAACTCCCAGGTGGGTCACCTAAAACCTAAGTTATGTTTGCAGGACCGTATTTTGGGGTTTTCTTTTAAGAAAGGTCCAAGGGGAATGTGACCAAGTTAGAATTAGAAGAGTTCAGAGGTGAATATATGAGGATTCTACTGAGAAAAATACTTTAACATCAAAGCAATACTAAACAACAGATAGGTGGGGGACTTTAAAATCTTTGGGTTAAGTCTGGGCATTTGTTAGGATAATTAGGTTGCATGGCCTCTGCCAAGCCCAACCAAATCCATTTTATGGAGTCAAATATTCAAGCACAATACACCCCCAAGACCTAAAAGCTGACCCCATTTGCAGAAAGTGGATCCCAAACTATGCACAGCTCTAGTTGGGTCGGTTTCCTATTGGTCCAATCAAGCCTATCTAATATATATAATCCAAAGCTTATGTTTGCCCCCAAACACAGCCATTGGTTGTCAACCATCCAAATTATTGTTGCTTATCTGCATCCAAATGGTTCTTTAAGTTGTATACATAAAGTTAACCTTTCTGCGATTAGAAAAATGAGTACTATATCTTTCTTCTTAGCCGGATCATCTACTTTGGTTTTAAAAAAAGGCATATAACTTTTCAAAATATCCAGCGGCGGACCTAGAATTTTCGTTTGAGGGAGGCTTGAAAATATTAGGCCCTACGGTCTCAACTACTTGCTAAGAAAGTGTGCGATGATGTGTAAAATGCATGATTTTTTTTTTTTATTTTGTTCATGTAATATATAAGCTTACAATTCATGTACGAATAAAACTTGGATTTATCTCAAAAACAAAGAGGATATGCCATGCGTTAAACAAATTAGATATTCAATGGACAGGATCCCGGGTGTAATTTACTACTAGCATTGGGCATGGAAAGATGAGAGTTGAATAAGGGGTATTTTTGGAAGTACAAGGAGCAAAATTTTGGATCATTTTAATTTGGATTTCTAAAATGTGACATTTTTATGTTGGCTAACAACGGAAGTTACGATTAATCAAAGCCGTAGGCTTGCTCTTAATGGAGGAAAACCTGCGTTGCCTTCAACCCAAACAGCGTAAGTCTGCTACTCTAGTTTTTTTTTCCATCTCGAGTCCAGTCCACGTGTAGGGTGATTGGCTTAGGTTCTTGTAGGGCCCCACCATGGAGTTGCACACTTGCACCCTTCACCTAGAAGGGGCAGAATTTGTGGGGCCCACTTACCGTTCTAGATAAAAGAGGGCTCTGGGATTTAGAATAAGAAAGCAATTAAGACTTATTAGACATTTTCAGCTATTCGAATGAGACCATGAGATTCCATTATTAAAAGGAAAAGTTTGAAATTTCAACCTGAATTTCATAGCATTAGTCTAATGAACTTATTCATTGACAAATGACAACAGTGCCTCCTTTTATCTAATAGGGAAGTGGTCCCCACAATCTCAACCATGTTTATATTTTAAAACTGCATACGTATTTTTTTAGCTTCTGCAATAGAGGATCCAGTTTCCTTTTCTCATTCCTACTTTACCTATACAAGCATGGGTGTATCGCACAGGCTAAGTCCTGAATAATATATTAAAACTATTGTGGGGCCCACTTACCCTTCTAGATAAAAGAGGGCTTTTGGATTTAGAATAAGAAAGAAGTTAAAACTTATTAGATATTTTCAGCTATTTGATTTAGACCTTGAGATTTCGTCATCAGTAAAAGGAAAAGTTTGAAATTTCAACCTGAATTTCATAGCCTTAAATCAGATGGCAAGGAAAGTCTAATGAACTTATTCATTGACAAATGACAACAGTGCCTCTTTTTATTTAATACAGAAGTGGTCCCCACAATCTCAACCATGTTTATATTTTAAAACTGCATACAGATTTTTTAAGCTTTTGCAGTAGAGGATTCAGTTTCCTTTTCTCATTCCTACTTAACCTATACTAACATGAAGCCCATGAAGCCCCTATGTATTGCACAGACTAAGTCCTGAATAATATATTAAAACTATTGTGGGGCCCACTTGCCGTTCTACATAAAAGTGGGCTCTAGGATTTAGAATAAGAAAGAAGTTAAGACTTATTAGATATTTTCAGCTGTTCGATTGAGATCATGAGATTAACAGTCATCAGTAAAGGGAAAAGTTTGAAATTTTAATTTGAATTTAATTTATAACATTAAATCGGATAGCAAGGAAAGTCTAATGAACTTATTCATTGAAAAATGACAACAGTTCCTCTTTTAATCTAATAGGGAAGTGGTCCCCACAATCTTAACAATGTTTATATTTGAAAACTGCATATAAATTTTTTAAGCTTCTGTAGTAGAGGATCCAGTTTCCTTTTCTCATTCCTACTTACCTATACTAGCATGAAGCACATACTAAGTCCTGAATAATATATGAAAACTATTGTGGGGCCCATTTGCCGTTCTAGATAAAAGAGGGCTCTGGGATTTAGAATAAGAAAGAAGTTAAGACTTATTAGACATTTTCAGCAATTCAATTGAGACCATGAGATTGACAATCATCAATAAAAGGAAAAGTTTGAAATTTCAACCTCAATTTCAAAGCATTAAATCTGATAGCTAGGAAGGTCTAATGAACTTATTCATTGACAAATGACAACAGTGCCTCTTTTTATCTAATAGGGAAGTGGTCCCCACAATCTCAACCATGTTTATATTTTAAAACTGGATACAGATTTTTTAAGCTTCTGCAGTATAGGATTCAGTTTCCTTTTCTCATTCCTACCACCTATACCAGCATGAAGTCCCTGTGCATCGCACAGTTTAAGTCCTGAATAATATATTAAAACTATTGTGGGGCCCACTTGCCGTTCTAGATAAAAGAAGGCTCTGGGATTAAGAATAAGAAAGAACTTAAGACTTATTAGACATTTTTAGCTATTCGATTAAGTCCATGAGATGGACAGTCATCAGTAAAGGAAAAAGTTTGAAATTTCAACTTGGATTTCATCACACAGGTTAAGTCCTGAATATTATATTAAAACTAATGTCCCATTCTTACAAATCTATTTATAACAAACTAATTAAAAAATTCAAATCAACAAGAAAATTTATGAAAACCAAACCTTTCATCGCTTAATCCACCCCAGCATAAACAAAATAAAGGATTCATATGCATTTATGCTCATTTTGAATACTAAATAAAAAATTAAAAAAAAAATCTTTGATATTAGAGGCAAAATCCATGCTATGCATGTGGATTTGTATTCTGTAATCAGCTATGCTAACATGAAGTCAGATTGGATGCTAAGTAAATCCATCCATTTAGAAATGCTTGTAAGGACCCGATTTTCAGATTTTAGATCTTAGCTGTAGATTGAAAATGAGTGGTAGTCTTGTAAGACCCCACCCTGGATCTCGTGCATTAATATTATTATTATTATTGTTATTGATGTTGTTGTTGAATAAGAATTTGATTCTTTCTTTAAGAATAATTTTATTAATGATTGGATTATTACTTGATAATTTCCAAGAATTATTATATATCGAGTTATTATCGTTATTAAATGTAAATGCATTTTTTTTAAAATTGATCATGCAACGTTGTATTACATTCATAGGGGGAGCTATGTGGGACCCATAGTGTTCCACAACTATGGATTGGGTTTAATTATATCAACATGCATCAATTAAATACTTCTTAGATCATGCGCATGTGATTGCTTGGCCAAGATTAGATCTTGCACCACCATTAAATGCACTAAGTGTGACCACGTTGAACCTTTAGACGAAAAATGGTCAGGTAAGGGCTTGGGTATGAGCCAATTCAAATTTAGAAAGTACTCTAAGTTGCATGAGAATTCAATTTAGTAAGGCCTATCGATGATGGGTTATTGGACTAAAAAAAAGAGGAAGTATGCCCTGAGTAGGATTGCCATCTAAGAAAGGAATCCAATAGATTGAGGAAACTAGATAACCACATGTAGATCATGAGTGTTGTTTGGATAAACATTTCATGCAAATATGATTATTTAATTCACATTTAGGATAGACTATCATAAATCGTGCATGAGGCCATTTCGTTGGAGGAATCCAATTGGCCAGTGCTTAACTTCAATGAGGCCCACTAAATCCTATGACATGGGCGGTTTGGTGGTAGGGCATATTCCACTGATAACCATGATTGTTGGACTCTTACTGCAACAAGTAGAGTCCTGACCCTATGTAAATTCCTAGCATGGATAGTATTTGGAAGTAGAGTTTGATCGAATCAAGAGATTGAGTTGCAGTTAGGATTTCTAATTCAAATGGGGATATGGACAGCCAAACTATAAAGCCAAGGTAATCTGCTACTGAGCCAGATCCTCATGCCTGATTGCACGACTTAGAGAGAGAGAGGGGAAGGAGGTGAGAGAGAGCAAGGGGAGTGGGATCGTCTGGGGCGAGCATCATCCCCACCATCTCATCTTTGTCAATTTTGCATCTGGAAAGTGCATGAGGTAAGTGGATAAACTACACTTATTGAATGCATGTTCTCCTAATTTATTTGTGTTCCAAGAACTCAGGATAGGGATTGGACTTGCTATCTTCTTTCATATGATATGGTGATCCTAAGATGTTAAAAATAACGTTTAGATTTAGTGTAGGTGAATTGGGTGTATGATCCCATCAGGTTCATGTAATAGAACTATAAGCAAATGATCATTGATGGCCAGACCTACTCACACACGTGTAAACAGTGGTAGATCACAGCAGCATTGGAATTGATATTTCTTGGAATCTGTATAGAGGATTTTAAGTGCTCATGTTTGTTAATAGGGATACATTGCAGGGGTTGGACTTATATTGTTGTTGCATGGGTGATGGTTTTCTTAGCAATTTTATGAATTGTAGATTATAACTTGACATCTAAATTTGTTCCACTTGGCTGAAATTGGAAAGGGCACTGTGGAGTTGGTACTAGCAAGTGCGCCTAAAATTTAAAAGAGTTTTGGGAAATTAACTATGTCTAAGGAATTTGAATGGAAAGTAGATTAATACAAGATTTTCTTAAATTCTAAAATGCACAGGTTGTAATTCCATGATGGTTGGACAGAATCCTTAAACTAGTGAATAGAAGTTCTTCATCTTGATTTATCATGAACTTATTAATATTGATGTTGTTTAGCCTTGTATTGACTTGCTGCATGATTGGTAGTAATCCTTTTACTTGGTATTGGTCTTAGAGCAATTCGACGCCCTCACCTTGTTTGGTTACCTTTGAATTAAGGTGTTTCTTTTGTTTTAAATTCTATACTTGTTGGTATAATTTATTTTCATTGTCTCTTTTTGTTGGAGAAATAAATGCATGCAAACTAGTGTAAATTATCTACTTACTATATTGGGACTCACCCAATCTGTTTTGGTGGACAGATGAGGAGGTCTCTGTAAATGTTGATGATGCGGGAAACAGGATCTGAGTGATTGACCGCTTAAATTTGAGAAGATGGTGTATCAAATAGCCATGTTGAATTAGTCTATCTATTACTTAGGTCCTAGAAATTATTTGAAAACTTGTATTAGGAGCCTTGGAGCAAAACTCTCTTTTCACAGTATTAGCTTGTTATTTGATATTAAATAATATAGATTATGCTCTGTTTACCATAGAATGATATTTATAAAAAAAAAAAAACAAAATGTGAAATTTGACCCTATATGAGTTTGATGGGATCGTCGCGCTGTGAGATCTGAGGGTCCCAAGGATCTCAGATTTCGGGGCGTGACAATGCTGCTCGAAAAGGTTTGGGCTATGACATAATTTCTATCAGAGTGGTTAATCGTGGAGAGTGACTCTTTCAATGCAACCGATTTGATGGTTAGGGAAGCTGTGGTCCTTCGAAGCTTTCAGAATAGGACGTTTCACTCATCCATTGATGTAGAGTTTCAGAATCAAAACACTGGTCTTCTGAAATTGTCTTTTTTATTGGTGTCGAGATCTTACGCATCTTTGTTTCTGTTTAGTAATTAGAAACACTTAACAGGAGATTTACCAATAAAACAAATAAAGAGAGAGACTGAGATTGTAGTAGTAATTTGCTTCTTAGCATAATATTTACTAATTACAAGCACCATTTTTTGTGTCACTTCAGTGATTGAGCCAGTATTTTTTCTTGGATTTTGGGGGGTTGGGGGCAAAAGTTTCTTTTAACTAGGAATTTGAGAAAGAATTAAAAAAGTTATTACATTATAATGGGTACAAAAAGTTAAAAGACTAGTTATTACAATATGTCCCAAAAATGTTAAAAAAGATGAATTTAGATTGTTTTTTATATCCAACAGCATTTTAAAAAATAGGTACAACAGACTAGAGCATAATTGTAAATTGCACGGTTTTTAGCTTTTTTTGTTATGTTGGGAAACTTATCAATAGTGATATTTTCTACCTGAAGACCCAGGGATCGATCCTTGGGCACGTGTGTGAAACTAGTGCCAACACCACTTGGCTATGAGTGTGTTGACTGTAATTTTAACATTTTTACTCATGAGTACATGATTATAATTAAATTTTTAAATTAAATAATTTTCTAGATCATAATATAGGGTTGACATTTATAAAAAGTCTTAATCTTTGGTCATTGTTTGAAACCCAAATCCTTCTAAAACTTTAATAAAATCACTAACCTCAATGGAACATTTGTCGTGTAATTAGTATAAAAAAAAAACCTTTAAACACCTATATTTAGGGTAAGCCAAATGAAATTTCTTACTTACAAATTAAATTATATCTAATGTAATTCAGATTCTGAACTAAAATGTTATAAATCCAAGTTTTGATAAAAAGTTGTGCTAATTATGAATTTCATACTTTGACAGGATTAGGATTCTAGGCTAAATGATGGGAAATAAAAAGAAAAAATAAATAAAACAGGTAAAACCACAACACAATGCACATCTTATTGGTAATTTGATGAGTTGTCTTTTTTTATAAAAGTAAAAGACCAAAATCCCCTTCTATGGCTTCCTTCCTCTGTTACCTTGCTCTTCTTTGGTTGCACCTATCATTAATGTCATTATACATGGAATATAATTATTGGTAGGTAGATTTTCTCCTATGCGAATTTGGCATGGAAGCTGTGCAGTATTTTTGGTGTGCACCTTAATTCGGAGGGGTCATTCTTTTTATGAGCGGTGGAGATTGAAAATCCTACCCCACCACTTAAATGGAATCCCATAGAAGAAAATTTTGCATGACTAATATGTCTTCTTCAAGAAAATTTTGCATTACTAATATGTCTTCGTCTCCCCATCTCCCGTTAATTCATTTTCCATTTAATTCATTTTCCGTTAAAGGGAAAGTTATTTGAGCTTTAAAAAAATACAATTCTTTAGAATTCCTAAAAATTCAATTACAAGAAACAAATGAGCCTCAATCAAGAGGAAAAGCAAAGCAAGCAAATTTCATCCCCCTGCCAAGACAGTTGAAACCCACTCTAATTTCCAACATAAATAAATCAGGATTGTATGTAGGCTAGAAGGTGAGAATCAGAAGATCATGTAGTGGACAGATGGACTACCAAAGGATTTTGACATCTCAACTACAATATTATTCCATTACAGCACCATCAATACAGCTTCAGAACCATAGATCTCCTCTTGTCGCTAGATTAGAAGATCATGAAACGTCTACCAAGACTCCAGGGAGTCCTTTGGTTGGGCACTCAAGTACATATATACAAAGGTACATTTGCTAACAAGTGGGGAATCAATAGATTTGAGATTTCATCACTTACATAGATTTGAGGATTGGTATAGCTAAGGATCGCACGTTAATATATGTGTAGTTGAGAAAACTTAATATCAGTTCTGTAAGTCCATAAAACCGAGATTTTCAAATCCTGGGGTCGTGCCCGTGTGTGTGAAGGCGCAAAATCTATCGACAAATGAACCACACACAAGGAAGAGAGAGTTGTATGTTACATCCATATATAATCTTTTCTCAAGAAAGGTCGCATACAATTACCAATGTCTGTGACCCTTAACTCACTTGGTTTGGACCCTTGGCCAACATGGGAGAGGTTCGAACTTGAAAATCCTCAAATTCCCACCGGCCCAAATCCTCAAACATTTACCATTATCAAATGTGGGTTTTTCAAATACTCAAGGAAAATTAGGGTTTTCTTTTTTTTTTTAATGAATTTTTCTCTTTGCCCACCCTATTTCCGCCCTTGTGAGGTCCTCATGCCAATACATGTGAACCCCACTACAATTGCCAACATAAATGAGGATTATATTTAATATTAAGGCTAGAAATGAGAAGATCATAAAGAGAGGGATTAACTTCCAGAGTAAAATTCACTAACTATAGTAATTAAAATTCTTATATCCTTAATCTCGCTCCTCATTTCTCACAGCAACTCACTCTTATATATCTCACCCTTTCCTTCTCTTTCCTCTCATCACTTCTCTTTCTCTAATAATACCTACTAAAATATTCCATTACAGCCCTATCAATTGTCATTATATCTCTAACTAAGAACATGCTACTAAAGGGGTAGCTTAGTTGGCCTAGGACCACGGTTTGCACCCAGAGGTTGTACGTTCGAAACTGTACTGCCACACTGGGGTGACAGAAGAGTTTACTCGGCTTCCCTCTAGGTCCGGAAGGATTAGTTCGGCACAAATGGCTGGGAACCCTATGATAGTAAAAAAAAAAAAAAAAAACATGCCACAAAAACTCTGGCATCTGTAGTCTCCGAATGCTGGTTGGTATTTTTTTGCATATACTGTTAGCATTTTAGACTCTTTTGCTGATCTTTTGAAAAAATGGGATGCAAGGTTGGATTGTAATTCTGTATTTTTCCTTGGTATCATCACCTGTTTATTGGTAGATTTGTCTATGATGTTGTCGTTTTTCTTTTTTTTTTTGAATCAATGTAATGAAGTGCTTTTCTGCTGAAAGGAAAGTTGACCAGTGCAAATACAAGAGAGAAGCTATGAGAATGTGAGATTTAATGTTGGTAGTCCAATAAATGTGGTTATACAAATGTACCTGCTACTACATCTCTGTCTAATAAAAAAGGACAACCCTTTCGTCTCATTTGGAAACTTAGCTGTGGGCAGATGAAACCAGGGTAAAATGCATTCTCTATCAAAAGTAGTGGTGTGGAACCCAAGTAGAAGAAAATACTAGTTTGTCTTCTCCAGCTTTATGACCGTTTGGTGAACCCTATTTGTTTTGTCTCAAAAGCCCCATCTCAATCATTCTCACATGCATCCTGTCTGTTTTCACATTAACTGAGCAACTACAGAACAAAAGAAACAAAATAGTTTCTGCTACCCTCGCCAGACGCCAGTATGTACAAGCTATAAACCCCACATCCAAAACATCATTTAACTTCCTTCTTGATGTTTAAGAGAGAACAGAGTTGGCCCGTGCTGGTCTATTGGGCTTTTCTAGTTTTGGTGTAATGTGGGCTAGGGATTGGGGGTATTTTAGGCTAATCTCAGACCTTAGACCATGCCGATTAATTTGGGATGTTCCTAGCCCAACCCAGTGTGAATCCAACCCCAGTGGCGGACCAAGGATTTTGGTTTGGGTGGGGCGGATAATGGTCAATTGAAAATGTCAATAATTTTTTTACTAATTTTTTTTTACATAAACAATAGAAAAGGCGAAATAATATTGTATTTAAATAGATTAGCAGTTGTTGATCTTATATATATATATATATAAATATCTTTTCATATATAATTTAAAGATAAAGTCAATTGCGTCACAATCATTGCCGACTACCAACGATCTCCATTTATGTAGGTTAAAGACATGATTTTCAACTAGTTTTTTTTTTTTTTTTTTTTTTTTTAGGAATCCTAGTACTAATAACAAATTCATAAATAAGCATTTTCTGCTACTCAAGAAATTAGCACATCAATTAGCAACCATACTACACTAATACTATAGAAAAAAACTACAAAGTACCCTAAAAAAGTAATAATCATTATATTGTGAAAATTAGTATCTGCTTAGTCTTTATCATTTCCTTAAGCTCCTAATAGTTCAAGTGTCACATGAAATCAACTATATTTGCAAATGAACATTATTAGAATAATCATAAAAATCATATTATGGCCCAAGAAAAATTTTCAAAAATGAGAAATTAGGGATTATGAATTAGGGGACTCTGCGGATTAGGCCTTATGAATAAAGGGAATTTAGGGAATTATGGCTTACGGTTTGCATATAAGATTTGGTGATTTAAGGCTTAGGATTTGGAGATTTAGGTTTGAAATTATAATTTATAGATTAAGAGTTCGAATTTAGCCTTAATTTTTCAAATTCCATTGATCAAAATATAGAGTTTCATTAATTGTTTTTGGAGAGAAAGAGAATCTAAGCCTTACTAGGCACCTCTTTTCCTTGCCTTTGTCTGTCTCAAGCAAATGCAAGGTTAAACATTGCTATCTCTTTTATCTCTACAAAGAAACCATCACTCATATAAGGTAAGAGAGAAAAACCACACATAGTTGTTCTTTCAACTCCTTCTCTTGCGCTACTACCAACTCGAAGCTCAACCATAGCTTCCCTCAATAGCTTCTGCAATGGTAGATTTGGAGACGACCAAGAGGATAAAACCAATAAAAAGAGAACCAACATCTAAGAAAACAAGGCCAAGATCACATAAAAGACATAAAAGTGCAAACAAGAGTCTTCATCTTCCTCCAGTTATAAAATGGAGAATCGAGATGAGTTGCGTGATCTTACTCCCCCGCAGAGATTGAAGGAAAAAAAAAATTATATATATATATATAAATATATTTTGTTCCTTTCCACCAAGGAAGAGAAGAAAAGAGTCAACAAAGTGAGACGATTTTTTTAACTTACATGGGGCATGGGCTCATTCAACTCTTTAGTGATTTTTGAGCCAGGTCAAATTAACATAGGTCCGCCCCTGCCCAACCCAACCCTACTTAAAAAGTATTTCAACCTGCAATCCCACCCTAACCATGCCAGTTGACATTTACAACCTATTTTATGCATGAGGATTTTTTACTTTTTCTTTTTTCTCTTTTTTTTTGCGACCAAGCCACTGGGGCCGAAATCCCCTTCGAGACCCATCCCTGAGGGATAATATCTGCTCCCGAGGTAAGAAACTTCATCCCCTGAGATATAACATCCGCTCCCATGGCCATGGGTATCCAGAGCTTGGACTGAGGCCATATACACATTACCGTAGGAGTTCATCTGAATAAAATCAAGCTATATGTTCAAGTATTAGTATGAGGGGCGTATTTTCTCCTCCTGCTCTTCCGGGAGCGCACATCCAGACTATCACCAATGTGGGACCCCCTGAATCTCAATGGATCCTATGTTTCTCAATGGTGCCAATGTGGAGTATTCCACACACAGGTGCGTGGGAGAAAATTATCATCATTAGCTGATACAAATGGATAGTATCCAAATTCTGGTGTGATCCACCAACAGATGAAAATGAAAGAAAGCAGAAGTCTGCATCAGCCCAAATGGACTGAATTTACTACGAACCAAGTATCACATCTATGTACTTCATTATCATGAAAAGCAAAAAGGGGACCAGTTAATACTAATATAATCAAGAAGTATTTATAAGTAGGTTACCAGTTAACCTATGGGCGATAGTTAGGTTACCGATGGTCCATTGGCTAGTAGTATTTATAAGTCTAACTCAAGAAGTCGACAGGGAAACAATACACAAATGATGGATGTTAGAAAAACAGCCAACATTTTCTTTTGAAAAATGCCCACTTCAAATGAGGCCCTGCTTAATCCCAAGGGATTGGCCGAGTGATCAGGACCACGGTTCCTCCCTCTTTCGGAGTCAGAGCTCTTGGTATCGACCCCATGTTCCTCATTTTCAGGAACCGAAAGTTGAGTTCATTTGTGCTACCACCCAATGGCCATAGGGGTTTTACTCGGCTTCTTTCTGAGCTCAAAGTGAAATAGTTCAGTCCGAAGGGTTGAGAACCCTCTGATGGCAAAAACATAAAAAAAAAAAAAAAAAAAAAAAAAAAAAGGGGCCCTACTTCAATATTTATCTATCAAGAGAAGTTGGAACTTGGATGTTCAATTCTCTTCCATAGAGCAGACTTCTTTTACTATGTTTGGGTTGAATATACTCGTGTAAAATCAATGTTACAAGATTTAATGATGATTAATGTCTAGAGAGGATAAAATTATGATCAAACCACAAAGATGTTTTCTAAACAATATGCCATTAACAGATAATAAAGCAGAATTAGCAAACTCAACCCACTCATCCCATGTATCTTAATACTTAACAACTATAAAAATAACACAACTTTCTCAACCGTAACAAACACAATCACAACATTCTAAGAAAAGACCTTTCACCTTTTATCCCCCAAACATCACTACCTATCGTATCTGGCATAAAAAAAAAAAAATATCCTCTTTCCCTCATAATCCTGATTAGACTAGCAACACACCAACGATAGGTCATATCTTCTACTTTCAAAATCCAAACAAACACAGAGTCCCATTTCACCATTTCCCTGTTTTCCATTTCCACTCTCTAGTTTCATGCATCATCATCATCACCACTGTCCTCTCTCTCTTTGAATTCCCCCACAAGGGAAAGCAAGAAGAAGGAGAAGGTGAAAACGAAAAGAAGATTCCACGAAACCAAACCCCTTCATCTTTCTCTCTTTGGATTCCCATTTCACCCTACCTTTTCTAACCCTAATTCCCCAAATCTAAAGTTAGGGTTCTTCTTCTTCTTTCTTCTTTCTTCTTTCTTAACCCTAGTTATTGAAATCTAGGGTTTTTTCATTCCAACAATATGTCACAGATGAAATCGATTTCACATCTTGATAATGCTCCATCCACGCCTGGGAAATTCAAGATGGATAAATCTCCCTACATCCATCGCCTACGATGGCATTCGTCCATGGCTAAGATCGCTTTCTATTCCTTCGTGTTCGTCGGAATCCTCCTCGTCTTCTTCCTCCGATCGCCTTCTCCGACGTCGTCCGCCGCTGCGGCGGCGGATCCTGCCAGACGAGCCCTTATTACCTCAACCTGGGGCGGTGCCTCCTGGGAGAAGAGGGTCCGGTCCTCCGCCCGAGTTCGGACTCCCCGTGGTATCACCGTACTCGTCACCGGCGCCGGGGGGTTTGTCGGCGTGCACGTCTCGCTCGCCCTCAAGCGCCGGGGAGATGGCGTCCTCGGCCTGGACAATTTCAATGACTACTATGATCCTTCTCTGAAGCGGGACCGCCAGGCGCTCCTCGACCGCTCCGGAGTCTTCGTCGTGGATGGCGACATCAACGACGGCGCCCTCCTCCGCAAGCTCTTCGATGTCGTCCCCTTCTCCCACGTCATGCACCTCGCTGCCCAGGCAGGCGTCCGCTACGCGATGCAGAACCCCTCCTCCTACGTACACAGCAACATCGCCGGCCTCGTCTCCGTCCTCGAGGCCTGCAAGTCAGCCAACCCCCAGCCGGCCGTCGTCTGGGCCTCCTCCAGCTCCGTCTATGGATTGAATTCCAAGGTGCCCTTCTCAGAACGTGACCGCACGGACCAGCCCGCCAGCCTCTACGCCGCCACCAAGAAGGCAGGTGAAGAAATTGCCCATACTTACAATCATATATACGGTCTTTCGATTACTGGGTTGCGGTTTTTCACAGTTTATGGCCCCTGGGGTCGCCCTGATATGGCTTATTTCTTCTTCACCAAAGATATTTTGAGTGGTAGGAGCATTAATATCTTTGAAGGTCCCAATCATGGAACTGTTGCTAGGGATTTCACCTACATTGATGATATTGTTAAGGGGTGTTTGGCGTCCTTGGATACGGCGGAGAAGAGTACTGGAAGTGGGGGGAAGAAGAAGGCACCGGCGCAGTTGAGGGTGTTCAATTTGGGGAACACCTCGCCGGTGCCTGTGACAGAGCTTGTTAGTATATTGGAGAAGCTGTTGAAGGTGAAAGCTAACAAGAAGATGTTGAAGATGCCGAGGAATGGGGATGTGCAATTCACGCACGCAAACATTAGCCTGGCACAGAAAGAGCTTGGGTACAAGCCCACAACCGATCTGCAGACGGGTCTGAAGAAATTTGTCAAGTGGTATCTTGGGTACTATTCGAGCATGGGAAGGAAGAGCGTGGGGTAAACTTATCACAATGCCACTTTTTTGCATAATGTTTGGTAGAATTGTTCAAATTCTTCATTTTGATTCTTAAGATTTGTTCCTAGTTTTCCTTTGGCCATTCTGTCTTCTTTGATAACTTAATATTGTCATATAAGTTGAAAATGCACATCCTGCGTGAAGGGGCATTATGCATAAGTGGGAAGTGTTGGTGGGCCGTTCCTTGAACTGCATGAAAGTAACTGAAAGCATCTGCTTTTCTATTCCTCGTCTCGTGTTCCTTTTGTATCTTCCTTTTTGTGTTTTTTCTCTCGACAATGTTATTAGTAGGACTGGGACTGGTACTGTACTATCCATGGCTGATAATTACAAGCTACGCCGATTGATGGACCTTATGATCGTGACACTGCTTAAATAAAATTGTTTTGGTTACCTTATGTTATCAATTGTTTCTGTAAATTTGGATTTTATTTGATCATTTACTTGCTCGTGGATAACCCGGAAAAACTAATTTGAGTTACCTTGCAGGGCTTTTTCTGTTGATCTTCCATGGAGCAATTTACTGCCTCTTCTTTGTGGTTGCCTTATCTAGACCCATAATTTGCATTTGTAGTCAATGAGGCACGTGGGTCCTTTTAATTTTCACTTTTAAAAATATACACCGTTCCTTTCTTGTGTTCAGCACACTGCACACACACTAGCTATAACTATTTTAATAATTTTCCGACTTGATCTTTTATATGATGATATATTTGATGTGGAATTAGATCAATATTTTTATTGGAAAATGAGGGCTTTGCAGGTCCATGACGAAGCATTTGATCACTTCTCGGAATGTAGTTGCTGCCTTCTTGGGTTTATGGATTGTAGGAAAGAATTTTGTCAATACATTGAAGACTTAACTAAAACTTAAATAAGAGAAAACTATGGGGTTTCGTTGATTTAGTGTGATAGGATTCATAGGAAGTGGCAATTTTTGCCAATTGTCCAACAAGTGCTATACTGTAGGCATCTCTCCTCTGTAGCATGGACCTTGGTTTGAGCTTATGTTAGAGAATGCCCCACCCCGAGAAAAAATTGGCAAATTTTAGGGGCATTATATTTTATGAAGAAGTTTACATGATTTTGATTTTAATTGGTCATCATGATCATGGAAGTCTTGTCCCAACTATGTTGGGGTCGGTGACATAGAATTCTATTTCTCTATTGCAATTTATCCCGAGCCAAATCCTTAGGTTGCACTTCTTTAGATCTATCTTTACTGCTTTGTCCTGTTCTGTATATCTCTTCCCCTTGGTGGGGCATCAACCTACATAGAGAAACGTTGTTATTGCGGATCTGCGTTGGACATGTCCAAGCGAGTGTCTCTTAATTTATCACCTATTGATGCTACTCCCAAAAGCTCTAATTTTTAATTTTATCTTTCATAGTTTTATCACACATCCATTTCAACATTCTCATCTCTACTATACTAATTTTCTGTATATGTTAGCTTCTTTATTGGACAATATTCTACTTCATAGGTCATAGTTGGGCTAAATACTATACTATTAAAATTTTCCTTTCATTTTGGTGGTATGCGCCAATCACAAAGCACTCTACAAGCAAGTCTTCACTTCAACCATTTTACTCTTGTTCCTTTTGGCATCCTTTTGATTGTTTGGAAGGAAAGGAATGAGAGGTTATTTAGGAATTCTTTGGCTTCAATGGAAGACTCGATTTCCAAGGTAAAGCTTTCTAATACTAAGTGGGCTTATGTGAGAAAGGAATTTAGCAATCTCGAAGTCCATTATTTGGATGACTCCACCTTTGGGAGTGTTGAAAACTAATGTCAATGCTGCAGTGAGAGGTAAGCCGCGGTCGGCTGTTATTGGTGATGTTTTTTGTAATGATAAGGGTGAGATATTACTTATTTTCACAAAAAATGTGGGGACTAGAGATTCTAATAAAGAAGAAGTGTTGGCAATCTTGGGAGCTCTTTTAATCTTCTCAGCTACTTTCCATGGTCTAGTGGTGGGGGAGAGTAATTCTTCTAATGCCTGGGATGGGTCGTGAAGTGTTGTTCTAGGCCTTGGAAGTTCCAATTCCAATTCAATGAGATTAAGGAGCTGTCGTCTTCTTTGGTTGTCTCCTTTCGTCATGAGTTGAGGTTCGCCAATAGTATGGTAGATGCTTTAGCTAAGTAAGGGGTGGATAGGTCTTCTCCGTGGGTGGGAGCAAAACTGTAATCTTTGTTTTTGGGTGGTTGTTGGGGGTTTCTTAATGCTTTCATTTGTAGGGTATAATGCTCTTATCTTATGTTCCGCATCTTCCTAAATCTCCTTCTTCAATCTCTCCATCCTTACTGATTATTGAGCTAAAGTATCAGAATGAAATCTCTGTGGTACCTCAGAGTGGCGAATTTCGGGGCATTATAATTTATGTAGAAGTTTACCTAATTTGGATATTAAATCATCATCATCATCAAAGTCTTGTTCCAACTATGTTGGGGTTGGCTACATGAATTATGTTTATCCATTCCAATCTATCCTGAGTCAAATCTTCAAATAAGTTTTACTTTTTCACATCTATTTTTACTATCTCCATCCATGTCTTCTTTGGCGTACCTTTTCCCCTTGGTAGGCCATCAACTTGCATAGCCAAGCTTTTTCTTATCGGCGCCATTGCCGGTTACGTTGGACATATTCAAACCATCTCAAACAAGGTTTCTCTAAGTTTATCCCCATATTGATGCTACCCTTAAATGCTCTAAAAAGTGCTTATTTATAATTTTATCCTTTCTAGTTTTACCACACATCCACCTAAACATTCTCATCTTTGTTGCATTTATTTTGTGTATATGTTGGTTCTTGATTGACCAACATTCTGCTCCATAAGTTATAGCCTATGATGCCCGGATACGGACACGGGATCGAGTGTCCGATACGTCAACTTCAAAATTTTAGGATACGGATACGGGTACGGCATTTTTAGAAATATCTAAATATAAATATTTAATTGGGAGTTTATTTTAAATGAGAGCTGTCAATCTAGAGTAAATAGATTTTTATTTTGCTGCTGTTGTTTTATTATTATTATTATTATTATTATTATAGCTGGGCTGTGCTTGACTCAATCTGAAGCCCACAAGATGGGCCCTCACTTGAAATTGGAGTGGGGAATACATGGGCCTTGGCTCACTTTTAAATAAGAGTGGGAGACACGGTTTTAAATAGTAATGAAAGACACACTTGAGAGACCCACATGACAGAGAGATGACAGATGAGAGGTAAAATGAAAAAAGCGTCGTCTCTTTTCTTGTTTCTCCTCTTTTCTCTTTTCTCTCTTCTCTCTGCCCTAACGATAAGAGAGATGAAGCGAGAGAGAAGACAGCAGTAGCTGGCGACGACGATGGTGGAGGCGACGATGATGCTGTGGCGACGTCAGTGCAGGTACGTCCCTTTTTTTTCCCCTTGTTCCTCTTCACTTCTCTCTCTTCTTTTTTTTTTTTCCTCTTCTCTGTGTCTGGGTGATGGTGGTGAAGGGGAAGGGGTTCGGCAGAGAGGGGGTGGGGTTGTGGGTGGTCGGGAAGACGGATTTCCGCTATTTTTGATTTTTTTTTTTTAATAAAATACAACACAGTTGTATCCCCATTTTTTTTTTGCACCGTATCCCTACCGTATCTTGCTGTATCCCGTACCCATATTCGTATCATACCGTGTCTACATGGGTACCATGGGTGAGTTGCCGTATCTAGGTATCATAGGTTATAGCTGGTCTAATTGTTGTTCTATAAATTTTTTCCTTCAATCTTGTTTGCATGCGCCAATCACAAAGCACTCTAAAATGCAAGTCTCCTTTTCAACCATCCCGCTTTTGTCCTATATTTGACATCTTCATCAATCTTTCCATCCTTACAAATTATCAAACAAAGGTAATAGAATGAACCTCTTTGTGGTACCTCATGGGCTTCAATTCTCACAATAGTTTTCAGTTCTTTGTATTTGCCCGCTGAAGTTGCAATCCATATATTCTATTTTTGTACGACTTATTTTAAAGCCTTTGGATTCTAAAGCCTCCTACCATCTCTTAACTTATCTACCAAAACTATATCATCTGCAAACAACATTCACCAAGGTATCTCTTCTTGGATATGAGTAGTTAACTCATTCATAATCTGTACAAAGAGATTAAGGCTTAGGGCTGACCCTGATACAAATCAATGGTCATTGGGAACTCAACTGTCTCTCCGAAGGTAGTTCTCACACTCGTTGATGGCCTACTGCTCCTTCTTACACGTCTCTAATAATTTCAATATAACCTACTAATTGAAAACACACACTCCCTAAAAAAAAAAATCTTGACTGCCAAAACTTGGTATTAATTTTTCTACTGCAAAAATGGCAACCCAGGTTTTGCTTGCTAATTTGTTAGAAATCTCAGAGATACATATCATCATCATCCTCAATTCCTCATCATTATCAATTTATCATCATCGTTATAAGAGCTTTAACCCTTATCTGGGTGGGCTGAACGAGTTTTACTCTCAAACTCTTTACATAGAAAGGAAACTCCAACCAAGATAGGACCACCATGAAACCCACTTGCAAACTGCAAACAAAAAACATAAAGTCTCTCCTCATGTTGTATTCACGCAAGGATGAGAAATTCTCATTACCTAGAATGTGTTGGGCGCTATAGATTGTCACCCTTAGGCTAGCTAAGCATATTCCCTCTCAACTTCAATGTTACGAAACCCTTCCATTTACGAAACCCCTCTATTTACTGTCAATTCTACGAGTTCTATTCTTCCACTTCACTCTATTCACCGCCATGCTTTGTTACTTCTCATAATGTCATGTCACTCACCCCTTCACACAAGGCGGTTCATGGCCTTTTCTAGACATTCCAAACCATCTCAAGGGACATTCTTTTATTCCCCCTTCCCCCCCCCACCCCCCCCCCCCCCCCCCCCCCCCCACTAATTATAATTATTTGGGATTTCTTATAATGTGCTTGCTGATTGTTATATCCTTTCTAGTAAACTCCATGCATACTTCTAGGCATGCACATCACAGTCGCATGAACTTTTCTTCTTCCCGTTTCTTTGTTATTTAACATTCAACTCTAACATGCTAGACTTAACTAATGTCTTGTCATAAAAGATTCCCTTAATTTAAGTGATGCTTATCGATTGCATGACACTGCTAGCTGATCTTCATTACCACTTTGTGTAGATTCTATATAATACACATAACTTTAATCTTCCGCTTTGTTCTCCTATAACCTCTAAATAATGAAATCTATCGCATTGTGGCACTAGGTTGTTTCCAGTTTTGACTATAACAACTTCTCCACTCTCTGATCCACTTAACTTACATTTCTTATACTTGGTTTTATATCTTCTAATTTTAACCCATTTGACTGGAATGCCTTTCTCTAAGGTTCCTACTTATCATTCATTTGCTTTTTTGCTTGACTACTTGGCGGCACATCATATGTGAATAACATTTACCATGAGACGAGGGCAGTTAAATTAATGTGCAGTGGAGGATCAATGCTCTCGAGTATGCCTGCTATGTTTTGGTTTCACCTCTCATGGCAGTTAAAAATATTTTGACATGTCATTTTATCTGTTGCATATCCTGTGATGGGTTCCGGTATTTGGGATCAAACTATATAAGAAAACGAGGGCTTGATGAGGATATTGGAAGTGGGATTTGTATAGGTGAAGTAGAGACAAGCTTTTGTTATGACATATGATTGTTGAGTGGCACTTCTAATGAGACAACAATTAGAGACTTGCATTATTGTGTGCAAAAGAACATTGGGTAGCAGGAAAAAGAACAAGATCTCAAAGTATGTGTGGGAAAGATGGATGCGTGGAGTTACAAGAAATGATAAAATTGAAAATGAATACCATAGAGAAAAATCTGGTGCATTGCTTTAATAGAGGATAAAAATTAAGGAACGCCATTACTCTGTTTTGATAATTGAGCATCATTAAGCATGTACCCTTTTTTTTTTTAAACATGTACCTAGAAGACTAGAATCAACTCCTGAGGAGAGCAACGAACTATAAGGGAAAGGCCATTGAGGACTTAAAGTGAAGTAATTAGAAGTGAAATGTTAGATTTTTGGAATAGTAGAGAACGTTGACATCATCATAATCCTTGTCCTTACTATGTTGGGGTCGCTACATGAATTTTGTTTCACAATTTCTAGCCTAACTTGGGCCAAATCCTCGGACAGGTTGGACTTATTCATATTTTATCCTTACTATTTCCAACCAATCCTTTTTCCGCATACCATCTTTTTTGAGGGACCATCAACCTACATAGAGAAACCTCTCCTTACCAACATTATTTGTTGTCCTGTATTGAACATATCCAAACCATCTCAAATGAGTTTGTTATCACCTATTGATGCTACTCACAAATGCTCCGAAATGCATTTATGATTCTTTCCTAGTTTTACTACACTTCCATCTCAACATTCTCATCTCCGTGACACTCAATTTTTGTATATTTTATATCTAGTCTAATTGTTGTCCTTTTACCTTCAATATTATTGATTTGCGCCAAACACAAAGCACACCAGAGCAAGTCTCCACTTCAACCATTCTTACTAATTATAGAGCCAAAATATTGGAAACAATTGAATTTTTTTTGTGGTATCTCCTATTAATTACTATATAGCCATCTCAACATTCTCATATTTTCTTCACTCTTGTTTTGCATATTTTATAGCTGGTCAACATTCATATATATATATATATATATATATATATTCGCTATCTTGTAAAACTTTCCCTTTTCAATCTTGTTGGTATGTGCCAATCACAAAGCACCTCCACTTCAACCATCCAGTCTTATCCTATATCCTATGTAAGACATCCTCAATCTCTTCATGCTTACTAATTATAGAGCCAAAGTAGTGGAAGGGATGCATTCTCTTTGTGGTATGTCTTGAGCTTCATTTCTCATAGGAAATACATCTCTTTGCACATCCCCACTGAAGTTGCAATTAATATATTCTATCTTTTGCACATCCAAGGACTTTAAAGCCCTTGGATCCTAAAGCCTCCCCCATCTCCCAGGTTTCGCATTCCCATCATATTTCGATTCATCCACCAACGTTATACCATTTGCAAACTGCATACACCAAGGTATCTCCTCTTGAATTTAAGTTGTTAACTCATACATATCAGTATGAAAAGATAAGGGCTTAAGAACCCGTGATGGAAACCTATGGCCACTAGAAGTAGTTCTCATGCTAGTTACTGCTCCCTCATACATGCCTTTAATAATGTCAATTAACCTCTTGGGGGACTGCTATTGTCTAAAACTCATTGAATCAAATCTCTAGGCACCATATCATTGGCTTTCTCTAGATCATCAAAGACCAAATGAAGATTTCTCATCTCCTCCGTATTTTTCATTAATTGCATGAGTAAGAAGATAGCCTTCTTGAGCTCTGGCATGAAACCAAATTAATTTTCAAACATCTTGATATGTTGTCTAAGTATTTACTCCATGCTCCCTGATTGAAACTTCCAAGAGGTCCCCATGGTTTGAACTTGAGTAGGTTGAAAAAAGACATACAATCTTGGCCAGAACGACGTTAAGCATAGTGTATGACTCATGCCTCGTTGGGTTCTTTAAATTTCATGGGTAGGGTAGCTACCAAAGAACAGTGCGGTCAATTTGTCTCTCCCGGAAGTCGGCTAGCTACCTCTCATTTTGTTCTAGGATTCTTCCTATTTGGTGTGGAATGTGGGAAGGGTCCGTGCAACTGCGGTAGGATGAGCAAATAGAATTATGGCTTTAAATAGGGATGGGTGGAGATTGGAGAAGTAGATATCACAAGGCTAATTGTGGACTGATGGTTTGAACACTAGGATTGAACTGGAAGATCTTTTAGGACTTTGAGATGTTCAACTGTGACCAATCCAATTGCCATGGTATTAGCACTCAATTGCAATCCAAGAAAAAATTGATTTGGAATTATATTAGTTTAAGCAGTTTAGTGATGATTTTTGCTGGCTTGTAAGAACTTCAAACTAGTAATGTTGCTGCGCTAGGAAATTTTTGTGGCTGCTTTGGACGGTCGTCTATTGGGGTGCATGTTGTTACTCCCAGTACTTGTTTTCACAACAATCCGTTGTAACAGTATATCATCATTCAGGTGATGTAATTGTTCTCTGTCAGCTTGATTACTTACTACTATGCAGAGTTGATTGAAGGCTTCTAATTTATTCAACAAGCTTTCGGTTGTCCATTGTGGAGTTGATGTCATGCCTGTCCATCAATCTACAGAAAACAAAGCTGGTCATCATCTGGGTAAGTTTGATATGCAGATAAAGCTATTAATTTGGTTGAATATCGTAAACATGTGCACATACACTAACAACTACCATTTGACAAAGGAGTACAAATGAAGAACAAACTACTGTTATAGAGGATATATAACTCATGAGATGTTTGATATGTATGTGAACTGACAAAGGTATTCTCTCTCACATGTTGCTCCTAATTTCTTTTGATATGCGAGGATGATGATACGACACATCTATCAGAGAAGTTGAAATCTTTTGATATCTGTTACACCTTGTGCGTGATAAAAGATCTGTTGGTGCTGAAAATAATAGTTACTAATCACATGGTTAAAAGAGTCTGTGCCATAAAGTGGTCCCAGTAGTCATATTGTTGGAGGGTTTGTTCCATAAAATCAAGGGAGAATCCTTTGTGCTTGTGTGCATTAAACTGTATTTTTCGTTTTTGATTTTGGGGGACGCTGGTGTTTGAACATGACCGGTTTTCAATTTTTGGTGTGGAGGCAATTGCTTACGAAAACTGGCCTACTTTGCAAACCTTGAAAATGATTCAACCACTGAAGAATGAAACAAAATGAAGTCATCGACTCACTGTCAAGGTCTCGTTAATTCCCATCAAATGTTGCGAGACCCTGATTGCTTTTATTGAAGGTGCCCAAATGCTGGGAACATGTTCATGCTCAGTGGCCAACTTGTGTGCGTGCCCATCTTCTCTTCCCTGTGATTGCAATCAGAGTCAATTTGGCATCTATTCAGTGGATGGACTTGAAATTCTCAAGTCTTTTAGACTGTTGATTTTTTGGGGCACATGGATATCTCGGTTATCATAAGTTCTTTTGGATCTAAATTTGTGTGGGCCTACTATCCAAGTCAAGCTCATCGACGCTGTGATCATCCATGTATGTAAGCCATACTGTATAATATCATATTGTTCCTGTTACTAGTGGGCTCTAAACTGATGGGATAAATAAAGGCTAAGCTGATGTTGATGGAATTTGATATTCAAATAATTTTTCCTTCTTGGCAAGATCAGTGTCCCTGTCAAATCCACGTTGCATCTGGGCATCATGGTCCAGCATAGTATTATTATTATGTAAAGAAGCATAGTTTAATAATGACTCTCCTTTGAATTCTGTCTCTACATTGGCATGGTATTATGTTGTCTAACAAGCATTAGATCTCACACCAAGGAACTAACAGCCGGTCCAATTCCAAAGCTAGCCAAATGTGTTTCCTTTATATGCAATTTGAAAACAATCTTTAACAACAAGATGATTAATAATAATACCGTCCCAGCTGTCTCTTTATAACAAATGCATGCATGCATGCTCTTGCTTGTGTTTCAACAGCATCGAGAGTGACAACAGCTGAAGCTTATCATCAATTTGCACCACCTTAAGCCTCTCTCAATCAGGCTAACTCTAACTGCAACCCTTTTTCAAGGATTTTTCCTATGAAAAATGATATGACTGCAATTCAACAAATGGAGGATTACCCTCTCATGACCTAGAATTTAACTAAACAGGGTGGCGAGGGATATCATCGTTTCTTCACCTTTAATGCGTTAACTCTCTCATTCCTTTCAATGAAAGGCATTGATTACAAATCCTAGGAATTCAATAGGTAAGATCATGGCTCCTTAGCTGTGATGAATTACATGTACATGTAGAGAGAGGGCCTCTGATCAAAGGGAGCAAAGAGACAACTCAATGCCCACAATCCACATCCATATACACAACAGAACCAAGTAGGCGTGCAGTTGCTACCTATTAACCCAACCCAAACTGGATCTGATAAATCAAGATTTACATTCGACCCCATATGTCCCCAGGTTTGTTGACATTGTATGGGCTTGCGATGACCTCCCACCCAAACATAGCCAATCTGACTCATTCCACCATGACCTTCCATGCCGACCCATCAACTCAACCTGATAATTGAGGATTTAGGTTGACCGTTTTAACTTTAATGTTGGGTTTGGTTTTGGGAATGTATAAAAGCATGAATAAACCCAAAAGGAACTTTATAAAAAAAAAAAGAATTACCAAATAATTAAGCGGAAATTACAATATTCTCACTAATTTTAGCGGATGTCACAAAATAAGTAAAGCCACATATACAAGTAGCTAACCATGCACACATTCTCGGGGCTAACAGGTGTTGCTGGGGATTGAAAAAGAGGGAACCAGGGGCATCTCATCCCCACATCAATGATACCTCTCCTAAAAGGGTATGGGTTGTCTGCCAGGCCATGTTTCAATCTTTTCAAAGTATTTGACAGGCACAGTGCCATCAAAGCCTTCGGTCAAAATCACTTTGTTGTCCGAAATGTAAAGCTTCATACCCTCTGCCAATAAAAAAAGAGAACATTGTCACATGCACACCATAGTAACAATAATTGGAATTTCAGAGAATTGCTGCAAAGGTATTACACCTTGTGTCCAGCCATTCTCCATCTAGCAGGAGCAAACACAGATGGGCTTGGTTTCTGCAAGAAAAAATCCCATTGACCAAAGTTTGTCACCACCATATTAACCATCCTTTTCTATTATTTATAGCAAGGACCGGTGTGAGTATCCAAACTTTGAGATCTTTAGCACTTGGAATACCCACAAGTGGGCCAAATCAATGGTTTGCATGGATCACCAAGATGGCTAGGCACAAGATACAACCAACATAAAGCCTCTCTCTGGAATTTCTCAATCTCAAAACTCAGAAATTGCATAAGTACCTTCTAAAGCCTTACTGATGTCTAAAAAAATCAAAACGTTGACATCCCGTCTCATACCTGAAAACATGAGCATCAAAGGCTGAGTTAGGTGAGATTCAAGTTAAAACATTTCCATTTCTAAGTACAAAGAGACATGACAAACTACATCAGTCAACTAGTCATTCCATGAAAAGAGTCTCGGAAGAACATACCACTAATCACTTCCCCATCTGTTGGCAATCCACTTGAGAAGTGAACATGTAACCTTTTCATTCGTTTAAGACCAGACTGCAATATAGATTCCAGATTCTTCTTATACGTTCCATGTACACACACTGCATTTATAATGGGAACCAGTTGTAAGAAGCAACATATACGTGTTAATTAGAGATGGAGTAAACCATACTACAAATATCCTGAACAACATATTTTTACCAGGGGCTTCATCCGCGGAAAGGATAGGCTTCAATAACCTTTCAGATTCAATTACCTACCCAAAAGAAATACACAATGCTGAATTGGTTAGTACAAAATAGAGAAATAACATGACATCATTTAAGGTTATGTTCGGTCCTTTGCTATTAAGAAATTTCTTTCCTGATTTTGAGATATTTACTTTGTGAAGAACGGACAGGAAAGAGCTCTCAGTTAACCCCAAAAAAAGCAGCAGCAAGGGTCTACTAAGGCTGCCTTTGATCGTTTGAAACTTCTTTCCTATTCTTCAGACATCTACTCCCAAGAAAACCAGTAAAGGATTTTGTCCGCTCTAAAAAGAGCAAGAAGCCAACAGTGATATAAAGATTCAATGTAGCCTCCAATGGAAAATAAAAAAGAATCAAGCGAACTCTGCCAAAACATTCTCGGGGAATTAAATTACCATTTTTTGTTCATTGTACCATATCTACTACAGGGATTATAGAAAGAAATGACGGCATTATACTATTATTAGACTAGTGAAGTTCTAGTAGGCAGTAGGCATCCAATATAATTTTCAGAAGTCTTAAACTGGTGATCTAATGTGCCGATACCAGCTAATTCTGCAACAGGTTCTCTAGCCGAAAACACCATTTCGAGACCTTTCGTGGGGTTTGATTTTTAATTTGTTCAAGTGTCTTACATAATTTGGTTTCGGCTGCTTTTTCCTTGTGGCTTCCTCAACATCACTGTCCACCTTGGGAAATGGACCTGCCCTTGAATTCTCCTTGTTAATAGGATCATCATTATCCTCACAGACAAACACAAAGATTCTTATCCAACCAGGAAGCTCCAACTTTTTCAGAATAATACAAGGTTGTTGGATGTCAAGTACATGTGAAATTGAACGCTATGATAATCCCCAATACAGTTTTCTTGTTTGGTTATATTTCAATTTCTTTGGATACATTTTCAATTTACAACAATACAAATGTACAGATCTGTATCTGGATGCCAATTTGCTAGGATTGTGCTCCCTTCCCCTTCCTCAAACAAAAACCAATGCATGGTTTCCATGATAAAAGTGAAACAATAAGCTGTTGGGTTCTAACTTTAAATTCATTATGACCTCAGATAAGCTAACCTAATTTCAACTAAAATCTACGACACTGATATGAATGGTCAGTGAACCATAATGAAGGGGATACGTGCAGGATAGAATATTTGTAGAATAACTTTGATGCAGAATAAATACTTTCAGATTATTTTGGTGCAGTATTTTTCATTTGGCAAATTCTAAAGAATATTACAAATTCTAAGTTAGGTTGTTTGGGAATTGCTGACTGAAGATTTTAATGTATGCTGAGATCAAAATTTGATGATTAATCAAAACTATGTAGAGCTTAGTTTCTAACAATATCTCAGCCTATGCATCCAGTAGGGAAACGAGACAAAACTGACAATAGAAAATGAAAAAAGAAAAAGAAAACAACAGCAACATCAACATCAACAGCAGCAACAACAGCAACAAAATCCATTTGTTAGATTAAAGGACCTGAAGGTAAATGCTAGAATAAATTTACAGCCATACAAAAGAAAATCCCAAACTTGAGTCAGGAACTCATATCTAATTGCACATTCAAAACCAAAATTTGAAACACATCTATGCAGTAGAAAACAAAAATGAAAGGCAAATAAAAGCATGACATTTCCTGCAAGGCTTGGACATCAAAGAGGATTTGATCCTAGGAAAAATAGGATCATGTTACAAAGATGTGATATCATACATTATAAATGGTTTTGAGTTGAGACTCACAAATATGTGGCCATCTTGATGAGTTACATATTGCTCATCTAGAGTGGCTCACCAGAAATCAATCATAGGTCAAAGAAAGTTGGCCTGCATCTTATTAAATGGTTGCTCAAAAAAGGTACAAATCATGCTACGACATGCAATTGCATTCAATTATAATAGGTGAGCTACAAGATCTGGATAATTTAATAATTTAATTTGTCACTAATTTAGATGATCTATCATGGTATTTGTGACCAGCAAATTAACCATGGTATTCTTCTCATTTTAGGCAAATGGCCACTAAAGTTACAAATAAAGGGATACTTTTGGGTGTTGTATGGATTATTTCTGGATGGTTATACTGTATTTGTAGGTGATAGAAGCTGATGATTTACCTCAACCAAGAAAAAAAAGAGGAAGGAATAGATGCAGTTGTAGTGATTTCTCCTTAGAAACATCCCACCTTTTATTTATATCTTTGCTCTGCATTTTCAACAAATTTTGAGCTGGGACAACTGGAAACTAACTGGCTATCAGATATTTTTTAGATCAGCAGCAGTGGACTGCAATTAGTTGGCTTGTTTAGCTGTTGCTGTAAGTAGGTTTTTGGATTCAATCATTGATAAACTATCATGGTTACCAATAGATAATCCATTGGAAAAATTAGCACCTTATGGGACCTAGTTAATATTGCCATAGGAACTGAGATATCAATCAAGAAGAAGAATAACCAAACTATTACTTTTTGATAAAAAAAAAAAAATATAGATTTATTTAAAAGGACATCCAATTCATACACCACTTTTAACTGAATCATCAGTACTTCATACAAATTTAGAATTTTGCAAGAACTTAATGGATGGAAACCTAGGAAGGAGAGGCGCCAATTAACTACATGGGGAATAAGAAAGAAAAGAGAGAGAGAGAGAGAGAGAGAGAGAGAGAGAGAGAGAGAGAGAGAGAGAGAGAGAAACCATCATCCATCTTCCCAACAATTTTCTGCCAGCCCTGTGAAATGATATTAACTGGAATTGTAAGGAGAGGGCTAGGGATAGTTATCAGGGGTAGGACAGGTGGATTTCTGGGTCTTGGCAAGGTTAGGGGAGATCGGTTTTCAACCACCAAGTCTGTGGCATGACTTTCTAAATGTGTGTGTGTGTGTGTGTGTGAGAGAGAGAGAGAGAGAGAGAGAGAGAGAGAGTTGTTTTTAGTTGCCAAACACTATAGTTTTCTGGGTTAAAAAACAAAGGGATTCTGCTCTCGTTCATATAGGTATCATGTGTGTTCTAGAGCATCCAAACACACCCAAGCCAATACTGATAGGAACTAGGTTCCCCACCAGCAGAGTGAAGCAACAGAAAAAAAAGAAAAGATAAAATGCTAATTTCCAGTTCATTGCTTTCATTTAATGCAAGTAAAATGAATTTTCAGTTTGATCAAAGAAATATGTCAAACATCCTAGGCTTTAGCTCAGCTGGTGAGGATCACACAATGCTTTCATGAGGGGATGAGCACGCGAGTTCGAATCCTCACAAGCAGGATAGGAAAAAGAAAAATGTCATACTTCTATGGTGTGCCCTTGGTTTGCACGTATCAATAGCTCCCCATTTTCTTCCAAGAGACTAAATCTCTGCTTATTGTCCCTTCTGACTGCCTGAAAATATAAAGTAAACACAGAGAATTTGCAGAATATGAGACAGATATGCAGCATATATGCAGTACAGCTATTAGTGACAGTTATGACCCAATAATGAACTCACCTCTTTAATATCATCAATTGAATGTGATTTTAATGGAACATTGGCAAATGTGGTCATGTTCAACTCCAACAAATCATGCACCCGAACATATCCATCACTTCGCATATCCAAGCTCAACTTGGTAGCCATGTGGCGCAAAATGCGTGTTCTGGAAATCAGAAATGGAAAAGAAACTTTGAGACACTATGGCAATAGAATGTGGAAAAGCAAAGATGGAGGTATATCTGACTTTATGCGACTGTTCATAGCTTGCACGATTAAGTGACAGCAGAACAAATAGGAGAAAAAAATAATAATAATAATAATACTAATAAAGATATGATCCTATGCTGATGTCCGCCTGTGAGTTTCCAGACAGACTACTTCCTGTTGACACATGTTAACATCACCCTTTCTTTTAATGTAAGCCATTCACATCACATGCCACACAAAAAATAGGCAGTGATGCAAATTTTCAAAATTTCTCATCAGCATATGAGCAGCACTGCAGCAGCAGTAAAGCCAAATTTCTAATCATCATTAGCAGTAGTATCACGCTATCAGCAGCAGCAGTAGTGAGGTTTCTCTAAAATTTCTCCCAAGTTTTTAGTACTGGAAAAAAAAAAAAGTTTGAGCTACAGCAATAGAATGCTGGAAAAGTCAACACGGAAAGTACGTCTGAGTTTATGCAACTAATCACAGCTGACACAATAAGTGGTAGAAGAACAAATGACAAAAGAAAAATAAATAAATAAATAAAAGGAAAAAGAAAGAAATAGCTAATAATAATAGAGCAATTATCATATGCTGACGTCCGCCTTGATGCAAACTACTTGTTAACACATGTCTGTGCCACGTCTTTTGATCTAAGTCATTCAGATTACATACCTCTGCCAAAACAACAACAACAACAAAAAAAAAAAAAAAAAGTAGTGGCTCAAATTTCTAGTAGCAGTTGCGTGGGTCGTGATCGTGGTCATGACAACAACAACAACCAAAGTCGTAATAGTAGTAGTAACAGTAATAATAATAACACTCAAAAATAGAAAAACCATCCTTGAAGGGAAAGAAATAAACAAAATAAAGTTTCAACAGAAAACATTTTCTGTTCTGCTTGTAGCATCTGTAGAAAAGCAGCTGCTCAGCCACAAACTATAGGAGTGCCTAACTGTACCTTTAAAAAAATCAGGTGCACTAGGTCCCTAGAGTGACATTTTTGCAACGTGTTTCTGCAAAAACGCTCCCAGTTTTCTGTAACAATTGATTAAACCAATCGTTCAGTACATCCTGTTTTTGATGAAATGCAGATCCTTGCAAGCCCAATTTTCTGCTGCATGAGGATTTGACTTTCCTCTGGGAAGTGGGGAAGGACAGGATTTGAATTTCCACAGAAAAACAGGGAAAGTATAAAACATATATCCGCCTCTGGAAATCAAGTCCACTGGTCATGTTCAAAATCTCCACCACCTCTCAGTGCAATTCTCATGTTCATCCATGAATATGTTTATTGGCCAAGATCTACCTTCTCCCCACACCCTCCTTCACCTCCAAGTCTCACAATTATGATTTATCTCAGCCAGTTAAGCCACACATTCATTTTCGTCTGCATCAGCGAGTCTCACCCTTCTACTAATCTTCTACCATGAAAAACCACCTGCATACTTATATCCTGTGGAATCCCTAAGGTTGGTTATTTAAGCTGTCTGATTTTGATGATGAAAGCATTTGGTTTTTCTCGGTTTTCATCTCATAACGAAACTTGAAATCATTCAATTCTGTTAGGATCTATCTCCTACAATAATTTGAAATCGTCGAGAGTTTTATTTAGGGTTTCGTCTCATACCATAATTTGAAATCGTTTGAATTCTGTTAGAAATTAACCCCCTAAAATTAGCTTGAAACAATTTGAATTCTGTAAACAGTTGATCTCCTACACTTACCTTTGATGACAGAACTCATTCTCTTTAGTTTTTGCTATGGTCACGTCCACAACCATATGATTTCTGTTAGGTTTTCATGCTCAGAACAAAAATCTACAAATGCTTGTCCTTCACTCCTCAGAACAAAGCAAAAACTTATACAAAACGCCCCTAAAAGGCAAAGTTGTGCGGAATCCAGAATCAAAGATTCTCCACTCCAAACAACGGAATCCGAATTGAAATCAAAGAGTGAAAAAAAAAAAAAAAAAAAAGAGACAAACAGGAGAATTTACATACAGCATTCTTCCGAGAGCATCGATTCTATCCATTTTGGAATCCTTTCCAGCTCTCGTTCGCGATCGGTCTTCTCTCATCATCTCAACTCCGCCCCATTCCGAATCCTTCTTACCACCTCGCCCACTGTAGAGTAGATAAAAAGTTAAAGAGATTAAAACAACCCTAATAGAAGATAGAAAGTGAAAAAAATGCATGAATGAATGAAGATGAATGCATGATGGGAGATAAAAACCCCTAGATAGATAGATAGAGAGAGAGATGAATGAGATTGCCTTCTTCTTCTTCTGGAATTAGAGTGAGAGGAGGCAGCAGAGACTGAGAAATTGTTGGTGGGATGGGAAATATTAGGGTTCTTCTCCTCCATTGTATTGTGATTTAGGAAGAAGACGAGTGGATTTGGAGCTTGGGAGGAGAGGAATGAAAAAGAAGTAGAAGAAGAACGAAGTAGTCGGAGTCGAAGGCCATGAATATGATAGGTAGCACAAGCCCACATCGAATGAATCACGTCCTGCTCTCTCTTACACACGATAGGATATAGGCAGGCCTGTCAATGGGGCGGGCCCGGCCTTGCCCGGGTTTGGGTTGTCTCGAATATTGGACCGGCTGTAAGGGGTTGTCCAATTTCAGCCCTAAATTGAATAGACCTATATTAAATCTCATTCCGTATGATGCCTGGGCTTAATCCTATCTTGAACATAAGCTTAACATTATCTAATTATTCATATAGTAACTAGACACCCGATGTAAACCGGGCTTTAAATCCTCCTTTTTCTCATGTTTGGGACCGGCAATGAAATGCAACAAGCAACAGCCCGTTTTTCTTCTTTTTTTGTTGGTGACGGTAGAAATTCAGAAAATCAATAAAATTGAGTATCCAATGTGGATTAAGTAAACAAGTTATCAATCGCTACTATCAACAAATAAACAAGTTATCAATAGCTATAATCCACAACTAAGTAAGTGATCAATTGTAATGAATAAGAGGCCCTGCCCCTAAATAGGAGCAAGTTCTATTTACAAAATCAAGGCAGAAATAGTATAATTCAAGCATAGAAGTAGGAAATTCATGAAGGCACTGCTCCTAAGCTTTATTCTTTTGGTGTAGTGTATTGCCCATGTAATCCAATGAATACTAATACATGTTCAATCCATTTATGGCAGAAACTAATACAAATACATGCTTTCATCTCAGGGTTTTTTTTTTTTTTTTTACATGCTTGTAAACTATGCTCATCCCCAAAAGGTTGCTCATTAAATCACAATGAGAAATTATATTTGATTGACAAGCAATCAGTGGGAAGGAGATTTGGTTCAGAGTGTCTGTTTGTAGGAGATCTCAGGTCCTATTTCAGGTGAAATTTGAGGAGGCAATTTTTTTTATCCTAAGAAGATATGAGGTCTTCTTCAGCTTTCACTAGTGATCTGCTAACTTGTTTGATTTGGAGCAAGTGTAGAGTTCTTTGTGAAGGCAGCTGACTTATATTTTGCTGCCACTTCCTATTTTGTTAGCATGTGGACCAATGTGGGTCACAATGGTGGCACAAAAGAACCATTCTGTGTTTTTTTTTTCAGAGGGGTGGGAGGAGTGAAAGGGAAAAACGGTTACCCAGAATGATGGATGGTGCTGGATGAAACATGCTACAGAGAGGGAGAGTTATCTGGGTCGACGAGGTGATTGGGTGTAGTCATAGGGATAGGAGAGGGTGAGAAGAAAAGAGAGGAAGATAGTAGAGACAGAAAAAAAGGAAGAAACAAAGAAAGAACAGAAAAGAAGAAGAAATATTTAGGAAAAAAAAAGTACATGAGTGTTTGGTTGTACTGCAGTCAATCGTAAAAGGTCTCTTCCACCAAAGAAGCTGAGCAAGGGATATTCTATCAGTCATATGTATCGTCAGACATCAAGGGTTCTCATTAGTTCATTTTGCTTCTGACTCGCTATACGTGATCGAAGCACTTAACCTTTTAACTACGGATGCCAACAAACTGATTCAACCAGTAAACTATCTTGGCTCGATTTGTCTCAAGCTCGCCTCATGTGTAAATCAAGCTAATCTCAAATTGTCTCTAAGTTCACAACCCTAACTCAAGCTAGGTCCTATTCAGTTTGACTGGAGCTTGAGCTCACCTCATTTGATTTATATATAAAATATATTTCTATATAATGATCCATATAATAATTTTATACAAGGCCGTGTTCCAGTGCGAATGTCTCTCATGAGAGTTCCATGTGGATTCCCTTATAGAGGCCCACCAAATGTCGCGGTAATCATGAATGAGGTGGGGGGTTCAAAGATCTTGATCGGACCTACATGTGTGCAAGATTTAAACTCTATTAAATTATCCTAACCCCTTAATCAATGACCCTTAAATTTAGCAATTTTAGAAGGCATCACTTTTATAGATTCTCAATCCAACAACGAGTATAAATTTAATGAGCAAAAATTTTAGGCTTGTGCTAACTCAATTGGAGAATTGGGGGGGGGAGGGGGGGGTTGGGGGGGTGGGTTGAGGGTAAGGGGGTGGTTTGGATTGCTTTATAGGTCCCACAAGCTTAAAAAGGGGGTGTGAATGGTGTGGCACAAGAGAAACTATTGCAGATCAAACATTATTTTCATGTAGAGCCCATGTGATAGAATACATCTAAATATATATATATATATATATATATAAGTTTTATGTATAATATACAGACACTACTAACAATAAAATTTGGGAAAAAAATCAAGCTGAGCTCAAGTTTGGCTTCTCAAGCTTTAGCTAGAGCTTGAGCTTGAGCCGAGCTCCTCTAACTTCGGATACCTAGGTACAAGTTTGAGTTTGTACATGGTTCAGCTTGGCTCATATCATTTACTTGTAATTTTTTAGGTTCAATTGGGGCCAACATTTCCAATTTTATTAATAAAATAGGCAAGGTTCTGGTTAAACTTATTCATGTTGGGGTGAGGTTGGGAGACTGAGCACTAAGAATGGACTTAAAATCTCCAATGGGCACATTGGTGTCAGCCCAAACCCTGAATTGCATAATCAAATTTGGGTCAGGCTGGCACATTAAGTTATGAATTGGCACATCTTAATTAGCCTACCAAACCATTTTATAATAGCTACAATTAGAAATCATGTTTTTAAGAGGAAAGGAAAAAAAAAAACCATCAAAAGAATGAACTTTTATTAGCATAGAGGGTGTTTGTATCATTTGCTAAAAGAAATTTGAGTAAAAGGCAGAGGGCATAGAACATATTTCTGTATAAATATGTACAAGGTTCAATTGTAAATCTGTTGGACTTGAGCCACTCGTCGGCTAGGCCTTAACAATGGATCAAGACCCAGCTATGAATCAAGCCCAAAATCCATGCCCAATGACCAAGGTCCAGTGGCGGACCTACACTTAGATAACCTAGGGTAGTAGCCCCATGTTGATTTTGAAAAACCAAATATTTAAATGGGTCTAACTTGTCCCACATATTTCTAATAAAAAGTCGCTCCACATCTTAATATTGTGATCGCCCTAGGTCGAAAAACCTTAGAGACCGAGAGCAACAGATCATCTTCGCGTTGTTCTCTTTCGACTTCTTTTTTTCTATTGAGAGTTTGAGTTCCTCTTTGTGCCGATTGAACTTTTTGTCGTTGATCCTCTCATGGACATTTTCGAAACAATTGGTCAAGTTAAGAACGGCCTCTTCATTGGTAAGAGATGTCAATTATTACCTAATTGCTCAGGGTTCAAACTTGGGTAAGCCAGCTTCCCTCACTCAACGGTTGTCCTCCATCACTCGAGGGCTTCTTCCCTCACCTCACCCGAGGTCTACTTCCCTCACCAGAGGGTCGGTCCCATCCCCCTTAGGCAAGGCACCAAAAATTCTTAGATCAAGTTGTATAAATAACTTAGGTCATGTTTGGCAACCAAATCCTATTCAAAATCAGACCCTATGCTCTCCTCAGGCTCGGCTTTAGGACAAAAAGGAAAGCCCTCATTTTGCATGCTTTGATAGGACTGGCTGAGACCCCTTGTAAAAGTCTCAGCCTAACCCTCACCAGGAAAACCAATTCCATGAAAAACATGCCCTTTAAGGTCTCATCCTTGTGCAGAGACCCCCCAATCTGCTCCAGAAAGCCTCTTTTACTCATCATCACGTTTCAATAACATGACCACCTACAAAAGGGAGTGTGGGAGGTGGATAGAATTAGCTCTAAACAGTGACAAGACTCAATGTGCCTCAGCAATTAGTGGCTTCCTGTAGTGCACATTTTGTGATTAAATCCAACAGCATATCATGGTTTGATCAGATTTGAACTGGGACCAGTGCTAATTCATGGGGCGTAGCTATAGCGGTACTGGAAGAATTACACTGATCATATGTGTGTCCAGCATATAAAAGGGCTGTAAAGTAAAGAAGTCAGTCTCCAACAATATTGAGGATCAAAACATGTTTAGATTATCAATTGAAAATGATGGCTATGGTATAATAAATTAACTGTCAGCCCAGCTCGTCCGTCAGGCCTCACTAAGCTGTTTCAGGTCCAATATATTAACTGTTTTCAGCTACAGCAACATCTTCAGCATACAAAGAAAAGATTTACCCGCAAAAAACAACATATAAAGAAAAAAAGGAGATTTTTAAAGGTAACTGAGAGCTTCATTAATGGCCACGGTGCGTCTCGCCTTCGCTTTCCTCTGCATCCTCGAAACGTTCATCATCAATTCGAAGCTGAAAATATGGAAGGGAAAAAAAAGACACAGAAAAGTCAGCCCCAAGTTGTGGAAATCCCTCACGAGATCATATTTCATGTTCACCATGGACCTGCAACTATTACAAATAGAATCAGCAGTCAAGCAAATCCAAAAACTTAAAATTCTGTCTTGCCACAATTAAGTTCACTATAACTGGTGCAAGGAATCTTTTTTCTTCCTTCTTTAATAGAAACTTGCACAAGCTCACTATATGATGCCCCTAACCAGCTGAGCTACAACTGGGGACATGGTGTGAGGATAGTTCTTAGCATATCTGACTGACAGCTGTCTAGATCATGTATATATGTGATGATACACAGGTGCCATATAGAGTCCACCTGGGACACCCTTTAATCTTAAACCATTTGTGAAATCGATGGTTTAAAACAGGGCATACTTTTTCAAGGGTTTATTCAAAAAGAACTTTAATGGTAGGATGGGGAGAAATTTTAATCACCCAAAGAAAAAAAGGAATGAAAAAAAACTCCTGACACAGTGCCCCATGTGGGCCCCATGACATATCACCACACCCAACTAAAACTATCCACCAGCCCACAATTGCCACTCCTGTGCGTTCCAATTGATCATACAATTTTTGGGACCCATCCCACTTTGTAACAGCTAAGGATTGGATTATGACTCGTGACTCCGTGAGGTTCATATCTTTTGCACACAAGTAGGTCATAGAGAGACCTTCCAAACCCTTGCACCCCTATAATTATCATGACATCAGTGGGCCAGACATGCCTGGTCATTCCAAGCTTAGAAATGGGATATGACCCAGTGTGGAAACCATACCCACTGCTGGATTAATTAAAAGAGAAAAGACATTAAGAACTGTTGAATTTTTAGGCCCAAAAATCATAGGCTGGGATTGTTTAGATGGGCCTATTTATTTATATTTCCATGATTGGGGTTTCTCATCCCCACCAAACCCCTTGGTCTGGATTTCTGGAACCTACCTAAATGGGCACCACAGGCTGTCCCACGCAGAATCCTGACTAGAGTGATTCTCGACTGATAAAAGACATTAAATGAAGAGCAACAACAGAACCTTTTAGTTAGAGAGATAGATCAGCAACATTGTGGATAATCAATGACTACAAACACACCCTGCCTTTGGCCTCCATGCACTATAAATGTGGAACTCCTGAACGCAGGCATAGATGTTAGGATTTAGGACAGCCATCGTATACGCACCTCAAGAATTCCAGTACGGGCCAGCTCATGATCCCCATTTGCGTAACCGATCGGGTTGGCAGTAGTTTCAGAGAAATGCCACACAGAATCTTCCCCTGCCAGCAGAAGCATACATTTATCTTTATCCTTCAAGAACTAGAACTGCTAGTGGAAAATAATATAATTCAGGAACACTGGCATAAAGAGGACTAACCTGCATTGGTATTGTCTTGCATCTGTTCAACATTAAAAAACCATTCATTTTCTTCACCATTCTCTGCAGAAGCCACAGCACATGCATTATATATTTTTAAGGTTTTTTTTAATGTAATATATAATGTTAAGGGAAAAACTGTAGGATTCTACTGCTCACCTTCAACAGGTTCGGGATTTAACTCAGCACATTCACAGAAGATTTCAAAGAGAGAATCCACTGCCACAAGGCAATGTTAAGGATGACAATTAGAGAATGACAATAACCAGAGAAGTAACAAGATAATTGGGTGTGTGAGTAGAGAAAATGTGCCAAAATTTCCATGATCTTATAGTATGAAGATCTTAAACCAGCAAAGAACAAATCAAAAATATGATACATGAAAAATAGAATCCTACTAGCCATTTGATGAGATACAAGAAAATGACAATGAAATGTAGTGTCAAGAAATGGTTACACACCTAATATATGTTCAAACATAGAAGCACACAACACACAACTGCTTATGAACCCAGAAGACCAAAGCAGAACATCGTAGAAAATTAGCAAGAAAAGGATGCATGCCCCTCTCGCAAGTGCATCGAGAGAGACATCCCACATGCATCCATGCGCACACATGAATGGAAACATGGATGCACGCAACGCCCAGCAAGCTCGTTTCATGAGTTAAGGTATATTATTAGAATTTAACAACAATATGAGGTGTCCAATTCCAATTTGGATAATTTCCCAAAGCAGAATTCATGTATTTGGCATAATAATTAAATAAATTCAAATAAATGCCCATTATTAAATGTGGATTTCTACCGAATGCCCTTTTCTGAAAAGCCCATTTTTCAAAGCCCATTTTTCAGAAAATGGGGCCCTCCTCTAGTCGAGCCTAAATTTCACATTGTTCCGGACATTATTAACCTTGGATTTTTATCACAAAAAATAGCACGACGTATAGCCATTAAACTTTGAGTTAGGATCATTTGCTGATATCTCATCTACATCCAACCTTTCCATCACCCTCCTCCCTTGATTGTCATGCATCTGGGTAGGCCCCACTAAGAGGGGCATTTTTTGACTGGGTGATTGTAGTCAACCCGTGTGAAAAAAAAAAAAAAAAAAAGGTAACACCAATAAAAATTATGTACAATATCTACCCAAAACATTATGAAGATTTCTGTCTATTATTTAGAGTTAAAAAGAAGAAAAAGTGTAACTTGTTTTTGTTGCCAACAAAACAATGTTAAAAACTAGCAATAGAAGAATCCAGTTACATCATGAAGAACACCAACAAGATATGTGTCGACATGTTGATATGCAATATGTTGCTCATTTCAATGGATCTGTTCAAAACACAGACAAGTCACAAGCACAAACTGCAAACATAAAGAAATCAGTCTGCAATACTAGGTATTAGATCACATCTTACAATGGGTCTCAGCCAAGGAAAAGCAACAGAAAAGATATCAAATAATAGACTATTTAAGGCTTTCACCTAGAAAGGAACTATATTTACTGTTTACATGAACTATATGAATAGCATGAAGAATACATTGGTTGGGATCTGATGGCACAAGTCGCATCTCAGTTATCTTTGACAGCTCTAGGTTTTCATTACATTCTGAATCTGAGCCTTCTGATTCCTCATCTTCACCAACATCGATCTTCAAAAAGGAACATATAAATGAGAAATCTATAAATAGAAAAAGAAAAGAAAACCATGAAACATGAGAAAACAAAGAGAACAATTAGAGATAACCAAGCTTTTATTGCTTCATTAGAGCTTTGGATGATTCAAAGGGCCAACCCCAAAACAAATGCAACAAGGTTTCAATTAGGATGTCAATGAATCCCGTTTATGTATTATCTGAAGGATCCAAACCAAAAGAATTGGGCCTGCAACCAATTTTGGATCCATATGTAGACAATTTATATCAGTCAGATCCAAACTCAAATATCCGATGGTGAAATGGCATGTTTAAATGTACTTGTATGTATGTATGTATGTATGTATTATGCATGTCTATAATTGTTATAATATATATAAGATGACAATTATAGACATGGAAGCCGTTCGGGAGAAGAGACGTTGTGACAAAGTTTGGCAGAGTACTAGGAATATCGAAAACTATGAGATTTACAAGAAGGCAAAGAAAGAAGCTAAGAAAGTAGTAAGTGATGCAAAGTGCAAAGCATATGATGACCTTATATAATAGGTTACAAACAAGAGAGGGAGAGAGGATATTTTTAGGGCTCGTTTCTTCTGTGGAATTTCTGCCAGGAATTCATTAAGCTGGGAATTCCTGGACATGATGTGAGTCATGCGACATCTTGTCCCCTAGAATCTCCAAATGCCATGTTTCTTTACTAGCATTTCTAAATTCCAGCCACATGAACATTTTGGTGGAATTCCTAGATGCTCAAGTCCAAGCGTAGTTTTTGTTTCGTTGCATAGCCACATAGGCCCATTGCCCCCATATCCTTGATTTTATATCATCACTAATACTAACAACTCCACAACCGACCCCCTCATGGAGTGAGTGTAGATATTGGGGGGAAAAAGGACGGAGATTTCGTTAAGGTACAATTTTGGACTGTAATAATGTCGGGGCTTCAGAATATTAGAGTGAGAACAATTTAGCATAAATCTCTACTTAAAATCCATTTTGATTGACTACAATTTAGAATAAATCTCTACTTAAAATCCACCACTCCCCTCATGCCTATTTGATATTCATCCAAACTAAATCCACTGTTGGATGTCACTCTTAAACCTTTTGATCACTTCCTCACCCTTGATTTTGAGCCCTTAATTTAACACTGTCTGAAGTCCAGTCTGCCGAACCTTTTCTCCTCTCCTTATCCATGTACAGACTTTTCTATCCAACACCCACACACAGTCTTCCGGAAAGTCCCCTGCGACCTGCCTTGATCATTGAGCATGCCCGATAAGGAGTTGTTGCCCAAGCATCATCCATGTTAAATCTCTTGGGACAAAATTATCACAAAAATACCAATGGCTTTTTCAAAATGACACGATTATTCACTAAAACAGAAATTATCTAATATTAATGCATTAAACACAGTATCAACAGTTCTGCACCAAAAAAAATGAGAATAACGCGATATTTGATTTTGACCCGCAATTAAAAAGAAACAGTGACCTCACTCTAACCAGTATCCTTTTATATGTTAAGTAATATATCAATGTTATTATTAGTCCCCATTATGTGGAGATAATAACTATCATTTCTCCCAATTTGTTCATATTATTTCTAAGTACTTCTCTTCCATTTTTTCTGCAATAAAAACATCTGACATTATTATCATGTTAGATCTGACCCCTTTTTTCTTATGATGCCAAGATACAGCATACTAATTCAGGGATATACGCCATAGACACAGCAAGGACACGGATTTTACTTGTAAAAAGTGAAGTACAAGATTCTTACTTTATACTTGGGTAGTAATTTTTAAATATTCTTATTTCTATGGTAACTTCATGCTCAACCACCAAAACCCCAAAAGTTTGAAAAATCCCTCATTGATAACCCCAACGTTATTAAGCCGAGAACATTATTTGTGAAAATGCAGAGCAACTTCTCCTAAAACTCGCATCTTTGACAGCAAAATTTCAAAAAGAAGAAGATAAAAACAACCACAACAAACAAGAAAAGTCAAAAACCCTAATTTCTTGAAATTAGGGCAATCGCACCAGCAGCTTGCGATGTACAAAACCCTAATGAGCTTGTTCGGATCTGCGCTGCGTCTGGAATTCAAATAACATGAGTTACACTTTCATCCCACAGTTCTTGTGTTCTTTATGTCAAAATCAATTACAACTAACCTGAATAGACATAGCCCAGTTTCAAAAAAAAAAAAAAAAAACCCAAACAGGGCCCAAAGAAACCCTAATTAGAAGCTAAACAGTTACGAATACCTGCGTATAAATGCAAGGAGAGGCGTAAGCCTCAGGATCTCTAGAAACAGCATGCAGCGAAACCGATAAGAAATCAACGGCATAACCCTTTTCTCTATCCGTGTCGCTCAACCAAACCACTTTCCTGTGAGAAAAAAAAAAAAAAAAACGAAAGAGCGAAACCGTTACAGAGAATCCGAAATATCGGAGGAGAGAGGGCGATAAGTTACGCACTTGGTGGAGATGTAGAGGGTGCCGGGCGATTCCGGCTGGCGGTTTCCGAGCACGATGGCAACGGACGGCTGGACGAGCATCAGTTCCTCGCCGGTGGAGGCGTCGAGAAGCGGCTGGCCGTTGCCGTCTCCGATACGTTCCGTTACGAGTTGTAAACCTAGACCCATTTCGGCTTTCGGTGGTGTTGCAGTGTCGGGAGTGGAGCGGAGTAGAGTGGCGTGAGGGCGCGAAAGCGATTGTGCTCTGGCTTGTGTCGGAGGCAGCAGCTTTCGGTGGCGGTGTGGACTCGTCTGAAAATATAACTTATGCTTCACTATATCCCAAAGGCCATAGTTACCCACCGTTCGATTAGATTGATCGCATGAAAATAGAATGCAGTCCATCCAACGGTGTACACCCCTTCAATATTGATATGCCTATTAGGGGTGTAATGGTTAGGTTAACTATGGTTTTTGGAAAATCGTTAATCAAATCGTGTTCATGGTTTTTTATTTTCAAAATCTATAACATTTACCGAACTGAAAGAAGAAATAAAAAAAAAAAAACTCATTAAAAACCGAATTTTGGTTCACAGTTCACATTACTAATAAAAAATTTATAAATTTTTTGTCATTTACCCATCAGACTTGCTGTTAAAAAGAAAAAATCATAATTGGAAAATGACATAATATGTTATTATAAAAATAAAAAAAAGGTAAATTTCATTCAGGCCATTAAGTTTTCTTTTTTTTATTAGCAAAACGATTTGGTTAACCGTGTGTATTGAGAACACGGTTAACTGAACCGCTGTTAACGGTTCGATTCGGTTAATAATCATGAGTCGAGATAAAAACCGTAACTGAACTATGAAGCACGGTTTTCCGATTTCAATAACCGTAACCGAACCGTGAAACTGGTTATTAACCGCGATTCCGTTAGATAGTTTTTCGGTTTTCTTTTACACTCCTAATATGATCCATCCAAACTATCCATACACATGGAATCCATAAATCACACCGGATCCGTTGAGTTTTGCCCGATCTAAATAGATTGGACCATTGGATAGTAGGTCAAAAAAAAAATTTTCCAATATAAAGTTGGTTAAATTTGTGGGCCACAAATGAAAAAATCAGAGAATTAAACCGACATCCAAATTTGATATTTGGACCATCCAAGATGACTCTTTCTGTCTCGTTGTCCCATGATCCATGATCCATGGGGCCTAAGTGGGCTCTATTAAGTTGTCCCTAGAAAAAATAAACATTTGAATTAATTATGGCATGTGAAATTTTTTTACTTGTCAATGGCAAGCCGAAAATTGTTTTTTCTAGTCAACTCATGCAGTCTAGAGCTCACATAAAAAGGAGCCCCCGAACCCCACCAGGTCATGGCCCTAGGAGAGCAGAGCCACAAGACCTCACCATGGATGATTCAGGGCCTAGCAATAAGTGGCTACCAAAAAACAATAAAGTTGTAGCAATAAGTGGTAACAACACACAACAGTCATCCATGTGTAAGATGGAACTTGTTTGAGTCTCCTCTCCATCACTCCTCTATTAATATTTTTTATACTTGGAATTCAGGCTTTCCATCTTTGAACCCAGGGCCAACCCATCTATTAAATGGGCCTAAATAAAATGTCTGAGCCCAGTCTGGGTACAAAAACCTATGGCCCAAGCAAAATGGGTCCAGGTCTAGCTTGGGCTGGTTCTGTCCATGAACACCCCTAGATTTGATCTTGGGCGAAGATCATCGCAATCAAATAAATTATCACAAACATTCACTTCGGGTCTTTAAAGTTGATCAATTTCTTAATTCCCACATGTAATCAAATTTAACTTAATGTAAATTAGTGTCAAATTATGGTGTGCTAATTCATGGGAGGTCATGGAGTGTGATGGAATTGGATTCGTCTGAAAAAAAAAAAATTAAGCACATACCATCCATGAGTTACCTCTTCAGATGACACTACCACCAGATGTTGCTTGGCTATATGCTCCAAAGGCATCAATAATATCCTCTTTGGACCCATGCACACTAATTTAGTATAATAGTAATTCATGTACTCATCAATGTATAAGAGGATCTAATGCCTTACATTGGAAGGAGTCTTGGATACTAAACAGCTCAGTAGCACTCTATTTGTGCAAAGAACATTGTAGGTATTAGTGGTGCATGAAGTGCTTCATTGAAAATGGGGAAACACTCTCAAAAGGTTTGAAAGTTTTATCACTATTGTGAGACAAAACCTAGCAGTGGATATCACTCAGATTGGGTTTCACTCCACTCACCAAAAGCCTAACAGCTGATCAAAGTATATTTTTTCCCTAAAACTTTTAGAAATCTTGATGAAGTACCAGGGCAATTTTTTTTAAAGGATGACAGAACTTGCTACAAGTAGTAAAAACCACATCCAAGTCCAACCATATCAAATATATGAAAAGACAACTATAATTGATACAAGAGTGCACAAGAACATAATTAGACATGCAATGTAAACACATCACTCTCCCAGTTTCAGTACCCAAAAAAATCTGGCTTTTCTATACTCATCGCAATAACTCAATCTTGTTTGAGCTTTCTACGGGGAGCAGGCTTCTTTCTCAAGGCCATTTTAAAGGATCTCAAAAATATTTGATATTCGGTTTAGTTGGTGTGGTCTAGTTGTATAATTTGTGTTTCTTTGTTTCTTCTTTGGGTCTTTTATGAAAAAATTAAGCCTAAACCTCAATTAAACGATTTTATGAAGAAAACTAATAAAATGTCAAGCTAATTGTTCATACATTTTTTGGAACAAAATCACCCCAATTGACGATATCATCAACTTGATAATATTGTCAACCAATTGACGATATCGTCAACTTTCATTGTAAGCAAATGAGATTTTGCTCTGTCTTCTTCTACCTAGTGATGAAAAAGTTATGAAAATCATTGCATTTTGTATCCCAATGATTTTTCTTAAGTGGGCTCGACAATCTTCTTAAGTGTACGAGTCCCATGCTTATTTTCTATGAATTTGTTGCCCTATTTTGCATGAGTTTTGAGAGTTCTGAGTTTAGACTGCAAGGTGTTTGGTGAAATGTCTAAATGAGGATTTTCTCTCAATTTGGAGGTGGCTTGAGTGATGTTGGAGGAGATAAATTTGAGTATGCTTTTGTGAACATTTGTTTGGTGCTTGCTAGAGTTTGAAGTCATTTGTTTGGAAAAAAAAATAAAAAAAAATTGATGTTTGTGAGCAAGATGTAGGGAGTCATGTTGGGTAATTTTTTAGTAGTAAATGTGAGAGTTTCTTCTAGGTGTATATATTATTTGTGTAGAGTTTTAGATCCCGAGAGTATTTTTTGCTTCATTAATCTGAAATCTTTGAACAACTTTAAAAATGAATGTACGAAAACCATTAAAGAAGAAAAGGAAAAGTTGTATAAAGTTGACGATATCATCAACTGAATTGATGATATCGGCGACTATGGTAATCTCGTCCAAAAAAATATTCGAACAACAATAATAATAATAATAATTATTATTTATTTATTTATTTTGTGTGTTTTAAACTCTGGATAACGTTACTAGAAGGACTGGTACGGTACCATCCGTGGCAAATTACAAGCTACGCTGCGTAATGGACCTTATGATTGTGACACTGCTTAAATAAAATTGTTCTCGTTACCGGGTCACAAAAAGTCAGAAAGTAAAGTTTCACCATTAAAAAAAATTATACCTCAGCCATTAAAAAAAAAAAAAAAAATCCACCCCACGGTTACTTTAACCCATCTTGATTTTTCATCTCACTTGATATTACCTTACCTCTTTTATGGGCTTCCGCATGAAAACAAATGCATTCTTATTTTACAGAAAATATACTTCAACTTTACCTAACTATTATCTTTTCCATTCATTTGACATTTAGTTTACCATATTTTACCAGTACATAAAACAGACTTTTTTTTTTATGAAGAGTTGCCAACCTGTTTATACATCTCTCTCTCTCTCTCTCTCTTTCACTCACTCACTCTCACTCTCACTCTCACTCTCAAATTTAGCAATGCAAGTGATTTTCAGTACACATCTAATCCACTTCAAACCACAAACCACTCCGACCTCTCCCTTACTTTCTATGGGATTATGAGCAGCTCCACATAGGGGTGGGCCCATTTAATATTTGGGTTGGACTTAGATTAAGTGATAGAAAGCCCAAATCCTGTCCCAACCCATATAAGAAATGCATGTAATTTAATTTAATCAGTCCAAACAATTGCTCAAATACCCACAACACTGATATATATATATATATATATATAACCCATTTTGGTCCTTCCGGATCGATGCTCAGGCCTTACTTTTATTGCCTGTGTCTATCTTGGGCTGGGCCCAGGCTAGTGTTTCTAAAATGGGGACAAGCCTCTATTTCACAAAGAGGATGTTGGAACCTGTGTGACCATGAATGTTACCAAACGTATAGGAATTGAATACATAAAATTAATACTCTCAAGTGGTTAAAATTGAAAGAACAGTAAATTTCCAAAAATGAGGGTAAAATAACATATTCTTCTAAAAGAATTAGAATAAAAAAAAGGATTACAAATACCCAACCATTACCCACGTAGAGAATAACGCCTTACCCTAGTGGAAAGACTAACCTTGTATCGCATGTGCAAGTGAGGGTCTCTACTTACCTCACATGCGAGTGCCTGTTACCTTGTATAGCATCTGCAAGTCCCTATTACCTCTCAAGGGACCCAGTTTACTGGGAAACAAGAGAAGAAGAAAAAAAAGCCTAGTAATTCAATAGCTAAGAAAGTAAAGACTCTATATACATCACCTTATATCATTCACCCCACCTCTGTAATTATCATTTAGCAAAATTCATTTCACCATGAATCCCATGTACCCAATCATTACCCGAGTAATCCAATAGATAGAAAAGTGAAGGTCCTATATATCTCGGCTTAATATCCTTCACCTCTCACAGCTTATAATCATTCGATAGACTTCCAATGTATTCAATTCCTACATACTTTAATGCAAACAAATTCTAGGCCCAAAAGGAAACCATATTAAACCCTTCCTACGTATCCAACTTCTTTCCTATAAATAGTTGCTCCCACCGTCCACAAACTACTATGCAAACAGTATGGATGAAACTCATGTATAGGAAGAGCCAACAAGATCATGTGAAGAATACTGCCCAGCCCACATAAGCCAGAGTCTGATTAATTTTCATAACAGGTAGATAGAAACAGTATCACCTTCAGGGAAAACAAAACACACACACATGGGCAAGCTTGCAAGATGAAATGACTCCCCCATTTAGCATTTTACTTTTAAAATAAAGTAGAATGAAGTGAAATAAAAAGAAAGAATAAAATATAAGTGAATTATAATGATATTTTATTTTTAGTTATTTGTGATGAAATATTTTTGACTTTTGTGTGGGAAAATGGAGTTTTTTTTTCTTCCAGTGAATAAATGTAATTGCTTTTTGATTTTTTTTTTTGGAAAAGATAAAAGGGAGTTATGGTAAAAAGTGCTTTTGATTTTATATTTAACTTGACTTGACTTGACTTTACAAGTAAAATTACCAAACGGGCCCTGAGCTTGTTTGGCAATTCTACTATTAGAGTGAAGTAAGGTAAAGCCCCATTTCTCAAAATATAAAAAAAAAATCTCACCAAAAGCACTTGAATTCAAATTTCCCACCACACCATATTTTTTCCAAAAAAGTCAAAAAGTAACTTCATTTCTCCACTAAAAGACAAAAAAACTCCAATTTTTAATATAAAAAAAAAGTCAGAAAAATTCCATCACAAACAACTAAAAATAAAATACCATCATAACCCACTTATATTTTATTATTTCTTCAAAATAACATTTACTCCACTCAACTCTACAAATAAAGCCCCCAAACAGGCCCCGGAGCTGTTTGTGCGGCCTGAGTTTCAGCGGAAAGGAGCTGCCAACAAGGACCAGCTTCTTGTTTGGTGAAGCAAATAAAAGATAGGGAAATTCGAGAGTCTATGCTATCTTCCCTCACTACCGAGGATCCAGGAATCCCATCTAACCCGTCGGACATCCAAAGCCGCGGAAGAGGAAAACCGGTAGAGCGTGTTAGTACAAGGCCGTGAAAAGAGGTGTGTTAGTGCAAAGCCTTCCACGGCTATGCACAAACACACCCTAAAGATTAAAAGTTGTTTTGATGTGAAAAACCTAAATGCAACAACAGTTATAATGAAACACAAGGAAGAAATAAACTGTAGTTCATTAAATGATTTTGCCCGAAGAGGTGAATTACTAGGGGGATGGCTGGTTTATTAATTTCCCATCTTTTGAATCTATTTCACTAAGAAGAAATGATGTTTTATGCTTATTTTTGAAAACTCAGCTTTAATCTTCATTTTTAACTACTTATGATAGGAATCTTAATGTATTATAATGAAAACAAACAAGAACCCCATAATCTAAATGCCTAAGAAGTTGTACGTATTTTGGGTTGAAGGCTGCGTGCAACACTGTAGTTACTTAGGATAAGGTTTCTGCTGCTCATACCTCGCAACCCCATGGCGGAAAGACAATGAGAGCTGTTTTACCTGGTAAGTCCCTTACCATCAATGCTACACAAATACGCATAGTACAAAAATATGCATAGGGAAGACATACTCAAACAGAGATAAGCCCACCTATTAGAAAAGAGATCACAAATGAAGATGTCCAGCGACTACGAATTCTCAGAAAATCAGGAGTCTATATTTTAGAAGATGAGATCGACTACTCTTGAAAAAAAAAAAAAAGCCGTCACTAGTCATCCAGGAGCCAAAATGAAGTGATATGATGTCTTTCATCCATGATTCCAGAAGCATTTCATCCATGATTCCAGAAGCATCCATATCCTACCCTTCTAACATGATCATTATAGTCGAATGAAGAAATTACTCTAGGCCACGAGGGTACTGGCAGTGGTAGACTCGCTGCAAAAAAAAAAATGATCTCAATACTGCATGGTTAGTTGTAACGAAGATAAGAACAAAATCCACAACTCTCAACATAGGGTAATGCAAAGTCCGAAATGAGATTTAATACGACTTATCATTCAAAAGTTTAAAAGAGATTTTATATGAATTCTAAATTGCCGTAATAGCAAGTAAAAATGAAATTCCCAAACACTCTTTTTCTTCTTTTTCTTTGATAAAAGTAAAATTTTTATTTCACAAAAAAAAGAAACAAACCACAACGAGAGAAAAACATCAAACAAAGAAGAAAAATAACCAAACTCCCTCCCTCCCTCCCTCTCCCCTCGTTGGGTCTATTTCACTTAAAAACTAACTAGACTTTTGACTGCTTTAGACCATTTGACAAACTTCACCTGAATGTCTGGCCTGATTGAAACAAGCACTTTCTCATTCTTTTCTTACAAGTTTGCATATACAACTTTTATATTATGACAAGTTTGCATTTTACTGTTTCTACGTTATGACAATTTTGTACCTACTACTATTACTGGGTAACTTAGCCCATATAACTATGACAATATGACAAATTGGCATTTTTTAATTGAATCAGACTTGCGAAGTAGTCTACTCATAAGAGTGTCTAATTAAAACAGCTTTATTTCAAATAGGACTATTTGAATCAGCTCTATCTCAAATATAAGATATGCAAACAGGCCCTAAGTCATTTAGAATTATGATGTCAAATCATAAATTCAACCATGTCCAAAATGTATGGGTCTTCAATGGCATGGGACCCAAGGCCAGTTTGTCAGTGGAAAGCCAAATATAGGGAATGAAAATATGGAGATTTTACGAGCCTGTGAACTCGATCACAATGAGAGGGTCTCCTGATATAGGCCATGACTTCACCAAGGTCTACTTGCATAAAAACAATTTCCACTTGGCTTGAGTTCAAAGATCATCTGTGAATAATGGCCAATTTGATGTGGGCTGACAAAAATGTTTGGTGGACCAAATTAGACATATGTAAGACTTGGATCTAAAACTCATCATAATCTTAGGACACCATGAGAGTAGTTTATGGCATAGAGGGGTCACAAAAATGGATTAGACATGAGATGTGGTATTGAAGGGTCGCAAAAATGGATTAGGGATGGCCCTGACAGACCTGCTTATGGGTTAGGCCTGTTTCATAGCAGGCCCGATGCATTATTGGGTCCATGACCCACAGAATCTTGCTGATGATTTTATGCAGACAATAATGCTTTAATATGAAATAAAAGATGTTGAAGTCTAAAAAAAATATAAAATAATAAAGTTAAAAAGCTTTGTAAATATTGGAAGATATGATAAAAGAAAGAAAAGCAATAAAACATGTAAAGAATTAAAGAATAAGAAATCAAACGTCAAAGAGAGATTTGCAATTACACATGTCTATTATAGTAATATTTTAATTCTACAAAGCCCATGAAAGAAAAATCACATTCACTATTGTTAAGTTCTAAGATATTTGACAAGAGCTTATAGTTATAGCATAGTCGACAGGTGCTCATTATTGCAGCCAAAAGGTTCAAGTCAAACTACAATTCAAAAAAAAAAAAAAATCTGATTTTCAACTTTTAAAAAAATTATTTGAAAATTGTATTCAGAATTCCTAAGAAGGAGCTTACAACAATCCAACATTTTAACCACACTTTCTATTTTCAGTCACTTAGTCGCAGCTCTGAAAAAGTAGCAGAGCAGGTTAATAATTTGCACAAAATTGTGTTCAAAACTCCTAAGATGGAACTTACAACAATTCAACATTTTAACTACACTTTGGGTTTTCCTTTTTTTTTTTTTTTTTTCCAATCACTCAAGTCAAAGCCCCCGAATAAATAGCAGGTTAATTATTTGCACAGACCAACATTCACATCTATTAACTGATGGACGGCAGTTTCATTTGATTTTTGCCCAACCGAACTATAGAATGTAAGTTCCAATGCAAGGTTCCAGTCCAAAATGGGTAGGACAGTCCAACCCAGTCTCATTGATTGCATGAATATATATTCCATATTCCTAAAGGTAGATAGCCAAGGACCAGCATGGTTTAATAAAACTTAGCCAACTCAACTTGGACTCGATCAGCAGCTGATCGAGTCACTCTCTTATTTGCATTTACAGCTGAGACCTTTATATTAATAGGTTTTTTCCCGTACTTTTTTTTTGTTTGAAAAGGGTTTTAAAGAACTCTGTTAAAGTATAGGGTGAAAGATTTGAAATTAAACTAGATTTTTCTTTTCAAATCCAATTATACAAAGTCACCAGGTTAACGTTTATCAGGACATAAAAGATGAACCTCAGATCCAGAAGCAGCCACCTATAACTAGTGAGAATCATTAAAAACACCTAAAACATAATGTGAGTCCTTAAATATGATAACTATAGAAAACTATTTTTCACTTTTTAGATTTCTAGATGTTTACTTTAATGGGTTCTGGCCTTCTAGGTGTGACTCAGTCCCTTAATTGGGGTCAACGTCCTAAAACCCTGATGGCTGGTGCTCATGTTTGTTCAAAAGAAGCAACAATCTTTGCAGTAAATGTTGCCCCTTGCAATCTCTTTCATGGAGAGTGCGCTCTCAATGGTCGACAGTGCTAGCTAAATTAAATATTACTGACTGAATGGGGAATTCAATCCAATGAATTCCACAAAATACCTGCAGCAGATGTACAGAGACTGGTATCTTCAATAGATGGCAGTCTGTAACTATATAAGCACAAAGGAGAAAGAAGTGACCTGTTGGAGGCTACAAGTTGAATGTCTATGGTATTTCAAAAGCAATCTAGGTTCTGCTGGGATGGGTGGGGTGATAAAAAATAATAATAATAACAGCACAGAATTACAGTTCTCTTTTTCAGAGCCAGCAATTTGGGGCATTAAAATAGGATGAAAATAATGCAATCTGAAAAGTGCTCAAATTTGAATTTCACCAAATCAATAGGCAACTGAGATTGGAGGGTGACTTGAGAAACTCTATTCCGAGCAAACAACGAAGTGGGTGTCAAAAGCAGGAGGGCATAGTCATCTCACATGATTCGATAAGTTAAATGCAGCAGGCATCTTATGGTGTAGGTTTGGGTTTAACCCATCCACTGAATTTGATAGGATTGCCCTACTTTGTACTTTTTCCTTCACCAAGTGTTGATGATCGATGAGTGTCGAGTAGATTACATTGACAATCCACTATAACAATCTCTCCATACTGAATATAAGTTCACTCATTTTCATACAGCATTTGGTTGATGGAATAAGGCCAATTTTGTTGATAACTATGATGACTTGATACATTTTAAGTTAATCCTCAAAAAACAAAGTTAAGAAAACCAATGCCATGCACATATTTCAGAAGTCAATCAACATCGTCCTACTGAATTAAAAGAAGCCAAGAAATCTCAAATTGTCAATCAATGAATTGAAGGAAATAACCTGAAAGACAAATGGGATTACTCACTATTTCCAGACGGGCGGGAGCTTCTTCGTCCTCTTGTAGTAGCGAGCAAGGCGATGGATCCTGCTCTCAACAAGGATCAACCTGAACTTAGAGTCCTTATCCTTCCTGTTCCTCTCCAGATGCTTTCTGATCGCAACCGCCTTCTTTATAAGATGATACAAATCCTCAGGAATCTCAGGAGCAAGACCTACAACAGCAGCAGAAACAACAACAAACAAATCAAAAACATCAATTCAATCACCTCATAATATCCCAAGATTCAACTCAAAAACACAAATAGAGAGAGAGAGAGAGAATTTCCGCAGAAAGTAACGATACCGTGAGCCTTCAAAATGCGCAGGATCTTGCTACCAGTGACGCTCCTGACCTGAGCAATGCCATGGGAGTCACGGAGAATGACGCCGATCTGAGACGGAGTCAAGCCCTTCTTTGCGAACTTGCAGATGTTATCTTCAACCTAAGAAGAGGATTTCCAGAGATCGAAAACGAGTTAGGGTTTGATGGATGGGATTTGAGCTGAGAATTCAAAAGGATGAGAAGTTAGGGTTTGATCTTACGTCCTGAGAAGAGATTTTGAGCCAACTTGGAGGAGTCCTCTTGTACGGAAGGGCTGAGGACGAAATACCTTTCCTGAAGAAAATGCAAAACGGTGAGAAGAAGAAGAAGAAGAAGAAGAAGAAGAAGAGAAGCAGAGGGAGCTTACCCGCGGCTGTGCATACGACCCATGGTGGCGTTGGTGGAAGTACGCTTCTTTCTCTACTATCTCTCCGCCCCCTCTCTCTCTCTCTTACTCCCACCACGCCGAGCAGCGACTGCAAACCCTAATTTTGCTAGGGTTTTATAAAGGAAGACAGGGAAGTCTAGAGGCAGGGAGGTACGGTAGGGTAGGGTTCGCAATGGGTCGGATTTAATCAAAATGGGTTGAGTTAAAAGGTTGTTGTTTACAACTCCACCCGACCCACATTGGACCCGTCAAATCCGACCCGAATAAAATATGGGTCAGGTTTTTTTAACCCGTTATAAAAACAGGTTGGGTTAGGGTTAATTCACATTACTCACTTATACACCCCTTAGATTTTTTAAATATATGTATTTTGAGATAAACCATATAAAATCTTTGGGGTTTTTACGAAAAAATTATCCTTAAACACGGATTAAACGAATTGATTATGAGAAACACAAAATTGATGGATTAGGATGTGGTATATTTTTTATGACAAAATCCCCCTCGTAAAAAGATTAACGATATTGTTATCCATTTGATGTTCATATATCCCACCCACTGTAACTCATGTTTTAGTTTCTCTGTCTTGGTTTTCAATGAAAAATTATTTAATATTAAAGATTAAGGAAACAAATACACGCTTTGAAGGGATGAACGCATCAAATCCATCAGGATAATACACGCTTGAAAGGTTCTTTCTCTTTTCTTCTCTTATTGTTTGAATACTCTAGTGTTGGGATGCTACTGTCTACCCACTTTTCTACTTCCAATGAAATGAAAATCTTTTTTCTCCAAACTCCTTGAAGCCTTTGGTGATGGTGATTGTCATTGATCTTCCTCTTCAATATCTTAGAAGCCCTTTTTGCATTCAACAAATCCAACTCTTTTTGAAAAAATTAACTAGTCAATGGCTTTCAATGGGGAGCTTAATTAATCCAAAATGGGTTTGGCCGATGGTGTTGTTGAACCTAGTAGCATCTCCGCATTTCTCCTCTTTATTTTGTGTTCTCTTTTTCTTTCTCTTGCTTTTATGTTTTTATTCTTTTTTCTTTTTTAAAAAAAAGTTAGATTTGTTGATCCATTCATCCCTTTCAAGAGTGTATTTCCTCTTTTCATATTTAATATTTAGAGAAACTTTATTGAAAATCGAAATAGAGAAGCTAAAACTTCGTTTCCTAGGCCCAGGAAAGCATATCTTTACACAGGTCACGATGGTAATTCTATCCAAGAAAAATGTACTGTACCATAATTCATTAATTATGTATTTTTCCTAATCATTTCATTTAATTAATATTTAAGACTAATATTCTCATAAAAATCCCTAAATCTTTCCAACTTTTTTTTGTGCATTTCCACAGTTTGGACTATGCAATAAAGCTTTGGTTTTACAAAACTGAGTGTGTTTGAAATAAGGCGAGACGACAAGTTTGAAATATTAATCCAACCTAGCGATGGATATAGGAATCAAAATATTAATTCAAATCTAAAGGCTGAACCCAGCACTCCCCACTTTCTTTTAATCTTTATATATACGCCAACAACTTAAATGTGAAGGTCCCCACCCCTATTTCTCATATATGGTAAGAGATATCTCTCATCGAAGCATCTCCCTATATAATATATATATATATATATATATATTTTTTTAAGAAGCTCAATGGCACAAGTGGTAGTGGGTCGTACTCGTGCTCCCACAAGTTGTTGGTTTCAATCCCAACAGGACTTAGGATGTATTTGTAGTTAAAAAGAAAAAAAAAAGAAAGAAAACACTGTATTTATAGTTTTTTTTATTTTTTAAATAAAGAAAGTAAACGCCAACAAACCCAACCTGACTCGTGCCAACGCAGGCGAGTTTGGTAAATCTTTTCTCATCTAGGATTTGTATAATTGAGAATTCTTAGGCCATGTTTTGTAACAGGTGAGGTCCTCAGAATTTAGGATTTTACACCCTCTCCCTTTGAGTTGAGGCTTGGAGCCTAAAAAACATGAGGAACTCAAATGGCCCAAATCGTTGATAATTTACAGTTGTCCAACATGGATTTTCCATAACTTTATGGAAAACTGAAATCAAACCCCAATCCATGGGCCCCACATGTACGGAGGTGAACTACAGGTAAGGCATGAATCAGGGTTAGCCAAATTATCTTAGCCCTCAGATTTAAAGAACTTCAAAGTCTTCTTCAACGATTTAATAAAATGGTGGATGATGATGGAAGGATCTGTACCCATACCTTTCTACTGGTTTGCGGGCCATGAGTTGTAACAGATTAGTGAATTTAAGTTTTGGTCCATTCTCTCAATATCGACTTGGCATATGAATTGAGCGCACATGATTTCATCATTAGAATGATATCCCTCGTAATTCCAGGATAGGAAAATTTTCTCCTGCGCACGTACTACTCCTGCGGATTTCAAAGTCCCATCGTAATTCCATTATTTGGGCAGTTAGAGTACCCACATAATTTGACAATCAGGAAGGTGCATCCCTCATGTTTCCATCATCAGACAAGTTGATTGGCCCTATCATAATTCCCTAGCATAAACAAGTCCACAATAAAAATTTAATCAAACTATCCGAACATATGGAAGAGCTTATGCATTGCACATTTGCACTCTAGTTAGCCACAAATCATCATAAACGGGCCATAAGCTGGTATTACTATTTTGGCAAATAAAACTGGCTCATGAACCAGATCGATCCAATTCACGACCCCTCATTCTACGGAGAGGCCCAGCACCAACAAAGCTACCAACCCTTATCTCCCAAGAACATTCAGGATTCAGATGATCAGTTAACTTGAATTTTTCAGTGGTGCAGCTCTTTTTTATTCTTTCAGTTATGGCATTATCATAGATGACAGTATAATGAACTTGACATCTGATAACTCAGTTTGCCAATAGTCTTTTGCAAGGAAAATATGACCAGTGGTCATACTCATTCAAAAACAAATTCACTAGCTGAAAATATTGAGATAGGTGAACGAAAGAGGACTTTGTTTTGTTGCCTGTGCCCAAGAAGAACGTGGTCCTTTGCAATGCTCATATCAATGTCAAGTAAAGGAACCATTCAAAGAGATCAGCATTATTTACACATAAACCAAGTTACAAACTCCAGGTTTAGAAAGAAATCTGCGAACTCAGTCCACCTGCACTCTTTTACCATTAACTCTAATGAACCATAATTACAACTTGCAAGAACACAACAACAGTAATTTATGGCCAACTCAGACACATGGACATCATTTACTTGTAAATCAACTTACCTGCACATGCTTCCAGGGATCCAAATGGGCCCCCTTTTTTCTTTTACATAATTCAGGGAATTCTTTGTACACAAATAGACACAAGTCAATCCAATCAATAACCAGCCTCTCGCCGAAGGCATTATCGCTCATGGAAACATTATCTCAGGGATCAAAGAAATGATGAACTAATTCCTATTGATATGACTCATTTCTAATATTTCCTATGAAATGGGTTTCTACAGAAAAAAAAAAAAATTTAAGAGCAAATAAACAGAATTGTAAATCTACAAGTGAACTTCATTTTTTCCCCCTATGTTGGGACACTGGTTCAGGTGTGCTACTTCAACTTGAGGACCCAAGGATTGATCTCCAGACATGTGTGTGAAACTATAATGCCAATGCCACTCAACCATGAGTATGTTGGCAACTTTAAATTTCTATAATAGAAAATACTGAGCACCATCCAACCTCTGAAGTTAAATCACAGGAGTTTGATGGTCACTCTAGATGTCCACAGACTAACCCTGCACTATCACCCCCTCAACACCCCTATGATAAAGCTCCTCCCCAATGAATTCCAAGGAAGTCAGATCTCCACAAACAAACCCTGCGCTATCATCCCTACAATAAAGCCCCTCCCCAATGAATTCCAAGAAAGTCCGAAGGAATTATGCAATAGGGCCCTGAGTAATCTAGCACAATGCTTGAACTTCATTCAGTTCCTTTACAAATGCAAGTCAAAGTTCATTGCCAAGGTGTTGCAATGGGATCCATTATTAAAACCTTTGGAGACAAAAAGAAAAGAAAAGAAAAGAAAAGAAAGAATAAAAGAAAAGGAAGAAAACCAAAAAGTCCGTAATCTTACAACATATGGATAACGAGCCAAAATTGATAAAGAAACAAGCAGATGCCTTCATTCAACAGCCAAAATGCATACAACATAGATGGCTATGATTGTTGAATCACTGAATGATCAACCTTCAGTTTGATATAGATATAGAGACCCAAAACTAACTCAAATCATATGAATTCCAATTTCCAATACTATATAAATTTAAAAGGAGTTTCAAATATACAAAAGACATCACTGAAGAGCATTGCCAGAACCATAACATTCTTGAAATTTTTCAATGAAGAGCAAAAGTAGCATAAGAGCATGTGGACTCCATGCTTCAGTACTGACAATGATGATGAGACAAATTAGTCATATCAGCACTGATATGTGCCTGCAAATTTAGAAAATAAACTGTGTTTAACTCAATTTCTACTTGTACTGATACATATTAAAAAAAAAAAAAAAAAGTTATAAAACCCTGCACCTATTGGTTAATTAATTCTTGGTTTCAAAAAATAAATATCACGATCCAATGGTTTTTATTAAAGAAGAGAAAAAGAGAGAACAGACAGAGATCTATGTGGATTTTCTATTTCTAAGAACCTGAATCAATGGTTGAAGCATATTAACTAATAACCACCGTTGTTACTTAATCGCAAACCTTTTAACATCTACAATTGGAATAACAACGCTAGACATGATTTCCTATACATTATTTGAAGGAAGAAAGAAACGAAAGGGAGAAAAGGTGAAGAACTTGAAATCAGAAGGAAATTTTAGAAAAAAAATTAAAAAGAAAAGAAATTAAAAAAAAAAAAAAAACACTCTCCCTTTAACGATCCCAAAAGCCCCATTACATTTAATTAATTTAAATGTCACAATCCCTCGATGGCTTCTGTAGAAAAAATACTAGCATCTCCACCATCACCATCACTAACATCCCTGCATCTTCCTTTCCGGCTTGGCTTCCTGAAGCATGGAAGCGACATCCCTCATCATTAATGTACTTCTCAACAACCTCAAAAACCCTATTTCATTAATTGGCTTAAATATCACAGTCAAATGATGGACTCTGCAGAACATGGCCCAGAGACTTCAAACATCTAAATAATCATCAAATACTGACGGAAACATCCATCAGGCATTTCTAATTCCATCAATGAAGTGTTTCCTAAGGTTGTTCCAAACCAGCCATACAGGGGGAGTTCATACAATTGAACTAAAGACATAAAACAGCATGCTTAATTAATGAAAAGATTATTGATGTGCAATATAACTTTCAAACTACTTTTTTTTTTTTCTAGTTTGTAAGATTCCTTAACAAAAGATTCTTTGTATCTCGACATGCTCGCATTTAATTGTTGGTGGGATATGAGGGCATAAAAAAAGACTACTGATTTTTATCTTTTATTTTGTGTCTGACAACAGGCTCTTTTTCCCTATTCTGCCCCTTTCAATTCCAATCTTTAAACTTTCTCACACCCACACCCCATTTTCATCTTTTTCCATAAAATTAAATGAATGGCCGAAATTGGTTGGATAAATGATAAAGTGGAAAGCTTAAAGAAAGGTGGAGAACGCATCGCAGTAGAGAGATGCAAAGCAGACTTCCATTGCACAAAATTTTTCTATGGTGTAATATTCAAATGATATCAGGACCATGTGTTCCAATCTCACTAGGCTTGATGCTTTCTACATATTTTAGTTTGAACTACTAAAGACCTTTTAGAACATGCCCTAGGGCAAATTATGACTCCACTTTCACATTAGCTACGAGCTTATCACATTTAAGCATGCCATTAGAAAAAACATAGTAGAACAAAGTACACACCAAATGATGGAAAAATGGTGCTATTAGACGAATGTTGTAAACAAAAACGCATTCATAGAGCTTACATACGTAACAATTACATGTGTAGCTTGCACTGATATACAAAACATGTGTAGAAGACACTCGGCCCCTGAGCTTAAACTTGGAAGCACCTTGAGGCATGCCTGTGGAACTTGGATCATGGGTAGGTCCATGTGAATTGAACCCTGGTGGCCTGGTCTGGTCTGATTCCCATTTAAGAGACCACCATTCTGCAACCGATCTTGGTCCAAGTCTCTTTAATTTTTGTTGCTCTTAACTCTACACTGCAAAGAGAAAGGAGTCCTACCCAACTGGTAAGAAACGTCAGTTCTAAGACTAGTTATGTCACTCCAAGAAAGAGAAACCATGTACTGTTTCATTGATCTGCACCATGGACCTCCAGGAATTTTCAAGCTGACCCTCTGTAAATTGGGTAAGACATGAAAATGGAACAGGGCTCCACGTCCACCAACTACTAGAACCTGAACTACCATGTCGATTACTAGTGACAATGGGAGATGGATCATGGACTCCAAAAGACCATTCAGGCTTGTTCACATAAACTTATTCCAAAATTTTTGAGATCTAATGATAAATGGACCAACCATACTTATATGGATTCCCTTTGCTACAATTTGATGCAATGTGGCAATGAATTTGTACACAAGCAGATAATTCTTTCAATTAACTCTATTTTATCTGGTAGTCTAGATTCATTGGTAATGAAACAACTTGCTACCATGGTACAAATTCAGCATTATTGAATAGGTCCATCATCAGTTCCACAATGTACACACAATACCATTCCACCCACAACATCATCAATTCAAATTACATAAAACAAACATAAAAATAAAAAATAAAAAAAAAAACCCTAGCTTTTCCGCCTCTTTCCCTCAGTGTCGATCAGAAAACCCAGCCCAAACGGCAATGCAATAACCATCTCTTCATAAAAATCCACCAAACCCATCACCACCATTAATTCAACAGGTCCAAGTCAATCAAAACACCTCCAAAAAAGCCCACACATTTACACAAAATACCATCAAAATCACAACACCATCATGACATAACACACACTAATACAAGAACAGAAACCCTAGACTCCTTTTCCCATCTTTTTTGAAATAAAAATAGCAATACAAGAGCCCTAATACAGATGGCACAATCACTCCTCCATCATATCCACCAAATCCAAAACCCTAGAATTAGAAAACCAAAAGATCCAGATAAAAACTAAAGAAAGAGTAAGATAGATAGACAGATAGAAGAAAATCATACATTGATGATGATGGTGATGATGATGATGATGATGATGGTTCATTTGGCGACCATGCGAGCGATGAAATCCTCGTATCGGATCCTGCCGTCGGATCCGACGTCGACCTCGCGGATCCACTCGTCGAACTCGGCGGGGTCGAGCTTCTCGCCAATGCTGGTGAGGATGTGGCGGAGGTCGGAGACGGAGACGAAGCCGGTGGAGTCCTTGTCGAGGACCTTGAAGGCGTCGCGGAGCTGGCGATCGAACGGCTCCGCCTTCATGTGCTTCTTCATCAGCTCAAGGAACCGAGGGAAATCAAAGGGAGCCGTCAATTTCTCCTGGGCCACGATCTCCTTCAGCTGGGCCTGCGTTGGATTTCCACCGAGCGATCGCATCAAGATCCCTAATTCTGATGGAGCGATGCGTCCATCGCCGTCCGTGTCGAAGAGCGTGAATGCCTCCTTCATCGAAGCCACCTGATCTTCGCCTGCATCTTTCCCCATTCTCTCTCTCTCTCTCTCTCTCTCTCTCTCTTTCTTCCTCGTGTGTTTGTGGAAATGGAAATGCTTGGAAATGAAATGGTTTCCTACTGCTTTTCTTTGTTTGGTGAAGAGTTTTTAAGAAACCGGGATTTGAGGGGGTGTTTGAAAGGAAAGAGGACTGGTTTTTAATTTTTATGAGGTGGCAACCTAAAATTATGAAGGCTTGATTGGATATTCAAGGCTACCTTATCCTTGGGTATCAAATTATTAATGGTTTAAAGGTGGAAACTTTAGTGTCCGGTGATCTGTCACATTGGAGTCAATTTTATTGGATTTAATTAGATGATGGTTATGGGTAGGGTTGCATGTGGGTATCTTATTATTCGATTATTTAGAAGTTTTGATCCGCAAAAAATTGGGTCTGAAATCTATTTTAAGATTCTGATTCGTAAATGGTCCAGGTCTGAAATCTAATTTAGGTTTCAATTGATAAACGAGTCTGATTCTGATTCCATATAAGTTCTAACTCATAAATCCGACTTATGAGCCTTTGATATTTCAAATTATACCTCAAAATTAACTCTCTTTTTTTTTATATTTTTATGTATAATACTAGAAGTAGTAGCCTTTAATAATAAAGAGAAATTAGAATCAATTTTGAAACTAAAGTCCAGTCCTCTAGGTAGACCTGGTTTCAAAATCAGATCTGGATTTTCCTATCGGAATCTGGCCTGGAACCAACAAAACAGGTTCCGAGTCAAAACCGGATCTAGAACAAGAACCGTTATTTATAAACGGGTCCGGATCCACTTTGGTTTCGATCCAGAACCGTCCCGTTTGCAACCCTTGGTATGGGGTATTGGGGTTTCAATTTTCAACCAGTGTGAAATATAGAGGTGAAGTTGCATGGCTTGATGAGGATGATTGAATTCTGGTTTAATGGATGATGCTGAAGTCCATTTAGCATTTAAGCAGTGAAAAATAAGGTGGACTCCACCATATGATTCTAAGGTTTGTCTCGACTCCACCATATGATTCTAAGGTTTGTCTCACAATGTTTCTATCCACGAATGTAGAGATGCAAACGGATCAGATCGAGGTGGGACCATGATGGATCAGGACCGAATTCATCTTTATAGATTTGAAAATTTGATTCTAATTGGATTTGACATGGAAGTGTGGAACCCATGTGTTGTATCTTGATCCACACCAGATAAAATGGATTTGTTTCCAAATTCAGAACCCTAATAAGATGTGGAGCGTGTTAGTATAATTGGATAGAAGGGCTTCATAACAATTTTTTTAGATATACAAGTGGGATTATTAATTGGTATACATTATAGTTGCCATTTTAATTTTTTTTTGGAATGGTACTAATAACCATTTTAGTGATTTTATCATGACTAATATAGGTAAAATTTTGAGGATATAATGATATTTACTTGGATCAGTATTTTATCAACAATATCACAATTGTTTTTAAAAATTGGTAAATTTCAATATTGATAAATCTAGATAATAACTAAATAATAATTAAATAAAACTTGAAAATCTATAGAAATAAACTTAAACATAATTTTTGATACATTTATATTAATTCATGATGTCTAAGTATTTAGAAACTAATTTATTTACTACAACCACCCTTTCTCATAGCAGAGATCATGCAAGACGAAATCCATAATCCAAGGGTATGATTTTTGTTCAATGAGTCATTAGAAATGGGCAACTCATCCTCCAACAACTCTTTCTCATACGAGAGATTCTGCAACAAGAACTCATACGAGAGATCCTGCAACAGGGTACCCATGACCCAACATGGGCTTCTCATCCATCCACAACCCTTTCTCACACTAGAGATACTGCAACATGAAACCATTCTGCATTTTGGAACCCATATGAAAGATCTAGCAATAGGGAACTCATGATCCAACATGGACATGATTTTTGTTGTCGTTGCTTCTGATCCTATAAAACAACCTTTCTCATACTAGAGTTCCTTTATTCATTGAATAATTAAAAAGGGTTGTTGCAATCGAACATTAGAGATAGAGAGAGAGAGGTGAGAAAGATGGGACATACAAGAGATGCTCCACGTCAGAGCATTTGGAGAGGATGAAGAACACAGTTGGGAATGACTTATATCGAGTTGAGAATGAGTCAAAAGACTTGGAGATGCAATCTTGCCAGCGGGTTGTTCAAAAAAATAAAAAAAGAGTAAATTTATCGTTTTGGGTTTCTTACTCTGGCTGGACTGATTTTTAGGAATCATTCTAAAGGATTCAATATGTGGAACGGTGTTTAATACTTGTCGAACACGTTCTTTTTGGCCTTATCTCGCTGCGGGAACACGGAAACACCCAATTGAAACGATACCAAACATGTTAAATGGTGCCCATTAAATCGGGTTTAAAAGTGTCTGCCATTACCCAATCCAACAATAATTAATCTCAAGGGATAACCGAGTTGACTTAGGACTACGGTTTGTACTCGGAAGTTGTAAGTTCGAAACTACACTACCACACTGTGGCTACAAGGGAGTTTACCAGACTTATCTCTAGACCCGGAGAAATTAGTCCGCACAAAATATTGAAAACCCTCTTATAGCAATTAAAACAAAAAACCAACAATACTTGGTAAATAACTAAAGCAGGCTGCGCCTAAACGTGCCCCACGCACCCTGTACCAGCACGGCCGTGGCATATCTATCATCTTAGCATGATAATATCCATATACTACTAGGCACTAGCCCTAGGCTTTTGCATTAAATTTCAAAGAACTACAGATACTGCATCTTATTGGAGGAAGATGAAGATCCTTGTCTTCATACATATATTACCAACTCTCACTTTTTCCCTTTCTTTTTTTGGGTGGGGTTCCTCCAACTCTCACTTGTCTCATTGTTTTGTATGTTTTCTGACAGGTCTCCCAATTCATAACCGATGACAGCTTGGATGACCCATGAGAGTGAGTGGGTGCTTGAGCTTTTAGATTCTACAAACCACCAACTCCCCATTTGTTGTTGTGAGGCATCTATCAAAAGTGACTTTACTGACTTCAAAGCACGGATGTCAGCTCGGTTGCCTGAAGGGAGGGCAAAAGCTTCAAAAGGGTAAGAAACTAACCCCCAACTTTACTGGGATGGTGAATGTTCTGTTTTCGGGACCTAAAAGGTTGCTTGTAGAATCAATTATTTACCAAGAAAAAGGACACACAGATCCAAAGGCATAGTTGCTTACAGAGTAATACGTGACTGTAGAGTGTGGAGACAATGTCTTTGATTTTGTTACCTGACTGAAGAGTAATAGTCACAGAACCAACCCAGAAAGATATAAAATTAATTGCTGTTGCATGCTTTTCATTTAATCTTGCATCTAATCCTGCTCTATAAAGTGTTTAGGAAGAGAGATGTTCATTTTCATGATTTATCAAAGAGAAGAAGCAACCTAAATTGTCATTGTGCTTGTATGGTTTCTTAGGTTGTACTTTTGATAAAACAACCCCCCCACACCACCCAAAAAAAAAAAAAAAAAAAGGCAAAATAAATTAATAAAAATAATGCATTTGTCTTTTAGAAAAGATAAATCTTTATATTCCATGCAAATGGCTTACCCAAGACTACAGACCCTCCATGCACACAGTCAGTGAATTTTTGTTTATCCCAATTTGACACCGATCTAACCATTATTTACTATGGATTAAATTATAATAAAAAAACCACGCTTATCAAACTATATTAAAACTAAAGTCCTAATGAAGAATGAAGATGATCCGATTAGATTGATATTTGGCCAAAACCTAATCAAACCATGTCCCTCCCATCTCCCTGCATTTGTGATTGGCATGAATCTGATAAGTTACATACGAAAAACTGTGCTTCTCAATTACCAAATAGTGTCTTTTAAGCAGTTTTCGAGCATGTAACCACTTATTTATGGGTAGCAATGGAAACGAACAACAAACTAACCATGGGAGGTGACCTGTAGGGGCAGACCCACGTTTAATCACCTGGGTGTAGGTGCACCCGGTAGATTTTTAAAAACCTTTACCCCCTGTTTGGGAAGGGGGAGGAATGGGGGGGAGGGAAAAAAAGGAGGGAAAGTGGGGGGGAAAATAATTTTGGAGGGTGTTTGGGAAAGGGAGGGGAGGGAAAATGGAGGGGAGGGGAGGGAAAAAGGGGTGGAAAAATTTTTCCCCCAAAAATTGGGGGGGAAAATGGGGGAGAGGAGGGGAAAATGAGAGAAAAGACCAAAATGCCCTTTTATTTGTAAAGAAAGTTTTAAAGTTTTTATAAAAGTAAGGGCAAAATGGTAATTTTCTCTCTATCTCACAAACAAACAAAACCTTACTTTTTCACTTTTCTTCCCCCTACTTTTTCACTTCCCAAACAAGAGAAGGTAAAAAATAAATTTTCCCTCCCCTCCCCTTCCCCTTCATTTTCCTTCCCCTCAAATTTTCCCTCCCCTCCCCTCCCCTCTCCCAAACGGACCCTTAGAGCGATATGGGTCATGTAGCCCATGCCCCAGTTAAAAGTCCATATTGCACCCCATATTTAAGGCTCGTAGCCGTCTCAACAATTGGAATCCTTCTTTATTTCCCCAAATCGAAAACCATTGTCCCTCTCATGTCCATCGAAGATTCTTTATCGAAACAGCAAATCAACAACATTTCTTCCTCCCTCCTCCCTCTCCCTTCCCTCTCTCTCTCTCTCTCTTATGCACGGTTTAATCTCAAAGACTCAGTCATGTAGAGTTGCAGTCTTGCAATTGAAGAGATAGAAAATAGTAGAAGATAGAGCCGAAAGGGTACCAACCCCCCACCCTATGTATCCTTCACATATTTGTTCTCTTCTCTTCTCTCTCTCTCTCTCTCTCTCTCTCTCTCTGTCTCTCTTTCTCTCTCTAGCACTAGCAGAAACCCCCACAACTAAATCAGCAAAACAATATATGGTAATGCTTATTAGCCACCTTTTAGGTAAGGACTGATATTTTTTTTGGTCTTTATAATCTTCTATGTATATGGTCTCTAATTGATCTAAATATTGCACCATTTTGGAGGAGAAGAGATTTTTATTTTTCTTACAAGTTAAGATATTAATTAAGCTCTTTGCATCACCCATTCAATGAAAAATATATTTTACATTTGCACATTCCAAAATCAAACCTTCTCTGTATGTCACAATCACCTTAACTCCGGGCCCATTAACTTTACTCTACTTTATTTTTTGCCTATCCAAATAAGCCCACTTCACTCCTCACATGAAATTTATATAACTTTATTCCACTCCTCATTTATCCAAACAGGCCCGAGGGATTGAGGATAATTGTTGCAATGATGATATATATTCACTTGCTTCATTCAATCCAAATTAGTCATTTGAGTAGATGGGCCAACTAAGATTTTGATTCTTTTCGATTTTGAGGGCAATTGTAAAAACTTTGTTGTAGAGTGAAGATATGACGTAATACATTTTCTCTTTTGCCATTATTAATGTGAAGAAAGTATAATAAAATAATAATTTTGGCCTTTCAATTGACCATCGTCCTCACCCCTCAAAAGAAAATCCTGGGTCCGCCACTGGTGACCTGCAATCATTTATGGGTAGCAATGGGCTAGATGAGTTGGGTCCGAATCAAATTAACCATTGTGGATAGCATATTATATAGTCCCAACCCAAATTAACTTGTTTTATTAATTGGATTAATTATCTCAAAATAGAAACCGACCCAAACTGAACCATAACTTTTTTGGTCCAATTTAAGTCGTTTATGGTCAAACCACTATGAATTGGGTGGAGTTTGGCTCAAGTTGGCTAGTCATTCTAGACATACAGATTCAACCTGAGCTTTGACTAGGACTGAAAATGTCAACTTTTCTTATGGGTTGAATTTGTCTCCTGAGAATAATACATTAAGTCAATTCAGATAGATGAAATACCATTAAAAATGCTTATGATGATAATTTAAGATGCCAACAAAACTCCATCAAAAGATAATAAAGGTCAGCCCAAACTCTAATTTACATTGTGGAATTCGGACTACATTGGTAAATTATATCATTAGGTATTCAACCTCACCACCACCATCATCATCACAAACATCATTTATCAGTTTGTAGTTGGATGAGGAATTTTCCACCCTAATTCCCATTCTTACTAATAACCCCTCCATTTTTCTACTAGCATTTTTTTATTTTTTTTCTTTTGCTATCGAGGTTCCCAACCCTTTGGGCTGGATTAATCCCTTCATGCGTAAAGGAAAGCCGAATAAACTCCCATGTAACCCCGGTGTGGTAGTGCAGTTTCGAATTTACAATTTCATGGTGCAAATCATCGTCTTAGGCTAGCTGAGGTATCCTTTGAAATAATGCTTTATATTTTTTAAATGAATAGTGAGTGATGGTGACTCCTCACTAGTCTTTTCCATGTTTGGAATCTAAACTCAAACTGATGAAGATACTCTCCCAACCAGTCGATACTTACCCCCACCTCCAGTGGGCCCCACAGTCCCCCTCCTTTTCCATTCAATCATTCTAAGAATGGTGGATTGGGGGTTGGGAAAACACTAGGCATCTCAAATTGCAAATATGACAACGTAACATGAGTCACATCTAAATTGTTTAATGCCCATCATCTATGTACCAAACTTTTGGGGGCACTACTTTATCATAACAGCAGCAATGTGGTCCTACGCGTGACCAATATTTTAGAACTAAATTGATCACGTGACTTGATTAGACATCACCACATGCAATATGAATATTTGATACATCACACAAGAGGTGGGCCATCATCTTCCAGACATGCTAAGATGATATAATATCATTTGCTCGGAGGATCACAAGATCACATAGTTCTGATTTCACATGGCCCACTCTACTCTAGGAAGTTATGATTTCAGTAGGTGGGGTCCCTCATCCTATGATTTAAACGGCACGGATCACTGAAACAATAGTTCATATGGACCACTTCTTCTCTTTTTTTTTTCCTCAAAGGTTTCCAATTTTTTGGACTGAACCAATCCTCCAGGCCAAGAGAAAGAAGCCAAGTAAAACTCATATGGCTCCAAGGTGATAGCACTAGTGAAAACCTTCAAGAGTGGAAAATCCTATGGTTCGTGAAGAGAGGAACGGTCCTGAACTCGATCCTTAGGGAATCTATGCCAGGTCCTATCTCTAAAGAATCTGACTCAGTAGATGAAGTAATGTTGTGACTCCGACTCCATTTCAGAACTCAAAGGACTTCACAAGTGGTCTACTCCAATTAACTTTAAAATAAGCATCGACTCTAATCAATCTATATCTCTTCAGATTTCACATGTGAAATCCATTTCATTTTACTCCACTGTTCATACGGACTTCAAGGATACAGTACTGACAGCTGAGCTTATTGTGATTTCCTCGGAATATATACAATTCACATGTAATTGTAACCTCTTCACCAACTGCAATTTGAAATTGGGGGTAGTGGGTTCATAGACTCTTTTTTTTTGGTAGAAAGTGTGGTCCACTTGACAGTGGCATCCGTGATGAGTCCACCTGCCATTTGTCTTGCCTGGGGAATTAAAGAATACATAAGCAAATAAGGTAAGAAGGTAAGTAAGAGGGAAATTTTCTTCTCCATTTCAAGAACAGAGAAACTTACATATCACCCCATCAACAAATTTTGGTAATTACATACGGGTATATTATATTCATGTGCATCCTTCTCTCACCATATAGTGAGGGACTTACTTAATGAGGCTCACATAGGGCCCCACTAATCATGATATTTGGGGAGATAGAAAGAGACTTCTTGGATGGGCCCATATATCAAGTTTGGGGTGTATCACATACTTCTAACCTCTTCGTCCCTGGCCCAAAAATTTAACGAGTTTATATTAAAGAGAAAATTTTAACCTCCGATTCAACGATCTAATCCATTTGAATAGGTGAAAACTTAATGGATCTAGTGTACTTAATGAGGTCTCATGTATGTAGATGGCTCAGATGTATCATAAAGTCGGTCCCACTATGTTGTCTCTCACTATAATACGGTGAGGGATGGATGCACATGAATTTTTTTCATTACATATATCATTGGTTTATTTTACAAATCGCACCTCTATTAATCTTGCCTATGTTAACATGAAGATATCAATTCCACCTCTATTAATCTTTAAATCTAACTGATCTGAATTACATTTAAGATATTAACGCAAAGACCATTAAATTTACTGACCTCTCTATTTGCTGGAACTAGAGGGAATTTGCATGAGGGGTGATTCATAATTGTTCAAATTTGTCCCTAGATAGGGAGTCTTTGGTACATTGTAGCATTTAGAATGCTGAAATTTGAAGAATCTCAATGAGCCAAAAGTGATAATTTAAAAGACTGAAACTCTAAAACTTTAGCAACCATACAAAGAATTTCAAATCTTTCATAGCAACTCACATTGGTGCTAGAAATTCTCAACACATGAGATTTTCATTAAAAAAAATCCTCTATCAAGCACCCCATAAGTAAACTCAATCATGATTAATGGCTCAACTTAATCTGAGCCTAGATTTAAGAAAATTCTCATTCTTCTACATTAAAGTTAGATTGTATCAATTTGGTTCACATTTTATGTTAGTGGGGGAAGTTATTATAAAACCGACATTTTTTTTTGTGTTACATCCATTGAATAAAAATTGAGTGTCATTATTTATAAAAATACTATCATTTTATCTTAAGAACCAAGGATCTCTCTCAATAACATACTCATGTAGAAGAAGCTTAATAATATATTTTGAAACTAACGTCGATCAAATGGTGGATTATGCATGAATTGGGTCAATTATAACCAATTATAATTACATGTGTTGATTGTCTTTACGACCGTATCGTTAAAAATGAATTTATGCAGGTTACTTCTTGTAAAATATACAGGTTGATTATTGTAATTTCCAAGAAGAGCACGTTGCTTTCTGTTTATTTTTCTAGCAAACATGACCAGTCATGGTACAAGTACAACTCGGGAGGTTGTCTTCCTTCTTCCTGAGAGAGCGAGAGCGAGAGAGAGAGAGAGAGAGAGAGCAGTTTCTGAAACATGGGTTTATTGTATCTCGTTTTCTTCCTTCTCGAAGCATCTTTGCTTCAACAAACTGTTTGTGGAAATGCCGAGCTGAGAGTTCTCATGGAAATGAAAGCCTCTTTGGACCCAGAGAACCGTCTCCTGTCGTCATGGACGGAGGAAGGAGACCCATGTAACGGCTCCTTTGCAGGAGTCGCCTGCAACGAGCATGGTAAGGTCGCCAACATCTCTCTTCAAGGAAAAGGACTTTCAGGTTCGATTCCTCCTGCCATTTCCGGCCTAAAATGCCTCTCCGGTCTCTACCTCCACTACAACTCTCTCGAGGGACAAATACCCAAAGAAATCTCCAGTCTCACCGAGCTCTTCGACCTCTATCTCAATGTCAATAACCTCCATGGAACTATCCCAGCTGAAATCGGCACTATGGGTAGTCTTCAAGGTAAGAAAATGAAACACCCAGAAATCTAGTGTGTTTGTATTTGAATTTGTGGATGTTCTTGCCTTGAAATTTCTGGGGTTTTGATCTTCTTTTTTTTTTTTTGGGTAGTTTTACAGCTCTGTTGTAATAAGCTGAATGGGAGCATTCCGACCCAGTTGGGGTCTCTGAAGAAGCTGAGTGTTCTGGCTTTGCAATCGAATCAGCTGACGGGTGCCATTCCTGCGACTCTGGGAGATTTGAGTAGGCTGGCAAGGTTGGATTTGAGCTTCAATCAGCTGTTCGGTTCCATTCCTGTAAAGCTAACCGAAGCCCCCCAGTTGGAACTTTTGGATGTTAGAAACAACTCACTTTCAGGCAAAGTTCCTTCTGGTATGCTTTTCTCATCCTCCTTATGCTTCCTGAGTTTACTTATATAACAACACAATTGGATTGTTATGTTGTAGTTTTGATTATTGATATGTAATGGAAAATCACTCTTCTTCTTCTTCTTCTTCTTCTTCTGGTTTGAATGATGAAGCTCTGAAACGACTGAACAGTGGATTTCACTATGGAAACAACTCTAATTTATGTGGAATTGGGTTTTCTTTGTTGAAAGCTTGCGATTCTCATGATCAAGCTCCAAACAAACCCGAATCATTTAAACCCAATCCGTATTCTTTCAATCCAAAAAACATTCCTCTGTCTGCCAATGTTGGCATAAATTGCAGCCAATCCCTTTGCTCGGAATTGCGGTCGAAGAGGACTCCATCAACTGCTTTTGTTATTGGGGTTATAGCAGTTGTGACTGGAGTAGCAGTGACCGGGCTCTTTTTCTTCACATGCTACCATCGCCGGAAACAGAGAATTGGAAGCTCATTTGAAAGCTCTGATGGTCGGCTTAACACCACCATGGCCAAGGACTTAAGCAGGAGGACTGCATCCACACTAATCAGTCTCGAGTATTCAAATGGATGGGATACATTCGCAAATGCGCTGAGTGGTATGGAGTTCTCACAGGAGATTTTCCAAGGGCTTAGATTCAACATGGAGGAGGTCGAGTCATCGACGCAGCATTTCTCAGAGATGAATTTGTTGGGGAAGAGCAATTTCGCGACGGTTTACAGAGGGATTTTGCGAGATGGATCTGCTGTTGCAGTTAAGAGGATCAACAAGACAAGCTGCAAGACTGAGGAGGTGGAGTTCTTGAAAGGGTTGAAGATACTCGCTTCTCTGCAGCATGAAAATCTGGTGAGGTTGAGGGGGTTCTGCTGTTCTAGAGGAAGGGGAGAGTGTTTTCTCATCTACAATTTCGTCGAAAATGGAAGCCTGTCTCGGTATCTTGATGTTAAAGATGACAGCTGCTCGGTTCTCGACTGGCCAACCAGAGTTTCTATCATCAATGGCATTGCCAGAGGTCTGCTTTTCTTCTATCCTTGTAGATTGATACTGCATTGCCTTAAGATTTTTCCCCACTTTGAAGCAGCTCCATCAGTCATTCATCTTTAGGTTTCTTCTAGTTTGTGAAATGTAGATAAGTAGCGACCATTACGCATAATAGAACATTAAAGAACAAGAAGGGAGAGTTGATTAGAGCTTTTTTTTACCTGGTAAGGGTATTCTATTCAAACTATGCAGAAATCATGGCCATTAAAGAAAGAACCACTAATGAAATTCATTCGAGCCTTCTGAAACTTGAGGGGGGCTCTATGATTGTACTATTCAAAGGTAGAAAGTAGATGTAATTTTCCTTGCAAAGTATCCTTTGTGGGAATGAAATGGGGGGATTATTGTTGTCAAGAGAGGTAATTTGTGAACCTGTGCCATGGGAGATTACTGAGGAAACATATACTACCCCAAAGAGAGAATGACGAGTTTCAGTGAGAGTTGCAGCTGATTGTGCCTCTATATAATTTTTTATGGGCCTTTTTCCTATCTTAGTTTTTTTTTCCATTACTTCACATCATTGATGCAGTTTCAATTGTCTTTACTAGGAAAACTGAAATTTGACTGTGGCACGGAATTTAAGGAAGAGTGGTTACACAAACATGCCCTTATTATTTTCTTGATCGTTAATTTCCACTACATATTTGTGGTTTGTGTCTCATCCAGGCATCGAATATTTACACGGCGACAAGCCGAACAAACCTGCTCTGGTTCATCAAAACATATCAGCAGAGAAGGTCCTCATCAACCAACATTTTAGTCCTTTGCTTTCTGATTCCGGTCTCCACAATCTCCTGGCTGATGACGCCTTCTTCTCAACACTCAAGGACAGTGCCGGGAAGGGCTATCTGGCCCCTGAATACACCACAGTTGGCCGTTTCACAGAGAAGAATGATGTCTATGCATTTGGTGTGATTATCTTTCAGATCCTCGGCGGGAAGCGGAAGATCACCCAGTCGATGCGACTTGGGGCTGAATCTGGCAGGCTCGAAGACCTGATGGATGATAAACTTCAAGGCAAGTTCTTAGAATTGGATGCTCAGAAGCTATCAAAGATTGCCTTGGTTTGTACCAATGAAGATCCGGACCAGAGACCAACTATGAAGATGGTAATTGAAGAACTAAGCAAGGGCAGCTAGCAATTGCTGAGGCTTGTGATGATTCTCCTTGCTGTTTTTTGTCTGGTCACTATGTATTTGCTCTCTTGACTAAGGTTCCTTTGCAAGGCTATGGCCTATGGGTGAAGGTGAAGTTATTGTAATTAATTTTGTTCGTAATTGCAGCCTTTTCTAAGGCTCTGCTTTAAACTTGGTTGCCCTACCTCTGTTTACCTGTGATTCTTTATATGTGTACTTAATATAATATATTGTGTACATTGTTTTGAAAAGCGAAAAGCGAAAAGCGAAATTGAATGGTAGATCATTCAAGGAGATGAATTGAATGGTATTTAAGATTTTAATTTTAATTTTTATAAAAATAAAAAATTAAAAAGCAAAAAGTAGTTATTCATCATCTATTCATTTTCTACCCATAACAGCATCCATATATAGACAAATAATGATCTGATCATACAAATCAATTATTGATATATATATATATATATAAATATTATAAATGATATGTGTCGAAAATTAAAAATGCTTAAATATCGACATTATTAGAAAAAAAAAAAAAAAAAAAACAAAGGGGGTAGCAACTTTTCTTTTCTTTTTGTAAATAAAAATAAAAAAATCAAAATCACCAATGTTACATGGTTAGCATATGTCCTAAAGTTAAAAAGTGTTAATGAAGAAAACTAAAAATAAGAATAATAATAAAAAGAACGTAGGATGAAATTCATATGTAAAGTCAAACCTCTAGTCACATGATGTTTCTTATTTATCTCTAAAACCTCTTCAAAATCACACAATTTCTTGAAAAGTTTCATTAATCACTACATAAACTCTTAAAAATGAAAAAGTTTCATTAATCACTACATAAACTCTTAAAAATGAAAACACTAATAAAAAAATAAAATACAAGTTTACTAATATTAATAATTCAGCCATGGCTATTCGCGCTTAGAGGAATTGCATGAATCAAAATATTCAGTAAAACAAGTATCGTATTGTAAGATTCACGCCTAATATTCAATGTAGATGGAATTCACTGCATGGATACAAATCTTTCATTAGATTTCGATTTGAATAATAAGATTCAAAGGAATTCTAGAATCCTGACAACAGTAATTGTATATAATACTTGCAATCCTTGTTTACCTATATTTATATAAGAAAGGGAAAATAGTTGCAGTAGGTTAAGGCCATCAGCAGCCTGATTCAGGCCAGGCTCATTATATCCGGCCCAATTTCATCTACAATTGAGGAGTCCAAGCCCAAGTTCGGTCCATCCAACACAGACCCTAGTTCTCAGATCTGACTCTGTTCATTTCCAAATTGTGCAGGCCAGGATCCATCTGTTTACAGTCTGCTAGTTCATGTACATCTGGACTTGGATCTGGGTCTGTGACCAAGCTTGAATTCATTAAAAGAATATAAGAAAATCATAAAACAGCTTTTAATATGGCCATTTTCTCCTTTTGAAATGTGTGGTTCTCTCCTTATGAAAGGCACTAGTCACTTAGCACTCAGCTTGCTTTTTTTTTTTGCTATCGGAGGTTTCCTAACCCTTTTGGCTGGACTAATCCCTCCGGGCCCAGAGGGAAGCCGGATCAACTCCTTGTAGCCCCAGTGTGGTAGAGCAGTCACTAGTCACTTGGTACACAGCTTGCTTAACCACAGTGAAAAACAGAAAATAAAAACAGATGAAAAAAGTGAAAAAAAATACTGATTTTGAGTTTCCCATGCCCTCATCTTAGGGTATGCCTCTGAAGTATTGTTGTAGCTCAAACAGGTAACAAACAAGGAAAGTAAGCTCTTTTTTTTTCATCCTAAACCAAGACTCGTAAACATTCAAGCAACAATATAGCACTAGAAATGCACCCTACGTGAATATATACATCTCTAAATACGCTTCTGTCTAATATATACGAAGCCAATTAAAATAATCCAATTCCTTCCAACTCTAAAGCTAGTTTACCTTCTAGTTTGAAAGCATTAGTAGTGTTAGATACCAGGAGAGGCCCCACCAAGGCAAACAATGCAAAATCATTCATTGTTGACCTGAGCACTGGATGCTTCCAAGAGTCCATTGCGTATCTGGTCACCTATGTCCCTCACATGACCCGGGCCATGGGGAATGAACACAGTGGTGTTCTTTGACGAATTCCCGAGGTCTTTGATGGTGTCAAAGTACTGTGTTATCATGATCAAGTCCATCACCTCCTTCGCTGATGTGCCCTCCACCTTGTGGGAGAAATTCAGGATGTTGTCTCTCAGACCATCTGTGATTGCCTGTCGCTGCCTTGCCACCCCAAGACCACCAAGGTACTTGGCTTCTGCCTCTGCTTCAGCTTTCTTCACCAGAAGCACCTTTTCTGCTTCCCCCTTGTACACACTTGCGAGCTGAAGCCTTTGTGCTGCGGCATCAATTGGAACCTACTTAGTACTCAGTAATGTACAAGAACAAAATTAAGGGGAAAAAAAATATATCCCAACAGGTATTGGTTGAACAACTTAACTGATAGAAAATGAATTAATCCTCTTTACTGGGAGGGTAAAATTTTTGAATGAAATGAGCATGCACTATACAGTTGATAGAAATACACATGGAGATACTTAACAACGAAGAATGTAGATCAAAAATCTAAGAATAACAAACAGGAAAATAATGCATACACCATACTAGAGAGAGAGCACACCAAGTCATGGCCTGTAAACATAAGAGGAAAGCCATGCTTTACATATAATATAACTAGGGTCAGAGACTATATTTGTGACTATTAGAACTTTGCTGCTAGGTTTGTTTTCATACATTCTACTTCTCAGCAGGGCTAATGTCTTTTCTTCTTTCGTTTGGGTACAATTTCTCATGTTCTACTCCAACCATACTAAAGCACTTCCATGAGGCTTCTTGTGTCATTAATTACTTAATAGGCTGACGTCGCGATGTGCACTACTGCCACCTCAAGACCTTGCACTAGAATGTATTGGCTGAATCACACCCCACCTCCTTTAGTCTAGAGATGTTGCAGATGTTGCAGAAATTTAAGCAGGGTGCATAGTTCAGACAGTTTATTTTCATGCATAGTTCAGACAGCAATGAGCGGCAATAGATTGCACATTACAACATTCTGTTCAGTTGAATATAATATAGAGAGTCCATTTGTTGGAAACTACATGTACTCTTCCTCATAGGTCAGCTTACCTCCTGCTACTTAAATTTCAGAAATTTTTTCTTTGAAATTTCTCAGTACTCAACAACAATAAGAAAAAAATTCTATGTAACTAGTATGGGAATCCTGACATGTATCGTATATGTGATGTAGTCATTAAATGCACCTACACCAATGCCATTTGGACTGGAACAGCATAATGAACATCTATGAATGCCAGAACTACCTCTAAGCAGATATAATTTTCAAAGCAGCAGTTAGCCAAGGCTTTAAAGGCTGAATCTAATTAGACCATTCTGTCCAATGATAGCTATAAAAATTAGAAAGTCCTACTTAATAAAGGTGAAACTCTTGCATTCAAATTTCCATTCAAGGTTGCAAGGAACCCAATTTTTTCGTTCTTTCTTTACTGAGAAAAATTTTCGGTTATAAGGTATATTGAAAAACACAGATGTCATTCACCAGAACTTAGAACATGTAGAATAACAAACAATGGATAATAGCAACAAAAGGATGGGGATCTAAAAAAAACACAAGGATAGGGATGGCAACTTTAGAATCAAAGCAGAAATATTACAGCTCACTGCACTGTCTTACAAAACAGCAAACAGGGGGGAAAAAATGCATGGATAAGAATTTCAGATTCCTACACAGCATAACAAGATCCTATCAGTTTGCTTTCATAGACATATTATTTTCTATAATCTGAGGCACATTTATCCTACAACCAAGTACATATAAATAACCATAAATTGGACAACAAACATTCTAAACTGCCGACAAGAATGGTCTATAAGAAAATTTCTGTGGAATCATTTGACTTAATAAGGATAAATAAATAACGATGAAACTGGTGCATTGGGAATAACAGACGTGCACAGTTTGTTTTCTGAAATCAAGGCATTTGCAAACACCCACTGAAATATGAGATAAAAAAAAATACACTCACCAACTTATACCCTTAAAACTCATTCCTTATCCCACTAAAATAAAATCAACACGCTTGTATTCCCCAAAACCAAAAATGAAACACAGAGCAATAAGTCGGTCCATTTCAAGTACATAACACAGAACCGAAGCCTAAAAGCATAGATGGATTCCATGGTACAAGAAATAGGAATCTTTCTCCCACTGAAAACAGAAGAAAAAGAAAAGTGAAAGATGCACCTGCATTAATTTCGTTCATTGCTTTGCGCACAGAAGCATCTGGGATAATATCAACCATCAGTATCTGCTCTATGTTATAACCATATGCTCTCATCACCTAATCCATTTTTCAAAATGAGGAAATTTAGAAATTTTAATCAAATGCCATGCCGTCAACTTAGCATTGCAATCACGTATAATAAAGCATTTCAAATCTAATCGGAAAGAAACCAAACAAACAGAATACAATTCAGCATCAAAAGAAACGAGATAAAACCAATAAACAGAAAATAGCCTATCCCAAAAGGAAGATGGTTAACAACTAGACATCAGGAAGATTAGAAGAATGCAATCAAATATTAGATAGCAATCTACATTACTTTACATCCTAAAAACCGCAACAGCTCAAATCTAACCCGTATTCACCCATAAAAATGCAAACAAACAAAACCAAGGAGAAAAGCAAAAAATCTACATAGATCATCAAATTTAGAATAATGAATGTAATATCAAATTTAGAATAGGAACCACATTACTTAACCATAGATATCCAACAATTAGCTTTTTTTTTTTTATCAGTTTTCTTAATTACTACTTATTCACCAAAAATCAATACAAGTTCTAACACCATTCTTCCTAGATAGAAATTTTATAATAAACCCTTTCATGCTAGGGACAATGCTACATAGATTATCAAAACCAAAACCCAAATATAAGAAACAATGCAAAGGGTACATGTTTGCTTCTTTTTTAGACAATCATAAAATAAAAACAGTCAGAAGAGAGGATATTTTATAACTTCTTCTTTTAGACATCTACTTGAAAGAAAGTAAGCAGTAGGAATAGGAACATTGAAATTACTAAACACCTAACCCTAGAACTAGAAAGTTGATTGCATCAATACCTTTTCAAGTTCCTCCAACACAGCTTTAGCCACATCGCTCTTTTGCTCAAAGACCTCATCCAATGTCATTTTTGGAACATGAGCTCTAACCACTAATAATCCGAATCACAATCATCAAAAGGGGCAGGATAAGATCACAAAGAGGAAGGAAAGAAGAATACAAAAACAAAAAAAAAAAAAAAAAAGGGCCCAACCCCAAAAGAGAATGAAGGTTTCTAGAAATGGGTGAGGAATTACCATCAAAGACATAAGCCTGGATCTGTTCTTTGGGGTTCTGCAACTCATAGAATGCATCATCAGCGTTGGCTCTCACAATGCGATATTGAATGGAGCAAACCAACTGCACGAAGACATTATCCTGCATCCATTGCATGTACAAACAACAACAACAACAACAACAACAAGCATTAAAATGGAGAAGAAGAGATGGATGATGAAAAGAGAATGAAATTGATATACCTTGGTCTTGGTCTCGATGCGGACATCGAGAGAGTTGATGCGAGTGGAGAGAACACCCGCAATCCATTGGCCGATGAAAGGGTTGAAGAAATTGAAACCGGGCTCTGCAAGTTTCTCGAAACGGCCCCATCTCTCCACAATCCCTATGCTTGCCTGATCTATGCAAGCAAAGAAACAGCAAAACGCATTCACCATCTCGTCTCTCTCTTCTCTCTTCTTCTTCTTCTTCTTCTTCTTCTTCGTCTTATTCTTCTCTCTCTCTCTCTTGTCGCACTTTATTGCATTGGGTTGCTCATATGCTCCATAGTGGGCCCTACGTATATTGAAATCCGAATAATTATAAACAAAAATCTTTGGATTAATGTGAGATTTATAATCAGGTTTGGCAATCAAATCTTTAGGAAAAAAATTTTTGATTTTTTTAAATTTGTGATAAATTCATATTTGGCAATTGTAAATTTCTAAGGATTTCGGCGAATGAAAATCTTCATTTGTTAAGATTTTCAGATTCGACAACCCCCGTAAGATTTGAAAATCGTGACTTAAATTGATATACGCAGAGAACTCTATTTTTCTAAGCTATATGCATTGATATACACCAATATCAATGTGAGATCCTCAACTATATAAATCCTTCAGCGATGAATCTTTGTTCCAGTGGTAGTGAAGAATCATTAGATCTATGGATTTCTCGCCTGTTACCAAACATGCCAAGTAAACTCAAAATACTTAAAGGGTTGAATTACAAGAATTCTATTTGGGGAATTCCTGAATGCTCAATGAATTCCACCAAAATGGAAAGATGATGGAATTCCTGAATTTTTAAAGGCCAATTGTGACTTTTTATATGTTGGAATTCATAAATTCTTATTAAAAAGCAAAGGATTTAGAAATGCCAAAGTCATATCATGTCCTAACAACCACTAAAATTCATGTAAGGAATTCTAGTAAACAAACAGGCCCATTAGAGTCTGAATCCTATGTTTTGTTAAAGAAGGGAGATATTGTTTTAGTGGATCAAGATTTTTAAACTGAATACAATCTCATCTTTTGCTTTTCTTTTTCTTCTTTCAAAGAAGCAATTGAGAGTTACTATTTCAATTTTGAAAGGTCCGGATTTTCAATTGGTGGGCTCCAATTGTGAAGTTTTACTATTTTATTTAAAGAATTCTCTTGGTTAAAGCCCGAGAGGATCAAGACTCGACTTGAAAAGTTGTGGATATTGGTCCAACCAAATCCTAACTAGAATTGCATGTGGGCTAACCCGAACTCCAATCAAAACCCAAAGAAGCCTAGGCTTCCCATTTTGGCTTGGATGCTGCAGAGTCTCTCCATCTGGCATCTCATCTTGACGTTTGGTCCTGTGATCCATCATCCCTTTTCAAGGGCATCATAGGTAAAGGATGCTGCACAGTCACTCTCTCTCTTTTCTGTCTTTTACATCTAACTAAGCAAATTCAAATACTATGAGATGCATTTAGAGGCGTTTTGAATAGTTCACTTGTAAAGTAAATTCAAGTGGATGATCATTTTTTAGCGACGATAAAAGAAAATAGAATTTATCAAAAAATTAAAATTTCAAAACCCGCCTTCTAAATTTCTTGTCATTTTGTGGCTTGTGAAATAACTTCATTTTTATTTTGGAACAACCAACCTTCGAGATTACGTCTCCTAAATCTCATTTTACTTCATGAGATCTAATATCATCATTCCATAGCTAATAGTAATGCGGTTCACATTTTTTTAACTCATGAGAGAACGTTTATGATCATCTCATAGCCGAGAGTAATGTGATTCAATGGGCCACATGTTCATTAGATTTTAATATACAATTTTTTTTTTTTCTAAGAAAGAAAGATTCATTGAACAAAACACAAAACAAACTGAAACAAAAGATACATGAATTGATAAAGGGGGCTGGCAATGGATTCCATGTTGTGACCGCTTCTATGTTTGAGGAGATAGATAGGGCTGAATATAAACTTTCATTTATTCGATACTAATAGTGATCTCATCAATTGATTTGTAAATTCTTCTAGTAGTATGCATAACCAAATAAAAACAAGTGAAGAACAATTACTAAAACGTGGCCCCCAATTACAAGAATTTATAAAGGTGGGACACATATTCACAATCACAAAAAGTGGCTCCAGTCTGTAAAACCTATAGGTAGGCCACACGATCTCCATAATAAATTGTGGGCCCTCATTTTACTTCCTATAAAGATTGGCCCATTGTAAAATTCTAGAAAGGTGAGCCACATGTTCTAGTTCCTAAAGGAGGTCCAATGTTCTGAGTCTAAAAGCGGGTTCCATGTACACTGATTCTGATTTGGGTTGTAATTCCTATAGGTGGGGCCAGATTGTAATTCCTAAATGAGGGGCTCATCTTATGTTCATATAAAAGTGGGCCCTACAATTTCTTAATATTTAAGAATAAATATTTATAATAGGTTTAAACTCAACATTTTTCTGAAATATGATTTTCTTGATTTCGTTTCTTAGGACGAAGTTGTTACGCCGTTACCAAACAAGTTCAGCAGAGCATATTCTTAACAGAACAACTTAACATAACGTTGCCAAACAAGTTTTACAAGAACAGTCTTGGTACAATCCAATCTCGACACACTATCGGAAACAACCCATAAATGATGCCAAATGCGCCCTAAATTACCCAAATCGGCCAACAACTTGCCTAACAAGGCAGCCTTATAAAGAGGGAGAAAAAAAGTAGAGTCTGAAGCCCTAGGAATTCCCTAAAATTTAAATTGCATACCATGAATGCAAGTCAATAAATGTATATTTCTATTTTATAAATACTGGATCCATTTTTAAATAGTTTAAAAAATATTTAAAAAATAAACACCTTTTTCTTTTTTAACATGTAGAGTACTGAGTAACGAGTTTTCCAAACTTTTCTCAAAGTCCACAAGGCCATCTTAAAAGGAAAAAAATATTCACCATCAAATTGGCGACTTTTGGGGTCCCTGAGGACAGCAGAAGACCCAGGGTTTTTTTTTTTTTTTTTTTTTTAAGTAAAAAGTTCTTTCTTACTTGGAAACCCAAAAAAATTTTCAAAAATATTTCCACCATCTCCATGCACTAACGACAACTGAATAAATTCAAAGTTAGAATGGAACCAGAAAACTAGCCTAATTTCTGAGAGTAAACTTCATGAGAAAAAGCAGACTCTCTAAGAAAATGGGAAAGATTCCACAATCAAGATGGCTCACCAAATAAAACTCACCATAAACATGTACAAAACACAGATACGATCTTATTCACCAGAAATTTGATGCAGCTAGAAAATCTGCTTAGAAAATTTGAAAAAAAAAAATACATAAATTTTAAAGTTTGACATGGTAATTAGGTATTTGGGACATGATTTAGAAGCCACTGTGGCAGGGAGACGAATTCTTCAGAGATCTTCAAAAAAGAAAAAGAAGAAAAAAGAGAAGAAGAAGCCAATATATCTCTGACCTCCCATGTTCAGCAAGCTTCCTCAATATCAATAATAAGCACCATGGGGTGGATAAGCTGGATTGCCTTGGGGTGGATATCCTGCATTGCTTTGGGGTGGATATCCTGCATTGCTTGGAGGCGGATATGCTGCTGCATTGTTCTGAGGCGGATATGAGGCATTGTTTTGAGGGGGATGATATGTAGCATTGTTTGGATAGCCGTAACCAGCCTGCAATGACAAAAAAGATCCACACTTGTACATTATACTCAACTTCCTTGTAATTGCTACTTGTATGTTAGATGTGTGAATGCAAAGAGGCCTGCAAACCTTTTCTTATAAGAAAATTAAACAACTCTTTGATGCTTCGGACTGTAAACATTGGACCCACAAACTTGGTGATGCAGACCATTGAGCTCTATATAAATAATCCCACCATAGATCACAGCCTGGAATATTTAAGCTTTTATTTACCTTTTCTTTTCACCCAACTAGTGTGAAGGCTGTGTTTCCTATGGTTGCCAATATGAGACATTGATGGAAGGATTTAAAAAAAAAAAAAAAAGTTGTTCAAGGAATATCCTATCCATGTTTGGAAAACTCTTTGAGTTGACTCTTTATTTCCTGAGTCAATCTCATTTTGACGAAAGACCGAGTCAAAAATAGGGGAGACTGAACTCGGTTGAGTCATCTCATTTAAATAAGTTGTTTGCATTCCGAACCATTTAATAGGTAGATCTAATTTTAAATAATTAAATTTTATTTATAAGTAATTATGTATGAGGTTTGGAGTCGGTGATCTAAAAACGATGACTGGAATGGAATTTGAAATTTATATTTGATTTTTTGCATTTGATATTGGGACTAACAAATTATGTAATATGCAATATTTTTTCTTTTATTTTCTTTATTGTATACTTTTCTTGCATGTATAAATTTATTTATTTGATTTGAATATCATGAATGCATGTAAATAAATATATTTTTATAAGTAATGGATTCATTTTTAAATACTTTAAAATTTATTTTTAAATTATTAAAAAAAAAAAAAAAAAAGACTCTCCCAAGTCTCCGTGTTGTGACTCTATCCAAGTCACCTTTTCTTGTATTGGATGATTTGAGTCCGAGTCACAAGTTTTCAAACCTCTATCCTATCCACCTAGTAGATCACCAGCTAGTGATAGGACTCTATAATCATTAAAAAATATCATATGACGCACTCCATTTACAGCATCAGACCCCCATTGTTATCTACAATGCCGCACAAACTTAGCCCCCATTTTGAACGATCCTATGTGCCCACCGGATAAAATCGTGTAAAACATGTTTGGTTGGCAAAATTACCATTCCGAATTTAATTCTCCACAGAAGGAGCCCAAAAAACCTATCCCGTTGGATTAAGGATGTGAAAACGATTTTTGAAGCGTCTTGCTAGCACAATTACTCTTCTATCTCCTTTCTCATGTTCTCGACTCGCAAGAGGACTTCGTGTAAGATCTCCTGTGCAGATCCAAATCATCTACAGTCGGAGCCTGCAAAATCTAATGGGATGTGCCATACACCACCACAATATCAGACGCACCAGCCCCCGACAAATCTCTCCCTTTCACCCCTTCCTCATTTTTTCCTCTCTTCTTGTCTTTCCTTTCTTTTCCATTTTCTCTCTTCTTCTCTCCCCAACCCAGCCACCCTACACGATCCCTTTCTTTCTTTTTCTTCATCTACTCCCAGCCCCTTGATCTCTCTTTTTCTCTCCTCTCTCTCCCCCTACCCTCTCTCTCTCCCTGCCCATTTATCCCAGTTTTGGAATTATGAATATTTTGTATCCACTTATACAGTACAGATTTTGATTCTGGATAAGATGCATGGATTACATTTTCCTAAATCTCTGAACATGTCTAGTAAATCACAATAATATATTGCATTGTCAATAATGTTCTCCATATGATTTTATCAATCTTACTGTCTATGTATGTAGAAAGTACGAACTATGAACAGCTACACTTTCTCATGTCGCAATGTCAAGAGGCTGGATTGAATAGGTGGGTCAATGGATGGGTTGTGCGACTGGTTTTGCAGTGGTTGGGTTGATAGATTGGACACATTTGTGGGGCTGCACATGGGGGCTTCCTAAGCTCTAGCAGGGAGTTGAATGATGAACTGGTAATAAGGAGTTGGTGAGTGATGGTAGCTAAGGAGGAGGCCAATATAGTCAGTTGATCGACTTGTGTTTTGGTTTTGTCAAGTTGGTGAAGTGGGTTTAGTTGTTAGGTTCGGGCGTAGGATTGGCTAGTAAAGGTGTTTGTTGGTGATGATGGATGGATGAGGAACGTGGCCGTTTGATTGGGGGGAATTGGAGTGGAGATGGATGATGAGCAGAGGAAAGATGATGTGTAGAGGTGACGATGGAGAGAATGGTAGAAGGGATGCTTGGGTTTTGTTTTTGGCCTGAGGGACGTGAGAAAAGTGAGTCTGTTGGTTGCACAGGCATGGGGCGATGCAGGTTAAAAGGTGTTTGACTACCAAAAAAATAAATAAATAAAAGTATTTCATATTTTAATGATACTTCATGTAAAAGCATTTCCTAGCATCCTCGAAGTCCCAACATTTTACGAATAAAATGCATTTATAAACCCTATAAAGGTGGACCCACATTATAATTCCTATACAGGTGGCCCATATTGTAAATCTTGTAAAGATGGCCCCATGTTCTAATTCCTAAAGGTGAGTTCAATTTTGTAAGTCTAAAGGTGGTCCCCTGTACAACGATCCTTCCCTAATTTGTAATTCCTATAGGTGGGCCCACATTGTAATCCCTAAATAGGGGGTTCTTGTTATATTCATGTAAGAGTGGGGCCTACTATTTTTTAATATTTAAGATGAATTGATGAATATTTATAATAAATTTAAATTCAACATTGTTGCCGGATATGATTTTTTTTTTTTTAATCTTGTTTCTTGGAACAAAATTATTATGTTGTTACCAAACAAGTTCTATGCAGCATATTCTCAACTGAACAATTTAACATAATGTTCACAGAAACGGGGAACAACACGGGAACGATGCCAAACGATTCTCAACCGAACAATTTAACATAATGTTCACAGAATCGAGGAACAACACAGGAACGATGCCAAATAGGGCCTTAGTCGCCAATTAGATGCACGAACCATGCATAGCATATAAGACCTTGGTTCAGATAGTGACACATTCTCCACAATTTCCCAGTCTCAGTGAAAAATTAATAAAATTCAATTCTTCTTGACTTTTCTTGAAATCAGTAAGGAAAATCTCACAAAAACAGAAGTTTTAAAAAAAAACATTAAGAGATAATTAAGAAATGTACTATGATTGGCTTAAAATATATTGCTGGACAAAATCTAGAAGTTCAAGGAAAAACCTCTCATAAGATCACAAAAACTTCATGATTTCTCATTCTCTCTGTTATTTTGACTAACAAACAACATTTTCGTTCATTCTTTTTAATGATATTCACACAAAAATATCGGAATAAAGAGATCAGAGACATTTTATGAAAGATACAAACATCAGTGTATTTGTGGCACTAGTAGAAATGCAAAAATAACCATTTGCCACTTTAATTCATGTAATAAAGTGTTTCTCATCTGCAGAAGTTTTTCAGCCACAAAAGATTGCAATGCCATATGCTAATTAATATAAATGCTTATTTGAAAAATGAGTGAAGCGCCAAAAGTCATTTCCAAAATCTCATTAGGCTCTACCATGAACAGGCTCTAAATGGAAATGCAAACCACATGATGTACGCATCTTTCATAAAAAATATGAGAATGAGAGAGAGAGAGAGAGAGAGACCTCATATCCAGCATAGCCTGAGTAATTAGGAACTTGGGAAGATGGGGGAACTGCTCCTGCATCAACACAACATGAAATTCAATGACACTTAGCATTATAAAACTCAGTACACATCAGTGTCCAGTGCCATGTGAGAAATATATAAACTATAAATGAGAAAATGTCAGTACATCAAGTAAGGATAGAGTCTGGTTCCTGTGGAATGATGCTTAAAGGCTTAAAACACTTAAAACAACCGTATTTCATTGGTTGATCGGAACAAAAAGGTTAGAGAGTACGCATTCTTAAAAGGATCTGGACAAAAAGGATGAGAAGTGTTGAAGAAAGGTAAGTTTAGAAGAATGTCTACATAGAGATTAAGCAAAGTTGAGATAAGGGAGGATGATTGGGTCAGGAAATTAGTTTACAGTCTAAGGTTTATGAATTCTTCTAGGGCATTACTGTAAAAGGAGGATCACATAGTGGTCTTAATGAGTATGGGTGGAAGGGTAGTGCAAGAATCCACATGAGAAGAAAATGAAAATTTGCTGAGGACTTGTGTAAGCTATTAAATGATGTTTATTTGTCTAAGGGTATAAAGGAAAAAAAAAAAGGATATGAAAATGGTCTCCTACTTCCAGCAATTTTGTTTTTAAACAAAATCCTGTAAGTGGAAGTCTACTGGAGAGAGAGACATCCAACTTCCATGTTTCTAAATCCGTTTAGGAAAGAGTTTAAATTTTCTTTATTTATTTAAGAATCCAAGACATGTTAGGAGTCTTTAGTTAAGTTGTTATACTGTTCCTTAAAACTACCGGTCAAACAAGTCACTAAATTTGCTAGTTTTTCTTTAGAATGTCACAAGGAGATTGGCTGAATTTCATTGTAAAATGGATTAAGAATCATATCTTGCCACAAAATATAAAGGTGTTCCTTTTTCTATGTACTGTTTGGCCATAAATATAATAAAACACATTCAGACTTGTTCAAATGGGTGTTTCCCTTCTTTACATGTGTGATGTGAATTGTGACTCATCGCCTCTCGGTGTGACTCTGTATTGCCTCTTGGTGTGACTAAGAGTTTATCAAAGAAGTTTGAAGCTCAAAGTCACCAAGGGATCTAGACCTCAATAGTTTGGTATCAAAGCAGGTAAGGTTTCATTGAGGTTTCCCTGTTACCAATCCCAACCTGAGCTTAATTAGGATGTCCACATCTTCTTACACTTTTTTTTTTATTCTCTTCCAAACCCCCAACCTTAGCCAAAAATCTACCAGCAGAGATCCAGCCATTGATCATCATCCCGAAACACATAAAGCAGTCATATTCATTCTCCTCGAACTACTCACAAATCTAGATGAAAATCCCAGACATGCTGCAGAAAAACAGCCTTTAATTTTATCCCAAATCCTACCAGACTTCCAGCCATTAAACCTCACCAGAGTCAGGCTGGATGATCCCTTACTGTGGAACTGAACTTGCACCCACCCCCATCCTAAATTCTGTCCAGATTTAACCTCCATCTGTCCCTAAAATCTGTCAAATACATCCTATTAGAATAACCCCCCTTACACTTAAGACTACCCCATTTCATCAGCCCCGTATCAAGTCTCTTCAGTTAGACACACCTTCCAGATATACACTGTTCAAACTCCTCATAAAGCCCAGCCCTGCTCTCTGCAAAGACCATATACATCCAAATCTAATCCATTCATGTCATATCTTGCACCTAAGACCTTAACGGAAACTGCCACATAACTCAAGCTAAATTTCACCCGCACCCTAGCTATAATCCAACCGTCACTAAACTAAAGAATGACAAAAAGTTACAAAAAAACAATAAATAAGTCAGCTATAGTCTAAAATATAAAAAACACTCAAATGAAAACGGAAGGAAAAAGTTCATTACTGGCATCATCGAATCTTCAATTTCTAATCTTTTTTAAATGGTGAGACATGTCCTCATCTTCAATTCCAGGTGTCGCTAAGCCGTTAATCTTCTTTGCATGGCTAAACGGCCAGGAGGAAAAATTTCTCATCTTAACTCTTCGTGATTTTAAGAAATTTGTGAAAATGCCACCCAAAATCCCATGCATAAAACCTAATTTTCCGCATTCTTTGGGCACCCAATCCATGATCCAAACAGTTCGTTTTCTTAATATGGCTAAAAATGGCTAGGACGTAAAATTTCGAATCTTAATTTTCATGAATTTTGAGAAACTTGTGAAATATTTCTAAAATAATCCATAGTACATTTAAAAACATTGAATATACTCATTTACACATTTGAAAATGGTGATTTTGACAAACATGGTAATGTGTTTCACATATGTAACACTTGCATATGCAATATTTGCATATGCAAATGTTACATATGTGAAACCCCCTTTCCTATCACATACTGATGCAGACAGTGGATTGAGATGCGGGGCAGGTAGAGATGGAGAAGGAAGATGAGGGGAGTAGGTCAAGGAAACCCTGAAAATCTTGACCTCATGCAAAATTCCCAATCACAGACGAGGAAAAAGATAACTTGGGAAACCCAAAAGCACTCAGAAAATTTTCATTCATCATAATATCCAAACGAATAGCTAAGGAGGCTTTACATCACTTAAATAGGAGAAAACATAAGCCTAGAACTAATATGGACCATCTGAACGCACTGATGGCCAGGATTAAAACATCTAATAAAAAAACAACTTAAAATACAGATAAAAACTCCAAATATGATAGAGTATGTGGGCCAAGCCCAATATGATAGTATGTGGGCCAAGCCCAAGATGATAGGCCGAGATGGATGGGCTGGGCCCATTGGCTGGTCAAACCATGGGTCTGTCCTACATCAAATACATAAAAGACAAACAACCCGTAAGGAGGGATTCATCACTATAAATACATTTCTAAGGTCCACCTTTGAAATCCAAAATGCTCAAAAAACACTCCCACCTTTCCATATTATTAAAGAAATCTTATTCCAATCAGTATGCCCACCATTAGACTGATAGCGTGGATCTCGCAATTTTCTTATTCAATCATGTGTTTTACACATCAATACGACATTGTGCTTTCTTGGCTAAGCCGTCCTATATTAACATTCATGGACTGGGTGTCAGGCCGGAGGATTCTGTTACCTTTGGCAGACTACAGCTCCTCTAGTTCTCATATTTTGTGGGATGACTTGTTTTGATGACATTCTTACAATAGATCACCTTCACAATAAAAAAAACATATCATACTGAAGGTTGAGATTTCGTGTTTGAGAAATCAGAGAATGTTAAATCATTTTGTTGTAGCATTGTCCATTTGAAATGGGAAATATGGTGCTCTTCCTCTCTTTGGAGTAAGTAGAGTAACATCAAAATCATTGGGTAGACTTGATGGCAGCTTGGCAGATCGGTAGCCTTCTATAGGTGTCTTTGTTGTTGTGCCATTCCTTGGGACTTTATACTATGAAAATACACAAATTTCCAGAAACCAGTCACTAATAGCTAGAGAAAAGGTTTATAAGGCTAAGCGGAAGGTAATATCTTGGGCTCATATTCATAGGGATGTTAGTTTGCCACTGATTCCCAGTTACAAATGTTTAATCCAAGAAATCTGGATATGGACCCTTATGGACCCAATCTGGTCCAGTCAATCCGTACCCAGATACCTGTGTACCGGATTGATATGTATTATATATTAGGGGAGTATTAAAGTGCATCTATCCCTCACCATTTGTGGTGAGGGACACCCTTTTTTGGGGTGTTTCAAGTACAAAAGGGGATCTCCCCTTCAAGTACAAAACCCCTTTTGTACTTGAAACACCCCAAAAAGGGGTGTCCCTCACCACAAATGGTGAGGGATAGATGCACTTGAATATTTCCCTATATATTATATATTACTTTTTACAAAAATAGACCTCATTATGATGCAGGATGGACCTGCGGGCCACAGATGGGGCCAAGATAGTTTAGGAATTATTTTATTTCCCTAATTATTTTTCATTAGATTTCTAATTTTATCTAAATAATTGTAACTAGGATCAGGTTTCCAATTTTATTAGAATTCTTATTTCATTTCCTAAGATTATTAGGTTTCTCAGCCATCACGGTTTTTTATCCTATTTATATCTCATTGTAGACAAGAAATTCTCATATAGTTGATTAATAGAATTTGGGGTTTATCCTTAAGGTGCGTCCTCGTTAGTCTCTGCGGAGACTTGCTTGAAGTGTTTGCGGAGACGTGCTTCAACACTGTATTGTGCTTCGGCACTTTCCCGCAAGCCCTAAACCTAGTGCTTTCATTTATTAGGTGCTCTCGTCTATTACATGGTCCTGGGTTCAAAACCTGCTGCTTGCACTAAAACTCACATTACATTTTTTGACCTCGAGTAGGGCTAGGAGTCTGATCCAGGTCCAGGTGGATACAGTAAGCCAGGTTCGGGTAAACTATATCTGGTCTGGGCCTGATTCAAGTCATGGAACCATATAGAACCCAGCTTGCTTACATCCCCACTTACTCAGGAGTTTCATGGAGTTCCGAAAATAGGATTCATGGTGGTGTTGTGCAAATATCTTTTTTGACAAAATGTTTGTTTGATCCCTCCTCCAATGGGGGTGTTGAAATTTAACTTTGATAGAGTTGATTAAAGGATATAAGGAGAGCGATATGGCGGTTTAATGAATGAAAACAACAGAGGAAAATCCAGAAGCTATTTGGGACCCATGAGAGAGGAAACTTCTAATGAAGCCGAAGTAAAGCCATTGGCTGGCTTCTTCTAATAGCCCACATGGCCACACCCATAGAGACTTGCAAAATCAGATAGAGAAAGCTAAAGAGAATCAAGTTAGTTTCTTTCATATTAGCCGGCGAGGTTGATCAGGATGTTCATCGATTAGCTAAAGATGGGGTTAATTGAAATGATTTGTTGTATGATATATAATGTTTTTGCTGTTTACTTTGACTAGTTAATGCTATCTTCAAAAATAACTTAGGAAAAAAGATGCGGACAGCAGATCAAGATTTGGAGCAGGTAGAATGGATATGGAAGATATGGGGGGGGGATGGGGGTGGTCACGGAAACCCTTAAAATCTTGGCCTCAAGCGAAACTCCCTATCACAAGCAAGGAAAAAGAGAACTTGGGAAACCCAAAATCACTCTGAAAATTTTCATTCATCATCAACACATGATGGCCTGGATTAAAACATCCAACCAAAATAACTGAAAACATAATTAAGAATCTATATAAAATAAAATATCTAATTGACAGGTGGGCAAGGCCCAAAAGATTGGGTTAAGATGGATGAGTTGGGCCCATTGGTTGGTCGACCCTTCGGGAACATGGGTCTGTCATACATCAATTCTCCCCTTCCTGGAGAGAACTCGATCTCGAGTTCTATAGATGTACTCCAAGATGGAAGACCCAACATATGAACTTCCGATTTGTCCGTTGATCTTTGTTTTCTTCACATGGCTTGGAGGCTTGACTTGATCTTTTCCTCCATTTAGAAGGAGAATGGAGGCGCCACTTCTAATTTTTGAAAGTTGATTGGATGAGAGCATGGATCAAAATAGTGGCCGCTTTGTTATATCGGGTGTAGCGTTCTAAATGGAATTTAACGCCGCTCAAATCCATAGCAGCTGCTACGGAGTGAAATAGATTCCAACTTTTCAAAAAAATTTAAATTGCATAACAAGACTTGTTTCTTTTCTTCTTCTCTCCAAATAACATTTCCACACAACTCTTCTACCCTTTTATGTTTAAAAGAACACAAAAAAACACATGATCTCGTCGAATTACAGCCGATACAAAAAGTTCTTCTATGGGTACATCTTATTAGACACCCCCTTTGGCCCCCTTTGGTAGAGGTGTTCTTTTCTCTAGGTACTCTTAAGTCTTAAGTCTTGACTTCATGACATAATTTTTTCTTTATTTTATGAGCCTTTCATTAGTTCTAAGTTAGCATAACTAAGCAGCATGAATACATGTGAAAAAATGATCATTACTATTATTTTCTATTTATACAGCGATACAGGATCTCATACAATGAGGGGACCGCTATGCCCCCTTATCTTAGTTACTTTTGCAAAAAAAAAAAAAAAAAAACACATATTTTCTATCATTTTCCAATATTCTAGATTTTCTACATTTTTTTCAGATTTTTTTGATGATTTTTTCAAATTACACTGCTATGCCGCTACGTATTGTTTTGGCGGCTTGCCGCTACGCCTGCCACTGCTGCTATTTTTATCCTTTTGAATTTCCGTTGCCTGTATACAATCTTCAAGTAGGAATGGTCGATCTGCGAAGATGAAATCAATATAGGGAACCTCTATTATTGGATCTCCTTTTAAAATCTATGGAATAATAGTGCTTTCTTTTGATGATTCAACTTGCTCTTCAGGAGGTAGGTCCGCAATGAGATCCATCAGATGATCAAACTCCATGTTAACCATGTTCAACTCTTCAATGTTCGTGTTTGATTCCTTTGCTGCTTGTATCTCTTGATCTTCCAATTCATCTGAAGTAGAATCCTTTGGAGGAATTGTCTGTTCATTCATCTAAATTTATTGTGGAATCATCTGTTTCTTGTTTTTGTTCCTCAATATAGCTCTGACATTCTCCACATTGGTTCCACAACATGCACTTTTGTTGTTTGCAGAGATTTTCCTTCTTGCAAGTTAGCTCTTCAAAGGCGGTAATGTTTTATCAAGCACTCAACATGGGTTGCTTCCCAAAATGCTTCATACGTGTCCTTGCAGTCCTTCATATTTTTCCGTATGAATAATTGCATAATGGTCATCTTCATCTAATCCACATAATTCTTAAAACCCTGAAAATTCATCGTAGTATTCATAAACTGCCAATTTTCCTTGTTGCAAATTAAGGAATTGTTCAACGTAAACTTCATTCTAATAATATCATTGTCCATACTTAATTGCATATTTCATCCTTTTTAGGTTGATATTCGAATCTAGAGCCAAAATCTTGCAATTCCATATCGACTTTGAGGTACTGACTGAAAATTTAATGCTCTTAAAAATGAAACTGACCTGAGGTGTAGATGTGGTTGTCAGGAATACACTGGCGAAGACGGATTGATGACTGGGGTTAAGATGGACAAGATATTGCTAATTGACGATGGTTGGTTAAAAACTGGTCAAAGCACTTTGACCAGGCTATGTCAGCAGCTTGCTGATGCAGTTCAAAAGAGTGGGCTGGGTCTACCAAACCTGACCCAACTGCTGTTATGACCTGACTTGCTATTGGGTATCTCTCTGGACTTTGGAAGCAAGTCGGACTCGGATCAGATCAACTCGGGTCATGCTTCAATGGTTCGGGTAGACTATGCTGCCTCGATCTTGACGCTGAGAATTGAAAAGCCCCTATTTCAACTTCGTTGCTGCTTGGTCGAAATAGAGAGAACTGTTGTCCTCCTTGAGGCTGCTGCTAGACAATGGGAGAGAGATGGAGACAATGCTGGTGGTGAAGATGAGATGGTGAAGATCTGCTTCAAGTGATGGGCTGCAATGAAGACAACGATTGTGGTGAAGATGAAGATGTCGCTTGTCCGCTAGCCAAAGGGGATGCTCCGTTCACTCCTGAGATGAAGCTGATGACAAAAGTAGAGGGGCGAAGGGGCGCTGGTGCAGGCGAAGCGTACTAGTAACAATGGCATCATGGTGGATGCCGGCGATGGCGCTGCCGATGATGACGGGTGCCGGTGGAGATGCTCTTGGTGCCAGGTACGCACTTTCTGATTCTTCTCTTCTCTCTGTCTCTCTTTTCTGTTCTGTTTTTTTTCACTCAGTTCGGCTGAGACTAAACGAAGGGGTCCCTCTTTTTTTTTCACGATAGAGATGGGGACGGGTTTGAGTGGCCGGGAAATTAGGGTTTTGATGGATTGGCAAAGATTTGGATCGGCCATGATGGTTTAGGGTTTTGGAGTGGTAAGAAGATGACAGTGGGGTTGGGCTCGATTAGGTTCTGATGGTGCTCAGGGAATGAGGTTTTAAGGATTTAGGTTTGAGTTGGAGATGGTTGGGATTTTCAAAAGAGTTCGGCCATTAGGTTTGGTGATGACGGAGGTTCAATTATTCAGGGACAAGTAATAGGGAACTGATTTCGCAGGGGATGGCTGGGATGATGGAACATGTGGGATGTGGGGAGATGGGATAATGGGGATTTAGGGTTTTAGGGTTCAGTAAATATGTTATGGCCGTGGAAAGGGATCGTTTAGAAGTAGGGGTTGGATTTTATGTACAGCAGTTGTGGGAATTTGAGGATATCAATGGGATGCGAGTTAAGGTTTTGGATTTTGGGTATCTGAATTCGGATGGAGGTGGATTTGGGGATTTTTGGTTATTTGGGTTTCGGCTACTTTGGGTTTGGATCGATTAGAATCTAGGATTTTGACGTTCCGTTGGTGGTTTTGGTGAGGATTAGGGTCGGTCAAGGGATCTTGATTAGAGATGGATTTAGGCCAAAGGGTTTTGAATTTCATGGTTGGCCAAGAGGGATTTTGGGAGTTTAGGGACTATCCGGCCAAGGATCTTGGGGGAGGTGATGCTCGGCCAACTGGATTTGATCTCAGGAAGGTGCGGTAGTGAAGAACTTGGGGCTTGGCGAAGAAGAAGGCCTCGACAGGGATGGTTTTTTTTTTTTTTTTTTTTTTTTTTTTTTTTTTTCTTCTTCTAAAAGATGGAATCAAATGAATGAAAGAGGGGAAGAGGAGAACTTAAGAAGACGATAGTTCGAGTCCAGGTGGATTGATCTTCAGCTCTAATTCTAATATATTACAGTCAAGAGTTTTGGCTTTGATTTTGACTAGCAGTTCTAATTTTGTTTGACAGTTATACCCTATGATGCCCAGATATGGCACGGATATGGGAGGGACAAGCCATAGACATGTCAGAAACACGGATTTTACATGTAAAAAGTGAAGTATGAGATACGATACGATACGTTGCCCATTTCAAAGTACCCATGCATCATAGGTTATACCTTCTTATTCAAATGTTCCACATTCTTTATCCACTATTTATCTCCTCATGGCTTCTTCTTCTTCTTCTTCTTTTTTTTTTTTTTTTTTTTTTTAAAGCAAACCACTCACCTCTACTGTCCACCAAATCACTGATGTCTACTCTTCACTTTTTAAAGTTTCAGTTCTTCATTTCTGTGAAAACTCTGTTCTTTCAATTCTTCATTTCTGTAAAAACTCTCTTCTGCTCCCATTTCCTCTAATTACATTTGTGCCCTAATTTTCCTATTTCCATTTTATGCAACTTGCTCTATGGGAGGATGTACTTTCATAACCCTTTTGATCTATGATTATTTATTTTAAAATGCGTGGAGATACCATGCTAGGCACGGGTTATTGTGCCAGTATCAATTGATGTGGACGGCAGATTAAGATGCGGGGCAGGTAGATTGGATATGGAAGATGGAGGGAGGTAGGTCAAGGAAACCCGAAAAATCTTGGCCTTACGCCAAACTCCCTATCACATGAGAGGACAAGAGGGAAATTGGGGAACCAAAAATCACTATGAAGATTTTCATTCAGCATTAACTCTAGAGGCCAACAGGCTTTACAATTGTTTGTATAGGAAAATAAGAAAACCTAAAACTAATGTAGGCCATCCAAACACATAGATGGCCGGGATTAAAACATCCAACTAAAATAACTGAAAACATAATTAAAAACCTAAATAAAATAAATATCTAACTGATAGATGGGCTAGGCTCAAAAAACTGGGTCGAGATGGATGGGCTGCCCCATTGGCTGGTAGAACCATGGGGACCATGGGTCTGTCCTACATCAGAAAATAAGGATAGGCAGAGGAAGCGCTTTTTACAATGATAAAGGTGTGGCGCATTTGTACTTCTTTACAAGTAGGAATTATAGAAGCAAAATATGTATAAATATTTGCTGCATGAAGCTCATTGACCTTTCAAGGTCCCTTATGATAACCTCATAAACAAAGGGGATTATTTAAAATGCTTTGAGTGAGCATCAAAAGTGAGACACCATGAAGATTATCTTGTTTACTGGGAGAAATCAAAGGTACAAGTGATTCTATCATGGATTAGTGGAACCTTTGCCCTTCTTTGTAAATCTGGCTTGTATCCTTTGGGTATTTATGCAAGTTAATGTCCCATCAAGCAATAGGGATAGGCTGAAAAAGACATGGATGAAAGTAACAAGGATAGATCTAAAGAAATGCAACCTATCCAAGGATTAAGCCCATGATAGACTGGAATGGTAAAACAAAATTTATATGACTGACCCCAACATAGTTGGGACAAGGCTTTGAAGTAAGAAGCACAAGACAGATTGTGGAGTAGCAGAGAACATGGTTTAAGTGTTGAGTGTAAAAGTTGCGCACGCACACACCCACACCCACCCACCACGCACGCACACTATATGATGTACGTACATACTTTAAAAAAAAAAAAAAAAAAAAAGGCAAAATGGTAGCGACTGTTGTTTTGAGATTCAAAATTATACCGCAAATCGTTCAAGGGGTTGAATTGAATCATATCATGAAACCTATTGTGAATTGTAGGACTTTCTTATTCTTTTGAAAACTAAAAAAGTTTTAAAAAATAAGTACATATAATAATCCATCCAAAGCAACAATAATACAATGGCAATTAAGACTACGATAAAAGCATATAAAGAACATCACTTACATATATTAATATATTAAAATGATATATGTATGACTAGTTAAATATCTTTAAATATCAAAGTTACTAGGGGAAAAAGAAACAAGTTGCAGGGTTTTTTTTTTTTTTTTATCTTTGGATAAAAAACTGAAAATAATGGTCAGAATGTATCTCAGGAAGTTAAAGAAATTTTCATAAAGGAAAAACTTGATGAACAGAAAGGAATGTAGGAGGAGGCCCATAAGTACAGTCAAAAGCTTCAATCACGTGTCTATTCCTTATTTATCTCTAAAACCTCCCCAAAATGCCACATGTTTAAGAAGTTTAATTAATCACTAGATAACCTCTAAAAAGCAGACACTAAAAATACATTTAAAAAAACTTTATATTTATATTAGCCATTTGGTCAGGGCTCCCACCAGAAGAATCCTCCGAATCATAGATTCGATAAAGCATGTATTAAATTGAAAGATTTGCACCTGAATCCTAAGATTCACCAATAAATGGGATTTGTTATATAGATTTGAGTCTTTTTCTTTAGGATTCGATACTAATCATAGGATTTAGGATACAAATAATAGGATTTTCACAACAATGTAACAGTAACTTTCTTAGGCAAGTGGGAACCTTCTATTAAAGGGTGACTCTAGCATTGTCAACTTATGGGTGACAATGAAAAGATCAAAACCACTGAGGTTCTTGTTTCATCTTTACAATAAGAGGCCAAAAGTGAAGAACAAGTAACTTGTTCTCTCATGTGAGAAAGGGCTCGTACTTTTGGCTGATACACAAGCAACATAGAGTATTAGAACTTAGAAGGGAAAGAGTAATTGGAAAACACATTTCCAATAAAGATGTCAATAAAAAGGGGGTTAATATGCTTTGTAGCAATCATATGTAATGTAAATTAAAAAAAAAAAAAAAACTGGGTTCATCAGTTCAGTCATTGGATTCACCAAGTGCCAACCTATGATACATAAGAATACTCTTTGGTGAAATTAAAACAAGAACTCCAACAACTGCATGACTTTCAATGCAGAAGGTAACCCGGCATTTTTAAAAATCTTTCATTCCTAAATCCCAGGTAATGATGATTCTCTTATAGGCCCATGTTGGAAACAATTTTTTTTTTTTATTTGAACCAAATATTCTTTCTGATATAATTGCCATTTGTAGTTGAACCAAGAATTGTCGAGCATTTTGAGGATTTTAGATGTCACTAACAATTGTCATTGCCTAAGTATACAAATGGGAACCAAAAAACTCAAACGTAGGACCAAGGACAAAAACAGCCTCAGTTCAAACGTATCTGTGTCACTACCATCATTCATAGTTGGAAGGAAGTGGCATTTACCCTCAAGGTACGCTGAAACTAATTTTGACAGGAGTGCTTTAGGCAAGGCTGTTTTTTTTTTTTTTTTTTTTTTTTTTTTTGGGGGGGGGGGGCTAATTCGAACAGAGGAGGATCCATTCTGTTGTCCTTTTCAGGCCCAGCTGGATTCTGCCCTATCTATAAAGCTGAACTGTCAGCATTGAATATCGGCCTTCGTGAAGCTATTCATCTCAACTCTCAGCATCTTTTCATTGAAGCAGATTCTTGTTGTGTTATTCAATGGGCTACTGAGTCTTCCAGACCTCCTTGGAACCTTGAGGATATCATAGAAGAGGTTGTTGATCTGTCTAGAAGCATGAATCTCTCTTTCCACCAATATTAAGTGCAGTGCTAACATGGCAGTGGATCACCTAGCCAAAGAGGGAGTTTTGACACCTTTTTTGGTCATTTCCGTTAATTCGCATGTAGTTTTGTTTTGGGCTGTCTGCCCACTTTTTTAGGGCTTTGGCTTGTTTAGCTTTCTTTATTAGCTGTTCTTCCCTTATTTTTGGGGGTTTTTGGGTTCAATATAGCTCCAGTGTGCCATACAGATTTTTTAAGAAATGAATTCGATCACCATTTTCAAAGAAGAAGAAAAAGAAGAAAACCAACAGTTACCGTGGCTGTTTCGATCACTTCTAGGCATCGCTATAGGTTGCCTACTAGAACAAGTTTTCCGGTTCATGATAACATTCAGAACCCTACCCCCATCAGAATAGAAATATGCTAAACAAAAATTAAGGAGCAAAAAGATTCTGGCCTTGAACCCAAAAATAAGATAGTAAAAAACAAAGTTATCACACTCAGGATTATACCTCCTGCATATCCACCAGCGGTACTTGCCCCTTGAACATCATATCCACCGGCACTAATTAACCAATATATAGAAAGTACACATCAGTTAGGAAGGATACCAGGAATTCAATAACAAGAATGAAAAGCCATATAAGAGGCACACCTTCCTTGAGCATAACCATATGCACCTCGAGCTTGTTTTACAGCAGGTTGAACATATCCAGCATGAGGAACCTGAGAAGCAATATTGATGAACAAAACACCACAATTGAGCTGTGGCTACTAAAGAGCAATGAGAAGAAATTTACCATATCAGGATATGGACGCTTAGATCCAGAAGCAGAACCATAAGCACCGCCCTGGTAGCCCTGGTAGCCGGTGGTAGGTGGCCCATACGCAGGTGGATATGGGTTCCTATATGAAGTAGGACGCTTATTGAAATTCTTTTTTGATTTTCCAAAGTGAGGATTGTTCCAACTGCCACTGGGTCTACCATGCATATTGCCTACAAATTCAACAGCATGCTAACATCATTTTCATTTCCATAATAAGTCCCAACAAGAACAGGAGGAACAACAAATGCATTAGAACCTGGTTATGGTACATACTAAAGTTACGATTATCACGTGCTTTCTTTGATGGCCGTGCATTATCCATGAATCTACCATCGCGCTTTCCACCTTTAAAAGGCTGTTCCCTTCTCTGGTGATACTGAAATGAAGCATTGCCTTGACCTCCAGTAAATTGACCTTGGGGCCTAGATGGGTTGCCTCCTCTTCCACTTTGCAATTTACCCTTTTGAACCTTGCCCTTAACTACAACCTGTTTGAACTTGGCATTGCCTTTCATATTAGATCCACCAGCTTCAGTGTTTTCGCCATCCTTGTTAACCTTGAAACCACCTCGAGCACCCTGCTTCGCTAGCCTACCCTTATTCTGAGGCTTTGCAATATTAGCTTTGACCTGATATGAGAAGCAGCGCTAGGAAGTTAAAGAATGATTACAAATCTACTAATGCGAGTTAAGGTCTCTGGAACAAATACCTTGATTTCTCCATCCCCAAGTTGAGCGCTGTTTATCCCCTCAACACATGCTATTGCACTTTCTCTAGAGATAAATGCAACAAATCCAAAATCTCTCCTCCTTGCATTAGTGAAATAACGGGATAACTGCACTTTCTCAACTTCTCCATATTGTTGGCAGTGTTCCAAGACCTTCTGTTCATCCCAAGATTCTGGCAGGCCTTCAACAAAAACAGTTTTTACCTACAATCATACCAAAAAAATAGTATTCATGCACTTCTCTCTAAAGACATCAGAGGCTCCTACTTTCTCATGAAAAGTTGTACCAGACACATGTTGCTTTGCACTCATAAAGCAACTCCATGCCAAAACATAATGCAGGAGTGATCTTATCATATAATAAAGCTAACAATCAACCGGGGTTGATATAAGTTCCGTACACTATGTTTCTAGTATGTACAATAGTGCCCACATGATCAATCTAAATCTTGCATGCAGGAGAAAAAATCGCACACACAGGACACCCCAATTTGACCATTCTCCACCATTAAAGTGAAACACAAAAAGGTTTTTGAACCCAAAAATTATGTAAAACAAACTGCACTTGTAATTTGTAAACCATTGAAATTTGAGACTCTAAAACTAAGGGTTAGGATCATCTTGTAATATTTTGGTCCAGCCCCATCCACAATGAATCCTTACAATCCCCGAGATTCACATGCACTCAGGTAGCCCCACAGGGAGGGGGTACAAAAATTTTATCTACCATGGTTGATAGTTGCCATACTCCTCATTATAGTAGACATAACAAGTGGATGATGCTATCATACAATTAGACATCAACAGTAAATAGATAAGGACAACCTAAGGCTCACATTGGACCGATCAACTTCCAGGAGGGTCTTGTCCCCCTCTGGGTTCACCTGATCTGGCTGCAGGTTCTGAACTTGAAACTAATAATTGGGCCTGACCCAGATCAGTGCAAACCATTTTTACAGATAGGCATGCAAAGTGTGGAGAGTTTGAATAGAACACAAAACACTAGGAATTTGGGTTATCATAATGGGTTGTGAACTCATGTTACCCAAATTGCATCCACAGACACAGTTAATAATCAGGCCAGATCCAGATCAACCATGGTCAATCCATTTAAAGCTAAAAGTTCTAAAAATATACAGTGAACTTTTTTTGGATGGTAATTATAAAGAGCAAATTTGAACATCATATCTCAGATCAAGCCGGTTGTCCATGAAAATTCTTCCACCAGCTACTGTACTATAAACAAGAGCTAAAGCATGGAGATAAGCAAGCAAACAGAAAAAGAAATAAGATGTATAATCATATAAAAAATGTAAAGAAAACAAGCACAGAAAATTCAAGACCTGTGATAAAATTTCTTCACTAGGATGCATTGAGGATGGTGCAAAAGCAACTTTCGCACTCCTATCACAGCCAAACACAGCATCTGGTTTTCTTAACCGCTGAAATGCAGCCATAGCATCAGAATGGGTGCTGAATTCCACGAAAGCGTAACCTTTAATCTTTCCTTCATTCTTGGGATCCTCAGGCAAAAATACTTCATCAATCTGTTCAATTCCGTAACCCTTCAATGCTTCAATTACCTTGAACCGAGAAGATACACACATAGAAAGAGTGAAACAGGTCAGAACATGCAGAAACTGCACATAAATGCGGTTGCATCAGAAAGGAATAAGAATTTAATAATACAGACACTTCACATAAATGCTGTTGCATCAGCAAGGAATAAGAATTTAATAATGTAGTTTGCATTCACAAATGCAGCCATAGTGCCATACATGTGGATTACAGGTGCATCATGTCATCACCGGAATGTTTCAAGTAATAAACCATGCAATCCATGGAAAGGCATATTCATAAGTCATTTGCAGTTTGGCACCAAAGGTGCATGCCAGTCTATTGGGACTTGGGAGCATGAAGAAGTCAAAACAATCAGCCAACCACAAAGTGAGGAAGCTTAAATCTTACATTGTCTTTTGTCCACGTCTTGCAAATATTACCCAGGTACAGTGTATCATTGTCTTGGCTAGCTGAAAGTCCAACACGCTTGCCCCTTACCTGATCAAAATAATTTAAAGCTTGTCAAGTTAACGTCGTCTAATCAAATTCCAAGCAAATCCTATCTGAAAAGGACTTCTTTAAGAATTTCAATTTATTAGGAAAAATGAAGATGTACAACCTCTGTTCCATCCTTCAAATCGGCAAGCACCTTCTTGGCTTGCTCAATAGTAGCATAGCGAATAAATGCAAAACCCTTACTTTTGTGTGTGGTCGGATGCTTTACTATCCGCACAGACTGAATTTCCCCATATGCACCAAAAACTTTTACCAGATCATCTTCAACTGCCTCCCTGTCCAACCCACCAATAAAAATCTCAAAATCTTTCTGTTTTTTCTTTTCTGATAGAGGAGCATGCATAAATATAGAATGATCTTCTTCCAGGTCCTCTTCATCATCTTCATCAACATCACTCTCACTCTTACCAGCATCTTCTACCTTATCATCACCTTCAACAGCACCAGCATCATCATTCCCATCATCTTCATCAGCACCAACATCATCATTCCCATCATCTTTGTTAGCACCGGCATCATCACCCCCAGCTCCTATATTTTTATCTTCTAAAACAGTCTCCTCTAATACACTTTCTTGCTCAATACCTGAGGATGATCGAATCAGTACCGGCATTGGACAGCGTAACTCGAAAAAAAAAAAAAGATGATTGTATGCAATAGTACAAGTACACAAAAATGGCACAGATTGCCAATGGCCAACATATAACTAACTACGCACTAGTGCAGCAGCCAGTATATATAAGAGTGAGAATAAGTAGTCCCAGACATGGATTCACTATAAACTTTTCTAGTATGATGTATACCCATTAGACAAAAAAGTATGCAGGTTTTTCTTCTTTTTTTTTCCTTATGAAGTTCATATATGTAAAAGTTCTTGTTTATACAATTGTTGATTGTCCCTCTTCTTTTGGTTGTTAATTTTATATCGGAGGGTGTCCAAGCCCTTTGGGCCACACTAATCCCTACAGGCCCATGGGGAGCCGGGTAAATCCCCTATGGCCCAGTGTGGTAGTGCAGTTTCGAACCCTCAACCTCTAGGAGCAAACCTTGGTCCTAGGCCAACTGAGCTCCCCCTCGGGGTTGCCATATACCACTACCTTTAAATCAAAATTAGATCCTTTAATTCAAACCAATATATGCCCTCACAAATATAAAGGAAGAACAACAAAATAATCGAGAGAGAGAGACGGATGACTCAAAATTTTGTCATGGTAAACGATCAAAAAGTTCCCCTATTAGGTAATTTCTCTAAAGCATTGCTGTATTGTACTATTTATCATCAATTTATTAATAGAAAGGCAATTTGGAAGATTTTGAAGCATTGCACATCTACCACCAGGCCCGCCAGATTAATGCTCTACATCAACCCATCATGGGTCACACTAGGATCTGATGCATAGTATATTGCATGCATTGACCTTCTGATATATCAGCACTGATCAGTTCCTCAATTTACACACATTTAAGTGTGGTAAACACGAAACAAATGTGTGCTATACGTGAACTATAATCATTAATTAAAATACTATTTGAAAATCAAAATAGTATCGCAAATCATATGAGGGGATGAATCGAATTGAATTGAATCGCGAATAGGATTTTTTTATTTTTCTTGTAAAAAAGGAAAAAAAATTGAAAAAATGAAAAAAAAAAATAGTTATTCATAATCCATCCATAACAGTACAATTACAATGCAAATACGGCTATGATACAATCATATGAATTGGTTGAATATGTTTAAGATATTAGAATTAAAATATCAAAAAAATAAGTAAATGACACACATGCATAACATCTACACGCTAGGTCACACTTGTTTCCGCTCATTACACATCACATACATAAATGAGGTGTAAAAATGGTGTGTGAATGAGGCCATTTTAATATGAAAATTTACGTGCATGAAGAGGTTTGAAAGTTTTACACACCTCTTTGGCTGCAAGAGCGCCAGTACTAGTCATGTGTCTGACAGGCCGTGGTTTCAAAACCTTTCATAACCCTCTTTTTTTTTTGGTAACTCCTTTAGGCACCAAAGTTTTAATCCAACCGTTCAAATTTTTTATTGACTTATTAAATCCCAAACCGTTTAGTTTCATGTCTTAAACATTCATATATTTTGAGAAATTGAAATTTTTTTCATAAGAAATCCAAAACTTTCACTATTTACTAATGTGAAAATGGTGCTCCCAAACAAATATGGTATTATCTTTCACATGTGTGAATTCTACATAGGTAAAATTCACATAATCCCATTTTCAAATCCCATGGGTAAAAGACCAACAGCCCCTAATCTATTTGTGTCTGATTGCATCCACTCTTAGATTTGCAACATGTACTTTCTTAATCTCAAAGCATGTACTAAATACTGTCTGATCAAATGACTCAAAAATTAGAAGCTGGATTCCCTCATATCACTTTTTTGCTCAAGAAATAGACGACAGATTCCATCACCTTCCCCTGCAGTACACATCCGTTGAAGTCTCCCCCAATTGTAACACTTTCATGTAGGACCAAGGGTTAGGGCTTGCGTGGGTGCATCACACTTCCTTGAGAGATAATAGACTAATAACTCATCCTTCCAGACTTGAATCTTTTTTCTTCACCTTCACTTAATCCCTCCTGACGCGTATACTAACAACATTTAGGACTTCTCAATATAATATGATCTTAACTTCTCGACTTCAAGTGAACATTGTAAATTGTACTGCTGAAAAACACGTGTTTTCTCCTTCATAATTATGATGGACTTGCCAACACCAAATTGATGAGATAATGCTAAGGTGGTGGTGATGGCTTTCGCGCTATTTCTTAAATTTCATCCTAAATAAAAAAGCTTAAACTCCTACCCCAGGTCACCAACTCACCATGACCCCATTTATCCCCCTCTTGGAGTTTTTACCATAATTTCCCCAGACGAATTGGCTAGGAGCTCAGCCAAGACAAGTATGCTTAGTCCCTAACTAGGTGACTAGGTCGTTTGCAACATGACAGGGCAAGTTTTGCCCCAAACCAAGCACCCCATCGTGTCAGCCAAACACCCATTTCATCCAACTTGCAGGCTTGGTAAAGACAAGCCAATCGAGTCTAACTCAGGTAAACCTTCAGTGAAAAGTTCATAAATAAATTAAAAAAAAAAAATCCATGCTGAGAACTTTATCTACCTCAACCCTACCTTTTTGCTGTTTACCTCTGAAAAAACCCACTTGCAGACCTTCTCCCTCTCTCACCACCTTTTGCACAAGAAATGAAACCAAGACTCTCCCTCAATTTTTCTTATTTTTGTTTCTTTCAAAAAAAAAATATTCAGTTCTTCCTTTTCAAAGAAAATCTCTTCTGAAGATACTCTCTCTCTCTCTCTCTCTCTCTCTCTCTCTCTATATATATATATATATATATCTGTTTTCCTTGATTTTGCCTTCATACCAAAATTGAGAATTTTGTCTCCCTGCAGTTTAACCCAAAAACAGAAGTACCTTTCCCTTTCTTTTTTTTTTTAAAAGAGAGCAATCTTGAATTAATTTTCCTTTCTTTCTATCAGTTTGTGCTTGCAAATTGTAATTTTTATAATGCTTTCCTTTTTTTGGCATCTTTCTCCACTGCCGAATGTTATTTGGAAGCACTAACAGGGACTTAGTAGAAGATTTTGAAATTTGCAATTGCAAAAACTTTATATCGATAAATATGATTTCAGAGTTTTGTAATTTGCAATCCTCTATGTTTTCCTTTGTTCTATATGCTCTCTCTTGCAATTATCCACAAAATTAAGTTCACCTACACATATGCCTTGGCAAATGAAATTTATCTAAATCTTTCTACGAGAACATATATGTATATGGATTTTTTGTACACATTTTTCTTTGTTTTGGTTATTATAAATGTATACACTTCGACCTACCATGTCTCCTAGTCAACTCAGCCCGTTGTTTGGCAGTCTGGCTGACCCACTAGATTGAAAAATTATGACATTTACCACCTCTGCATTGTCCCTATCCAAAATACCACATTCCAACATGCAATTGTAACTTTTGATCTAGCTTCTTAATCTGCACCTCACTTTTTAGATATGTAAAACATTGGATATTTCACAACAAACAAGCACATCTACTGGGGACACCCTACTACCCTAGTGAACCCATGTTAAACTCTACAACCAGGTCTAGTCATACACAATGACTTGGGAACACCCTCACAATGATTACATATAAAGTAGATGTCATATATAGTGTGGCAAGTGTTCTATATTCGACCTGCCAATTTGATGCAGCCCCACCTTCCATCATACCAGCTAGGACCAAACACATGTCGAAGAATAAAAACAGGAAAAGGAAAATAACAATAAAACTAAGAACACTTCAGGCAACAAAGAAAATTTGATTCCCAAGCATATGCTTTAAGTTCAAAAAGCAAGAAGAGACAATAGACAATTTTCTTTACAATGCCAAATGGGATTCAAGGTTGTCGCCATTTTATGAAATTTCTCAATCCACATTTCAGATCCAGATTTGTTCAATGGTGCCAAGACAGCACCTCCAAACAAAAGGAAATACGGACACTTATCCTTGTCAATGCAAGGAATTTCTATGAGAAGGAAACTCAAGTAGACACCAAATTTACCCTAGAGAACTGGGATCTATCATCCTAATAGCAAGAAATAATTCTGTGAGGACAACTTTTCAAATTGCCAATCCTTCTCATAAATCTCTCTCATTGGAGCTGAAGGTCAATTATGACTTTCTCACATTTCTGAAACTTTTCTTCTATTTGTACACAATAGCTCTAAGGGTTCAGGGCATAGGGATATATATATATATATATAGAGAGAGAGAGAGAGACATTAAAATTGTGAGGTGGGTGAGAAGATAAGGACTTAACCTTAGTGTGTGTGTGTGCGTGTGTTTTTTTTTTTTTTTTTCCTTTTTTTTTTTTTGGTAGAAGGCTTATTCTTAGTTAGTGATGAATGAAGATGTACATAACTCTCAAGTTCAGTCCAGATAACATGCAGTGAGGCTTCCAATAATGATGGGGTTACATGTGATAAGGCAGAAAGCCTATATCCAGCCTTCCTCTGCAACAAAACCCTCAATTTTTGTCTTCTCTTTCTGTTAGTAACAAACATGATTTCAACCCACAACCTCATGGTTGCAATAGTGAGCACCTTCCACTGCCCACCCCTCAAATTTTAGCAACCCATTTACAAAAACAGGAAAACTCACTCATCCCATATCACACTGCAAGTAACTCAAGAAGCATTTTATGTCCTCAATAACAGAAGAAAATACTAACAAACTATTAATGGGTCATGAACATAACAATAATAAAATAAAAATTGTACCTTGCTCTTGATCCATCTGCATATCATCACCTTCACTCACTCCATCAGTAGGTAGTTCATCCTCTTCGTTCATCACTCCACCCATAGCTGATTCCACAGCTTCCAAATCACCATCTTTCAACTTGGTTAATTCCTCCGATTCCAAAACCTTCACTTCCTCAACTATCACATCCTCCATTCCCTCGTCCTCCTTCACATCGCTGACAAAGACTTCTTCTTTCGACTCTTCCTCCCCCTTCACTGAGCTCGTCTGAGCCTCAGGCTCGGGAACCAGCTCCTCCTCAACCGGCTCGGGAGTTTTCACCTCCTCAACGGGGACCACAGGAGCCTCAGGCTCGAGGGCTTCGAACGGAAACTCCGGCTCGGGGGAATCCATCCGAACCTCAGCCTCGGGTGCCGCGTTCTCCTCTGGGCCATCCGTCGGGACCTCAGGCTCGGTCGCAGCGTTCTCCTCGGCGGCGACCGTCAGAACACCAGGCTCGGAAGCAGCGTTCTCCTCGTGGGGATCAGTCCGAACCTCAGGCTCGGGAGGAGCGTTCTCCTCGACGGCCAACACCGGAACCTCCGGCTCGGGAGGTGCATCCTCCTCGGCGATGACTGTCGGAACCTCAGGCTCGGGAAGCGCGTTCTCCTCTGCGGCGGCCGTCCGAGACGCGCGTCTGGTTCTTGGAGAGGGGCCTTTGGCCTTCTTTGCCGATGCTGGGCCCTTCCTTCGGGGAGGCATGGCTCTGCTTCTCTGGGCTAGGGTTAGGGTTAGGGTTAGGGTTTTAGGAAGAAAGTGGGGGGGGGGGAAAGGGAGGGAAGATGGGGAGGGGGCAAAGAGAAATGTGGCTGCAGAAAAGTGAAAGAGGGGTTGGGGAAATCGTTGTGCAGAAGAGGGCTTTTCGAGGGATCCGATCAATCTTGGCCGTTGGTCGCGCGTGTGATAATAAACGGGAGGGAATTTGTGGTGGTAAAGGAGTGATAGGTGCACAGCGATTTTTGCTACGGGAAGAGTTACAATAGTGTCACATCAGCCATGCCAAGGATCAATCCTAAGTCCGAACCCGCTGATTCATCTCTCTGATTAAAGTTTTTCCATGAATCAAAAATCAGTTTTTTTTTTTTTTTTTATCTTGACTCATAAATGGTTGTAGATTTAGTTTCTAATTTAAAGTTTCGAGTGTAGAATAGACTCGATTTTAGATCCAAACAAGTTCTGACCCGTAGACCTAAAATTCGGCACATGAATGGTATTTATTTCGAGTTTTTGAATTGAATGATATTCTAATTTTAAATAAAGATAATAAAAAGAATATTAAAACGGATTTTAGAACTAAACCTAGTCCTCTTGTGGGAACCAAGTTCAAAATTAGGAAAATAGGTTACAAGTCTAGTATGTTTCCAATCTGGAACCGACTTGTTTGCATTTGTATTGACCAATAGCCAAGCTTAGTAAATATATATAATATTAGAATTTATGACTTCCATTATAACATTATTAGAAATAAAATGAAATTATAACAAATAAATAAATATGGTATTTATCATTATTTAATTTATATATATATCTAAAATTAATTTAAAAAAGAAAAGAAAAGTTTTGTAAAGTTGTACAAACTAGAAATGATATTTTAATTTACAAACTTTCAAGTATTCTGATTTTTCGTGTAACTTTTTGATAAAATAAAAGAGAAAATAAATGTATAGGTTGAAATAGTTGCTTTCTTATTTCTTAATTAGTACAACTCTAAAAAGTGAAATCGGTTAAATTTGATTTTAGAAAACATGCAAATAATTATGTTATTTAAAGTTTTATAATGTGTTATTATTATAAGAAAAATCAGATATATCTGTTTGGATAAAAAAAATGAAAAAAATTACGTTGAAGAAAGAAGAGACATATTCCATATCAATATAGGAAATTGAAGAAAGTACTATGGAAAATAAACCATGCAAAATCAATAGATTGGGGTTTTTTTTTTTTTAGAAATACCTTGAGTTGTAGATATGTCAGTTATCATTTTTTAAATTATATATAATAAAATTTATTCGAACTGAGAAAGTGTAGAGCTACCTTACATAGACTACAAATTAATTTAAAAATGAATACGTTTAAGAAAGAATTTAAAATTTTTAAAATAAGAATGAATAAAGAAAAGGTCAAAATTACATGTGTCCAGGCCCAAAATAAAACAATGTATTTATGAAGTTTAGAAATTCTCAATAATAATCTGACTAAAACAACTAAAATCAAAATATATATAACCTATATCATACCAATTTTAAAATTGGTTCGCAGAACTCCAAACTCCTAACACAACTCGTAGGAATAACATTTGTAATATATTATTCAACATGAATCCAAATTGTTATCTAAAATATCCGTTCTTCTCAAAGGTAATGTTTCATTTCTATTTCTCAAAATTTCATATCAAATGATTAATAGTTTAGTACAGTATTTTACTCCAATTCCATTGATCTATGTTTTTATGAAGATGGGATATGAATAATTTTTCTTGAAGGTAAAGTTCTTGAGACTCTATTCAAATAGTCTCACCAACATGTATGGTTGACATATGGGTCCATCATCCTTCAATCCTAGTCTTGGTGAATGCCATAGAAGGTAAATGGAGTAATCTTCTTAGAATACTTCTTGAATGAGATCTTGCACTCCAACTGTTGGACCCCGATCCCGCTTTAGTAGGTTTTGTATCTAATTAATCTTGATTGGGTACTTAATGAATGTTTTGGATGACTTTTGTAATGGATTAAGTAGATTAGTGGGGTTGATCGAAGTTAGATATAGTTATGACCTTTTAATAGTTTTAATCTAGTGTGTATTTCTAGAATTAGTAGGCTTTCATATGCATTACATCAAGCATTTTACCTATATCAAATCCCATGGACCTATACTATTTGAGCCAACTTGACCCATGCCCCAAGCCCATTTCCATCAAAAGCCCTTTTCCCAAATTTCAATTAAACCCCTGGGCTTGCATGCAACTGAACCAAAACTCCCCTTTTATAAACCCAGCACCGACGATTCCTATTTCCTTCTTCTTCTTCTTTGTTTCAAGTTTCAACTGAGGGTTCTTTCTCCTCTTCTTCTTACCTCCATCTCTTCATTCTCATTCACCAAGAAGCTCTAGGAGAATTGCATGTGGGAAATCTCTAGTCATCATCTTCCACCACATCTTTTCCCATTTCACAGTCAATCACTCCATTGGTATTCATCCTCTTCAAGCCTTCTTCATGACCCTCATCTCCACACCCATTTCTAGGTAAGCCCCTTCTCTCTAAGGTATTTTCTTTGATTAGTAATAGTGATTTGAAGTCAATTATAGCTTGCATGCATATTAATTCCTTTTCATTCCTTGCATTCACCATTATAGGATGTTCCTTGAGCTTTGCATGTGAGTTTAGAGAACTCCAACTTTATCCCTCTCATCATCATCCTCTTCATTGGTAAGAAAGCCTCAAACTAATGCTTCATTTTATTTATTTATGACGGTAGAGATCCAATTTTATTACATACATATTAATTAGCATCATCTATTGCAGTGATCACTGTAGGAGTTATTATGAGTTATAGCATTTTGGGGATTTTGGATGAACAAAGTCTAAGAGAAGATTAGTAATGGAAAACACAAAAAAGAGGCATGTAATGAGCAATTAGACTTATGCGTGTTAATTATTCATTGATTGATTATATGACTTCTTTACTGTAAATTCAGTATGTGTAATTGATTAGTTTGAATTGTAAAGTAAGTTTTTATTTGATGTCTTAATGGAAGTTGAATGGGAAGTGATATTATGAAATTGATTTTATTTAAAGAGTATTGGAGGCTCAAATCACGGTTAAAATGGTCTTTGGAAAGACTTGCAAATGAGTATGAAAGGTAGGGAAAAAAGAAAATTGAGAAGCAATGCAAAACAGAACTTTACAGGTTCTGTCCGAAAAAATCTGCAGTTGAATGTTCAAACTGTCATTCTGAGGGTTCGAACTCTTGGCTTCTCTTATTTTTGGCCTGGAACAACCTGCACTTAAACGTTCGAACCCTCCTTCTAAAAGTTCGAACTCTTGGCAGATTGTTAGCTGAATTTAGCAGATTTTCAAACTGCCATAATTTTTTATCCGTACGTCGGATTTTAATGTTCCACATAACGTTGGAAAGATCTTTGAACGTATAATCTAATGGTCCACATATCCTCATGATCAGAGGTTGGAAGAGGAAGTGAAAATGTGGATCAATGAACCAGGCCTGTTTCTTTTGGGAAAAGAGACTTTAGACATAGTTGGACCTCTAGATTATAACCCATGGAACATAATTAATCATTGAGGATAATTATGACACAAACACTAGACCAATAAGATTCTTAGGGTGTGTAAGGATTGACTTTGTAGGTCCCTAGATATGGAACCCATAATCGATTAACTCAGTCAGATGAAAATTATACACTCGAAAGATCTTGGGCTGAGATCATCTTATGTGCCTATCCGTTCGTCCAGCACTTCACCATAGGTGTTGGTTTAGGAATTTCGGTGTATCACGCACGCACACAAAGTGACACCAACAAATTGTAGCACGTATATCTAATTATCTAAAACTACATTGAAATGGACGGTTAGAGACAACGTGTAACTATATTAGGATTGGTTAGTAAATATTATTGATTTCATTAATTTATTTGCATTTGCATATTGAGATTAATTCATTATTGCTCTCAAATGTTCAAATAATTATTATATTGCATTATTCGTATTATTCTATAAATTGTAGTACAATTGTCTTACAAATGTTATCATTTATTGATGTGTTATTCGAATGGAGTAAGTATGTGACTATATTTGATTAGAAATGATTCGAGACTATGAAATGAAAATGAGTGGATTCAATTAGAAATGATTCGATTCGTGAAGTGTTACTCTCGTTTATTATTATTCTATTCGAATGATTCAGCACTACTTAGTTTCGACCTTGTGATACCCGACGGGGTTACAATTTGGTTTAATTATTCGAAACTACTGCAGTATGTCGTATGGAGCACCAGAACTGCAGAAACAGGTAATCAGGAGAACCTTTGGCCAGGTCACTGGTGGCATCCCAACTAGATTCGTTCTCTATCAGAGAGGATGAGCAAACTGCCAACTAGAAAAGTAAGTATTTGATTTATGATTCGATAAAGTATGATTTATTCATAATACACAATGTACCTAGTTGACATTTATTTGGTCTCTTTAATTTATTCGTCCTTAAATTTGAAATTAGAATAACATGTGTTGAATCTTAATTGCTCATATATATATATATATATATTGTTAAATCATTGTATTCATAGTGCTACACTTGGTGTCACAAGAATTCAGGCTACCGAAGAGACTAATTAATAGCTTTCCAGATTAGAGATTCGATCAATAAGATTATTGATTAGTTTATCTATCGGAGAACGTACAAGAGTGGTAAACATGGTTTTGGATTAAATATTTCATCTTGCACTAGATTATAGTTGCATGCGTTTAATTATGATTTCATTCATATTAGAATCATGTTTCCATTTAAGATGGAGCATCTAGTAGTTTCTATCATTAGAGTACTATTTTACAATGCATTAAGGGATTTATATTATTAGTCTTGAGTAATGATTTTGTAAGTTGAATTATGGGAATTTAATGGACCGCTCAAGCTTTGGTATTGATATTGTATATGCTTCCGCAATTAAATGTTCATTGACAGGTGACAATAAGTAATCCTCACACGTGAAATGTGGAATTTTCTCCTTCGTGAATTCAGACTTGGTCCATGAACAGCTGCGAGTTCACGGGAGTACGCGTGTCACACCTTGAAAACCACCCTAATCAGGGGATTCTCGGGTCTGGGATGTGACACCAGCCCTATCCTTGTTTGTGTTAACTGTTAACATCTTTTGTAGTTAGTTTTTTATTTTATGAGAGACATAGTGTTCCTGTACACATTGAATGATTCGAATTATGAATTGGGCACTCACAAAAGTGCCAGAAAAAAGTGGAATTAGGCTATTTATGATTTATATTATACTTTTTTAAAATAAATTAGGACTTAAAATATAAAAGATTATACTTGGAGTTTATCAGCTCCTTGAGAATGCTGAACAATTCAAATAACGAACGTGTGGAGACTAAAGAGTACAAAACAATTACTGTTACACCCTGACCCGAGTTAATCAAGATTAACTCTAATTAATCAAGATTAATGTGGATTAAGCATGATTAATCAACTTAATAATGATTAATGATTAAGATGGGTGAAATTAGTCTCGAACAAATGAATTAAGTATGATGGAATGAGTTTGAAAGAGATTAACTCAATAGAGTTGATTTTAGACCCGAATTAGTGAAGTTGGGGACCTTTTCGTAAATACGGGTTTTAGCGTATTTCATTGAATGGGGTGAAATTTGATACCATCGTGTGTATCTCAAAGAGGACGTCAAATTTCATAATACACTCGAGTTCATTTGAGTTGAAATGAATCAAAGAGGCTTTCATTTGACTTAACTTGAAAATATAGTTGAATAGGTGGGGTTTATATGCCAAAGCACCTTGTATAAGGTTCTGAGGTGTTCTGAAAGAACCCATTTCATTCGGTGGGTTTTGTTTTAACAGCAGTAACAGCAGCAACAAGAGCTACTTCTCTTCTTTCTTCGTTTCATTCTTTGTGTATGATCAAGCTTGAGGTTTGCAAGTGATTTTTGATAGAAAAATTGTGAGATTCAACTTCTTCATCATCTTTCTTGAGTTCTTTGGAGTTAGAGTTTGGATTGAAGAAGGTTTGATCTCAAAACTTCAAGCGATCAAAGGGGTTTTTGTGTTTCTCATAGCTAAAGGCAAGTAGGAACATTTATTTGTGGTTATATGCTACTTTAAATGTGTAGATTTGGTTATTGAGGAATTGTGAGTTGTATGTTTAAGATTGAATGGATATAGAATGATATTTGAAATGATTAATTGATGAAATAGAAGTATTTTATGATGTATAAATGATGTTTAGAGAAAGGAATAGGAGGTTCCATTTGTTTTGCAGGTTGTGGAAGTGTGATAAGAGAGAAGAATAGAAGAAGAACGAACTGAATAGAGTTTCGTAGGAATTCTGGCAATTAGCTCGAGCGAACGAGATTTTTGTTTGGACTGACAGAAATTTCGAAATGTTCGCTCGAGCGAACAGTGTTTCGCTCAAGCGGTTTCTGTGAGACGTTCGCTCGAGCGAACTTTGGTCCACTCGAGCCAACCTGTTACTGGCTCAACAGTAATAGTTAGTGAAAATTTAGATGGATTTTGGGTTTTTGAATTTTTATGTGAAATTGGAGTATGTCTCATGAGTAGAAATGTTTTCCCAATTAGTTTAAGACTAATCATAATTGTTTGATAATGGTTTAAACTCTATAAGTGTTAATTACAGGGACTAACAATGCACATATTGTATATCTATAATGTAATGTCTATCGAGAATAGCACGTGCATTGGGAAAACTAATGGTTACACCTGAATGGTTGTTTAGAAATGAGATAAGATTAATTCAATTGTTCATTGAGTCTGACACTACATAGTGATTTCTATAAGCTCTTTGGAGCTGTTACTGCTGCAGCAGATTATATGGGAGTGTTCCGGAACTCCGTAGTGATATCAGTTGTCCCTGGCTCGGGCACTAATAAATCCCACAATATGTGATTCCTTCCGTATGGAAGATGTGATTCCTTCCTTTTTAGGAAGATGTGATATGAATTGAAATGAAATGCTATTGTAGTTTTGCCAAATATGAAAGACTCATATTGATTTAAATTAAATGGCAAATTATATTAGTCCAACTTGGTTTAGACAAATGAAATGATGTATTAGCATGTTAAATCATGTAATTGTTAATACATTGCTGAATTGTTAAATTCATAGTGTTATTGATGGCATTACAGGCACAGCTGCCCATGCCGGTCCTTCTGAGGCCGCAGCGCCAGCGAAGACAATCAATTCGGTTCCTCGAGGAGGACTAGTGGAATAGAAGTAAAACAATATCATATGAGTATGATATTGAAACGAAAACTTGAGAAGAAACTATGAGTTAAATGAATTTTGGAATGTTCCATACTTTGATCCTTGCATTGTATTTAAATATGCAAGTGATAAATTTTGTTCATGATGTAAATGAACTTTTGGTTTTCATATAAGCAATGTATATTTGTTATATTCCGCATAATGTGTATTGATGTCCCTTGTGAATTTTGATGTGATTGGAATTCACGAGAATAAGTATGCGTCACGACTCGGGATTATTTCTGATTTAATCTTAATCTCGGACTCGGGTCGTGACAATTACAAAGTGAGATGACATGATTTTTGTCTATTTCATATGTACTTCAAAATCTGTGAGAATCTTAGATATGAAATTTACACCTTGGGGTTTATCATTCTATTAGAATGATGGACGATTTGGATAATGAATTGAGGGCTCACAAAAGGATAAAAATTCAAAATAATATGACTAGATTGGTTTTGCATGTTTTGCATATTTTTAAAAATATATTAGGATGTAAGATTTGAAACTTTAACATCTTGCGGTTTATTAGTTCCATGAAAATGCACAATGCGCTAGTGGCCCGCTCATGGAGGGGATCATAATTTGAACTTTAAAATGATGGGCTCCATTATGCTAAATAAAAGCACCAAAACAAAGGCGAAAATTGTTTAACCACATCATTCCCCCTTTCTAACATAGTTTAACCACGTCATTCCCCTTTGCCAACGTCCTTTCCATGCTTGTGAAAAAAAAAGGGTTGATTTCTGGGTGGCTTGATCTTTTAAACTACAGTCCTGTTTCTTTGCTGGAATTCTAGGAATTCCTTTTTGGGTTCCTGTTTGGGAATTCAAACTACAGTCCTGTTTCTTTGCTGGAATTCTAGGAATTCCTGTTTGGGGAATTTTTGAATTCCCAAACATAGTGAAATTCCTGGATGCTCCTTTGGGCTTGAGCATCCAGGAATTCCACTCAGAATTCATGGATTCCCAAAGGTCAAAAAAGACCTTTCATGTGGCTGAAATTCAGAAATACTAGTAAAGAAACATGGAATTCAAAAATTCCAAGGAGGTGATCTATTGGTTTGGGCATGCCACGTGGGCCTGTTTCTGACACCATATAAGAAATCATGTGCCAGCCTAAAAGCTTAACCTGATAGGTAGGCCCAAACATGTATATGAAATCATATCCAAACTTAGGACTTAGGGCGATGTGGGATGTGGGACTTCCCAACATATACCTGTCAACCCTGTCTATCCACAAGTTTAATTACAGAGTTTCCTAGAAGATTTTCAATGATAAACCACATAGCAATAGCGAATTTCTACAAGTGATCAGAGAAGAAACAGATGGCATAGACTTTGCAACTTAACTGCAAAGATTCATACACTGCATGATGAACTTTTAACCCCAAAAGGGGAAGTTTGGGAAGTTGGGTCTGAATATATCTGTCACTTGATTTTCTGGTCTTCGCCTGAACTGTGATATTTTTCTCTGTTTTCTTCACCTCTACGCCATTGCTCTCTCAGCTGAACACAATCGAGAGTCAAAGCTTAAGAAATGCAATTACACACATTGTATTAAAAATAAGTAACAAAAAGAGATAGAACCACCTTTTTTAGGTGCTGCTTTTGGTATCTAAAGCCCTGAGATGATTGAAAAAGAAAGTCCACGTTATATTTATACCTCCAATTGCATTTGAGCACATAGCTAATGGCATTGCCAAGAAAGATATTAACACACCTTGTCAGTTCCATATATGTAATCACAATAGGTAAATACAGAAGCAAAGTTGCTTTGGCTTTGTCCTCCAACATAGTGATGGTAGTCATGGTACTCTGCTCCTCCATAAAATGGAATATACTTTGTGGGACTATGAGGGAAGTCATAACTGTCAAATGATAGCATATTAGTAACAAGTGCCAAAGGTTGACTAAGCTAAAAGGAATAGGATTCATTCAGTGAAGGCAACGGGATTATTGCATATATATATAAGCTCACAAGTGAATAGTTAAAATTTATGGTACAACTACAGAGATAGCAATGGTGCATGTGGTGGGATATATCCATGAGACTTTGGCTAAAGTGGGGCCATTGCGGCTGAACAATGTCTAGTGAAGTAGAAACTGCACTAGGCTAAATTTTTCTTTTTCGCTATCGGAGGGTTTCCAGCCCTTTGAACTGGACTAATCCCTCCGAGCCTAGAGGGAAGCCAGATAAACTCCCATGTAGCTCTAGTGTGGTAGTGCAGTTTCAAACTTACAAACTCCGGGTGCAAACTGTGGTCGTAGGCCAACTGAGCTACCCCTTGGAGTTAAACACTAGACTAATCACCTAGTGGTATTTTAGGTTGTTTTCACAGCATTATCCAATTTAATGTAAAATGATGCTTGGCTGTATTAACTCAGGGAGTCATAGTATAAGATGGTCACTAATCATATCGCCAAACTTGCCATAAGGTTTTTATTACCTCCTTATGTGCAAGATTAATTCAATTTAACCATTATTTTGAATAGCAACAATTTTATTAACTTTCCATGAACTCATTAAATCTTGAGAGTGGTAATTGGGTCAATTTATCTAGTTGAAACCAATACAATATAGTGTGCATATAAGACTTACGTACAATTTCTGGGGTACCATAATTGAAGTTACAACACAAAACTTGATGAACATGCATATGCAAACAAATGCAATAACTCACATGCACATGCATACAATGTATAAGAAAGAGCTAGCATTTTGTCTTAAAAGACCTCATGTGGATTTAAGGTCATGTCGTACATATTTAGCCCAGGGTTAGGACTTTGATATTTTGTATGTGGGACTTGGACAAAGCCTCATGATGTTAACCGAAGTACTCCACCCTTACCCCTACAGATTCCTCTTTCTTGGCTCACAGGATCACTTGACCTGGTCTTGCCTCAAGGGATTACCCATGATTTGAATCTCACATCAAATACGAACGATTTTGCTAATTTGATGCGTCCTTGGATTGGTTCTTTTTTTTTTTTTTTTGAATGGCAAGTCCTTGGACAATGTATAAAATCTTAAATATACCTTTACAAGTTTGTAACATGCTCTTCTGATCAACTAACCTAAACCAAATATAAAAAAATTGAAATACCTGATAAAACTAAGTAACAAAAGATGTGATCAACCAATGGATGACCAAACATGCTCCTGGATTTCTTACTAGTAGACGAGTCATTACCAAGTGATAAAGGGGCTTTGAAGAAATTCGAACCCATTTAATTTGATTGATCCAGTAGGGTCCAATTTAGAATTTATGTGATCTTCAGTCATCCTCTTGCACATATCATTATCATAATCAACATCATCACTTAAGCCTTATCCCATCTATCTCGGTCAGATATGAGTCCTAAACACAGAATGGATATGTTTAACTATTATAAACCGAAACTTGGTTTCTCTATTTCTTCCATATAGAAAGTGGGACTCACTGTAAAGCTTACTCAACATGTATTTTTTGGATTAATAGTTCTTTGAAGTGACTTGAGATGGGAATTTCAGGCTCCTCTGCCGAAGGGGAATCCCACATGGTTCAACCTATGAGTCTCTCCATGAAGATCTAATCAATATGACTTTAACATTGAAAAGAAGCTAAAAATAGTTTTCTTCAGTCATTCACTGAAGATAAAATCAAGCCCACTAAACGTAAATGATTGGAGGAACCTTATTAGTCATGTTCCACCAAGTTCTTGGACTAATAACACAAGAAATGGAATGTCTTTCGAAGCGAAGTCCATGGGATAATTCACAGAACAATCGTTCCTCTTGACAAGGAGAAGAGAATGGCAACATATATAAAAGTCTCAGTCCAAGTGGGTGAGTTTCATCAAGCAAAGTTAAGTGTTCATGGATCTCCATAATCTTGGGTTCAATATTGAAGGTAGCACTACTTCACCCCAGGAAATATGTAAAACTGTAATTATAGCAGGAATTGCCTCCTTGGAGGCAAGAACCCAAATTAGCAATAGCCTTCTAAGCAAGACATTTGTTTCAATTGGCCTCTTAGGCACATGAGTAAGACTGCATGCTCTTTCTCTGCTCAAACTATCACAAGTATGAGTTATTTAAAGCACAAGCTGCTCACCCCTCATGCACCAACAAATACACCACCCATCATCCAGAATTAAGCCCCACCAGGTAAAATGCAGCGGGTTCGTTTGGTAAAGATACCTGTTGGGTGAAGTGAAGTGAAGTGAATAATAAAGAGAGAATAAAATAATAGGGGGTCTAATCATAGGATGATGAAAATTTGTCTTTAGTGTCTTGATAAGGAAGCTTTTTTTACTTTTATAGTAAAAATAGATGGATTTTTGTCTTTTAGGGCACGTTTGGCACTTTACTAATACAATCAAAGTCAAGTAAAGCCTCAATTTTTCAGACAAGATATCCCATCAAATACACTTTATTCAAAACTCCCCTATCTTTTTCATACAAAAAGTAAAAAAACAACTACCTTTACCCACTAAAATACAAAAAAATTTCACTTTTCCATACAAAAAGTCAAAAAGATTCCATAACAAACAACTAAAAATAAAATATCATTATAACCCACTTATATTTTATTCTTTCTTCAAAATCAACTTTACTTGACTTGACTATATTAGTAGAGTTACCAAACTGACCCTTAAGTGGTATGAGAATGCTGCTTTCTTAACCTTTTTTTTTTTTTATTAATGAAGGGGTAGATCTTGAATTTTTTATTTTTGGCATGATCCTTAATCTTTTCTTATCAAGTGAAAGGATGCTTTATTTTTACTCCACCTTACTAGTGAAGTGGCCAGACACAACTTTAAAGTAATCAAGTACTTGTATGAAAATTCTTCACCGTCATTCCTTGAGTGTAGCTAGTTATATTTGGATCAAAATATAAGCCATCAGGATTCATCCAGTTATCAATATAGCACAAATCCATATCAATATAGCACAAATCCATCAAATTAGCAAAGACATGCCCACGAACCAAATACTACACACAGCAAATCAACAGCTTGCAACACCGATCCCATCAAATCAGTTCAATTGGCCACGGAGCAAGCTGCAATTTAAGAACCTAAAAGTCTACATGGACAAACTTTTTGTCCAGAATTGTGGACAAACCCCTATGTATCCCTTCAATATCATAGTGAAGGGATACATAGGGGTTTGTCCACAATTCTGGACAAAAAGTTTGTCCATGTAGCATAACTCTTTAAAAACAGCCCTAAATGAAGCGTACCGATACCACTAAGGTTTATGCCACAAAGAATAGAGGAAACAACCTAATTGCCGTCCTTTCTGAACTCAACAAGATGAGGTTCTCTAAGCTGAGTCCTAAAAGTGTGGCTTACCTAAAACTCCAAGTTTCTCAAAAGCATGGCATCCCTAAGCATTAATTTAACACTAGTCCATATCTAACTCAAATCAAAGTTGGTTCCATTTTAAAATCAGTCAACAGTAAAAACATGGGATTTTAGTTTGGTTTTTTATTTTAATCCTTTTGTTTTACACATAAATAACTAAGTCCAACTCTGATTGAAGTAAAATTTGGCCTATAGTAAATTTAAAGAAGAATAGTTATCTTGAATGGTTTGTTATTTAGATGTAGGCGTTGATGAATTGGTTCATCAAACTCCTCAAACTCAAACTCTTATAAGATGAATAGAGAAGCAAATCAAATGAACCTACTCTCTGTTGAATTCCAATTTTCACATCATTATGAATTGCCAGCTGAATCATTTGAATTGTGAACTAGATCTAACACCTCATTCAAACAACATCTGATTGCCGAAAACGCATAGAAGGAACAAAGGAGTCAATCAAACAACTTCTACTTGCCATAAGGCCAATGAACAATATTGCAGCCAAAATAGATCAATCAGCAATGGATCAACAGATAACATACCCACTGTGCGTCTCGATGGCCTCCATCTGCCTTAGGACCATCCAGAGCCAGAATGTGATCATGTGCCCAGGTACCAGCACCGGCCCAACGAACGAAGGGAGCCCGAGGATCAGCACCTCCGCCCAATGCGCATATGGCGCAGCAAACCCGATCGGCGCCGTGAACTCATGGTGGACCCGGTGGATCTTCTCGTACCCCCACCGGCAGTGCAGGAGGCGGTGGATCCAGTAATGCCCATAATCCTCCACCAATACATACACCACCAGCTGCAATAACACCTCCCATCCTGATGGCAGGGGCAATCCCGTCCTGATCCCTATCCACTGCAACAATCCAATCAACCATTCATCCACAAAAGATCAATCAGAGATCAAAATATATTCAAAACTGATTCCTCCAATCCACTGGCATGCAAGTGCCAGTACCATCATCTATAAAAATATTACCCACACTTTAAATGTTCGTGTGGTTAGGAAGTCCAGTTTTAACATGGAGGTCCACCCTTCGAATCCCCATGTTATCCGATACAAGGGGGTCCGTGGGTTCCATATTATCAAAAAAAAAAACAAAATTCAAAGGCCCAAGAGAGTGGAATTCATTCAAATAATTCTGTAGAGAGTCTTACCTTGATAGCAGGATAAGAGAAGAGTTGGAGAGGTCCAACGGCGAGGATGAAGACTTTGATGACGTCTTTGTAGCATTTGAAGAAGGTTTGTGGTGAGAGATGAACCTTGGGCTGGAGTTTGTACTTTTGGAGGGGTTTAGAGTTTATGTGTTCCATGAGAGTTAGAGGGAGAGGGACGAGGGAGAAGAAGAGGAAGAGGAAGAAGGTGTTGTGGGAGTAGAGAAGGAAGTCTGGCATTTGCGCAGAGTAGCGGAACCAGAGCCTCTCGGCGAACGTTAGAGTCCGCCCAAGGGCTAGCTCGGCCTCGTGCATGGTCTGGAATGGAAGCATTGAAGAGGAGAGAGGGAGGGAGATGGAAAGGAAGGAAATTAGTAGCCTGAAATAGGTGGTGGCGGCGGCAACTGGCAAGAAAAGAGTGCAGAAGGAGAGAGAAGTCTGTGATCCCATGTCCCGTATATAAAGTTTGGATCAGGTGAGGGAAAACCCCACCGCACCCATGAGTGGGCGATTCATGATCCGCCATATCACCACTCGCAGCCTTGCCATGCAATAGAAGGTTTCGTTTTAAAAGAAGTGGGTCCCACCGTCCAATTATGGATAGTGTAGAAGTGTGATTATACACTGACTGGGCATTTTGGCCATTTTAGTGGGCATTTTGGCCATTTTAGTGGGCATTTCCATCATGTGATCAATCGCACGGTAGGACCAGTGGCGGACCCGGGACTTTTATTTCGGTGGGGCTAATTTTTTTTGCTCGAAAGAGAAAAAAAGTATCTTCACCAAGATTTTGTGACGTGAGACAATCACAATGCTCAGACGTGGGGCGATTATTTATTATTTATATGCAGGGACCGGTCATGACCCATTCAAATCTCAGAGAGTTTGAAAATCGAGTCATATGTAGGTCCGCCCTTAGGTGGGTCCCACTCATTTTGAATTTGACTTATGAAAGTACATCACTAGAGAGGATTACATTCAGTTTTAACTGTATACATTATCTTTATATGGCCAACATGAATGAGTTTGTTATATTTTCCATGATTCCCATATAATAGCTGCAGTAGAGGATCCTGACTTGTAAAGATTAAAGAACAGGAGGGGCAATCACTCCAATTTTTGGAGCAGGGTGATTGTATAGACAGCAGCCATGCAAGCACCACCCAGGAGTACTTCATGACCCATTTATTGAAAATCTAAACCATTCAAATAGAGTGAGGTCGTGCGTATTTTTTGTAGGGCTGGATACAATGTAAACTCCTGGTCTTTCTCAATAATAAAAGTCCATGGTTCATCTAAGAAAAGTAAAATCAAATAAAATCAAACAGCTCTAAATCTGTGATCTCACTTGCAGTTGCTGTTAGTTCAGAGACTGAAGTCTACCTCATGATCTATTTATTGAAAAAAACATAAACCATTCAAAATGAGTTCTCTCCATTCATGTACTTTTTCCAATTTTAACCCAACAGAAGTCAGTCCCACTCTAATTATCAAATAACAAAATTTTTAAACTTATCTAATAACAAATTTTTTAAACTTATCTAAGTTATAATATATATATATATATATAATTGATAGACATTTATTTAAAGGGGAGAGAGGCAACCCGATGGGTAACTCAGTTGACATAGGACCACAGTTTGCACTCGGAGGTTGAGGGTTTGAAACTGCACTACCATATTGAGTCATAGGGGATTTACCCAGCTCCCCCTGAGCCGCAGAAATTACTCTGGCCCAAAGGGCTAAGACACCCTCCGTTAAAAAAAAATTTAAAAATGGGATAGAGGCCATTTTGAAGGGTCTGAATTTGCATTAGGTAACCGTTAACAATTCCTCTGGGCCACGGACCACGATTTGCACCCGGTGGTTATAGGTTCGAAACTGCACCGCCACACTAGGGATATTGGGGAGTTTACCCGGCTTTCCTCTGGACCCGGAGGGATTAGTCCAATCCAAAAGGTTAGAAACACTCCGATAGAAAGAAAAAAAAAAAAAAAAAAAAAAAAAAAAACCCGATTACAATCCCTCCACTCACAAAAAAATGCATACCTAGAGGATCGGGCTCACAGTCCGGCTATTGAATTTTACTTGTTTACACCTCCGATTGATCCGTTTGAAATATCTGATATGACTTATGAGTGTCATCAAGGTGGACAGTCTATAATTGATTTAGGGTGGTGGGGGAACCAATCGAGAATTCGTTGGCTGGGTCCGAATCATTCACTTGATGAGTCAATGAGAGGAGTGAAATTCTATATTGGGAACTACCTACTAGAAATCTAAATTCGCCGTACTGCTTTTAGTTGGTCCTGCTATAAAATAAAACTTATGATTAATAATTTATATGGATATATATATATATATATTTAATTTTATTATAAATTCAACTCCTATTGAAGTTAAATTTAATAAGTTTATGTTAAAAAGAAAGGAAAAAAAAAAAAAGAACAGTGGCATTGAGCCGTTAAGATTTTCAATAGATGGGCTCTATCCTAAATCTCCACTGACCTCACTCGAAATCTCTATTATTGGGTTATCATGAATGCATGGCCGTTGGACCATATCGACAGTGTGTGCTCTTGCGGTTTCTACAATTGCGTCCAATGTCCAAGCTGATGGAGTTAGATGTGAGAAACTCCAACACGTGGTTGGAGCTCAGAATGTGTTCTTGCGAATAGGAAGCTTCGCGGATCTCTTCACATCTACCTTTTCTTAGGGATAGTGTAGAATGCTAGGATACCAATAGTAGGGCTCCCATATATCATTGAACGATCAGTCCTAAAGAGTCATACCTCTCGAAGACTTCTTCCCAGAAATTCACATCATTTCTATTCTTGTTAGGAGTCTTATCCGTGGGTACAGATCAAGATCTTTTCATTAAAGTGAGATATTAATTTCTCTTTTGGCTATAATCATGCTTGATTTGACTTGGGATCCATGGCATCCGGGCCGCACGATTTTCAACACAAGCTACTACTGCAGCCCCGCAATTATAATGAGATGGAAGTGCACGGTGATTGATGTAATAGAGAGGTGAGCAAGGTGGCCAGACTATGGGTCCACTTAAATGAGTATGGATCCGTGTCACATCGCTTACCCTTTTGCCCATAACAGATGCTTCAAACTCCAACGTAGGCCCACATGATGATATTTTGGGCCGTTCATTTTGAATCTACTCCCCTCCCGTGACGGATCCTCAAGTTTCATTACAATTGGAGTTCATCCGACCGTTAGATTTGTGCACATGACTGATAATGGGATTAAGCTATTTGATTAGTAATTCATGAGATTCTGCTCATTATAAAATCAGCTATATGCAAAAATCTAATGGTGGGAGAATTCCTATTGAAGTGAAGTTCGAGGATACGCCATTGGAAGGGATGAGAATTGAGATTCAAGATGAACGGTCCGAATTATCATCATGTGGCCTAATAGTGGAGTTCTACGCATCTGTTATAGGGAAATCCAGTGAGAGACATGACGGGGGATCCAGATCCCCAACTCCCACTTAAATGATTTTAGACTTGAGTTTTAGGAAGCTAAATATTTTAGTAATATAGAAGGAATAAAAGCAACCATAGTTTTTAACTATTGTTTATATTTTGAGAAAATTTCTGAATAAAAAGTGGTTTAAAAGCAGCTAGAGTATCTTTAGCAGAAGGCATGCTTAGATGGCATGATAAACAGGAGAGGTGCAACACTGAATAAGTTTGGACAATAAAATATGACATTAAGGTGATTAGATATGGAGAGGATTCTGCACTTTTTATACTTTTTCTCATTTTCGTAGAACTAAGAATCATGCATTTTCATTTCTCTCATAGGAAATCTAGATTCTCTTTATCTAAAAGAATTGAATTTTCTTTGTATTTTATTTTATTTATTTATTTTTTGCACAAAAAGGTGTAGACGAAATGAAAAAAGAAGAACGGCTGCATAAAAAAAAAAAAAAAAAAAACCTATTTTCCTCTTTATCACATGATTCTCTTGTTACACAAACTTACCCTATAGTTTTCATGGAAAAACAGCAAGTCTGTGTGAACTTGTAGTTTGTCACTTTGTGTGAATATAATTGATTTCAAGATTCACCACATTATCTCTCTTCTATCATAATATTTCCCACATCATAAAAATATATTTATTTTTTTTACTATTTTTCTTCATTGAAATACTGCTCATCAAACTGCATCTTTTCTGTTAGAAGGGTGTTACACAAATTACCCTTCTCAACTTTCAAATTTAATGCATCAATAAATGATATCTACATTACTGTAAGCTGTCTAATTAATGTGAATTCAATGGGAGCCTGTGTAGGTCAACAAGTTGGATCAATTAAACAATTATTATATATGAAAGAGACTGATTTCAATTGAAATCGGCCTCAATTTATTTTGACCATTTCATCCAATGCTGACCACATTGATTTCAATTGAAATCAGCCTCAAAACTGTCTTGGCCTTTGAGTTACATGGTTTGATGAAACTTTTCAAATGAAATTAAATGAGAAGGTAAGTTTCTCCTCTCATTTATCACAACTCTCCTTAATAAATCCTACAATATCTCTCTTTAATCAATGGGCAGGGGCCTACATAGGACAATTCTTATCATTTGGTTAGGATTTAGATTGGGACATTCTTATTATCTGAGATTTCTAATAATTCTTTTTATTAATGAAATAAAATCTCTTCGATAAAGAGAGTTAAAAATAAGGATAAACACTCTAGAAATCTAATTTTTAGTAAAACATGAAAGTTTTTTATTTTTAAAGTCTACTTAACATAAAATTGAATTTAAGAAGAATAATGCATGTCTTAACTAGCAGGGACCTACATGGAATAATTCTTATCATTTGAAATCTCGAACAAATTTTATTTCTTTAGAAAGTTAAAAATAAGAAAAGAAATTATAAATTTTAGTGAAACATAAAAGTTTTCTATTTTTTACAGTCTATTTAACCAAAAACTGAATTCAAGAAGAATGATGCATGTCTTAATCGGTAGGGTCTTATAATTACATGAGACAATTCATATCATTTGAGATTTCTAACAAATTCTTCTTTGATTATCATGCATATTAAATCAAATGTGTTTGATAAAGATAGTTAAAAAAGAAAATAATCAACAATTATTATTTTTAGTGAAGAGTTTTTATTCATGAATAAGGCTTTGTTATTTTTAAAGTATAATTCTTTCTAAAATGTGATCTTTTAACTTAATATAGCACCCTTTATCTTTTATAATTACAGCCACATTTTTCTTTTTAGTTTGATCCTTTTTAGATTTTATTATATTTAGCGTTTTAATTTTTCTCATTATTGGATTCTTTTAATCTGTAATGCAAAGTGGTTGATACATTAGTAAGTTTATTGAATTATAAGTAATGGAAGTTCTTGCCAACATCTCAAAATTTGTATTAAAAGTTAGGTTATTTCTCATGGTTCAATTGTCACTTTAGATTAGAATTGACCATAATATATCTTATGAGTATAGATAATACCAAAAAAGAATTAATATATATATATTTTATTTTAAATTATTTTTCTTTGTAATATATTATAAACAAAACCTCAAGTTTAGATTTTCTTTAATTTTTTTCCTGTGCTTAGCCCGGGCCTTTCTTGCTAGTACATCTGAAACTTGAAAAAGGAGACACTAAGAGCCGATTTGTTTGGAGAAATTTTTAATTGAAGTTTTATATGTTCAGAGTTTCTAATAGAATTGTCAGTAATCATCCATGAAGCATTTGAGATTATTTGTTTGATAAGTAAACTTTCGAAACCATAGTTAATTTAAATTTCCCTTTTGTCACCAAAACTCTTCAAATTAATTTTCTGAAATGCCACTTTTGTCATAGAAATACTCCAATTGTAGCTTTCTGGTTTGTAGATAGTGCTTGAGCTTTCTAAAATATGGAGATATTGCATGTCCTTGAATTGAAGTCCTAAGGAGGGGTTTGTGTTATGCCTCTTCCAAAGGAAATGAAAGGAGACAATCTGATACTTTCGTCCTTAATGTTTGGTGAGGCAAGAAATCAAGGACGGAAACCGTCTGTTTAGGCATTCTTTATTGAATAGAGATGATCCATACTTATTATGAATTTAGATGTAAAGACTCCAACACACGACTAGATATTTATATGTGTTCCAGCGATTATAAAGCTTTGAAGATCTCTTCGCCTCTTGTGTTTAATAAAGACTTTTTCACCAAAAAAACCCACATCCATTAATCTTCTTACTGTGACCCTTATTTGTGAGAATAAATAAAATTTTATATTAAGTGAAATCATAGTATTAATCTTGTTTGATTTAACGTGAAACCCATGACATGCAGGCCACACTATTTCCTATATAAAATGATAGAAAAGTGGTGCTACGCAGGAAAAAAGAAAATGTACGTCTGCGTTACACAAAACAAATGCCTTCTAAAATCTTGGCAGACAAACATATGTCGTGAAAAGTGAAATTATCTTGGATTTCCTCTTCTAGGGTTTCTTTACCCCGAGCCCTTGCATGAATTAGATGGATTATTTGTGGCATTGAAGTCAAGGTAGCACATGCATGGCATCCAATTTGTGTGTGCCCATACTCTCCACTGTCCAATCAGAAAAGCTACTAGATGACATGACATTTTCTGCTTCGATCATCACTGTTTTCATACAAGGTCTATAAAAAGTAAAAAGTTAAACGTCATACACAATTATTAGTATTACTCCCACCATACTATTTCACATTTTACTCAGTCTCAGAGTCGGACCTCTTGGAGTAATAATCTAAAGATGCATGGCAATTACATCACTATGTAACCAAATATTTACAACAAAGTGGAAGAAGGAGCGTGTTCGCATCTTAGTATCACATATAAATTTAAGAGTCGATCATTGAGTCTTCAAGTTGATAAAATCATTCCTCACTTGTACACCAAACCAGCAAAAAGGATAAAAAAAAAAAACTGAAAGGCCAACAATCTCTATTATTTTAAATTCTTAAAAATAAACAACACTAGTGAGTCTTCTTTTTTCTTAGGACCACTTAAAAGTGACCCCAAATGTTCATTCAGATACATTTATTATAAACCAATAACAGATGATCTCATGGATAAAACCATCATAAAATCACCACCACAGGTTAACTGCTCTTTTCAATTTAAGTAGCAGTCCACCTCCCATCATTTAATTTCCTGTTGTTTGGTGTTTCGGTTTTTGAGCCATATGATAATGGTTGGACAACAAACTGGTGGGTGGTCCCCAATAAACCCATGTCCTGCAGCAATAATCTGTCCACATTGGACCATTTTCAGTCGGTGATCCTGCCAATTGATTTGCCTCAGCTTGTAGGCCACCCAGTGAAATGGAGTTTCCAGTCAATGCAATAATTTCTCAGACCATCATTCACATTATGATGTATCAGACACCATCATTCACATTATGATGTATCAGAAAAATATACATCCCACTTCAAACATATAATTTTTTTTTTTCTCCCTCTCTACACTGCATTAAACTATGTTTTCCTCTTCAATGGTTGTGCATTTCTAGCATGGTGCAATGGAATATGATAAAGAATATAAGATTATTTTGGTCGAATATCCCTATGTCATTTATTTGCGCTCATTTACATGTTTTAATAATTCACATGCATAATGGTTACGTACTAATGTGTCACATTTTTTTACCGTAATTTACGAAATGCGGTGAATAAATCAAAGTGAAAAATGAAGCCCTTTTCACAATTTTATTTTCACAGCCCCATAGTTGTGAAACCATTTCATAACCCCAAATGTGAAAGCCATGATGGTACTGTGCAATCAAAGGCGATTTTTTTTTTTTTTTAATTCTTTTGAGCCCCTAATTTATTATCCGAACCATTCCTTATCTTTATATGTCTAAAAGCGGCTACGATGTCAAACTTCTTATGTTAATTCTTCATGAATTTTGAGAAATTTGTAAAGAAACCCAAATCATTTCTTGCACTTTTGTGGGCCGCTAATTCATGATACAAATTGTTCATTTTTTTATATTTCCTAAAGTGGCCTAAAAAAAAAAAAAAAAAAAAACTTTTATCTTAATTCTTCATGAATTTTGAGAAATTTATAAAAATCCAAATACATCTAGAATTGTTGGGTGTACTCACTCACATTTATGAAAGTGGTGATATTGGCAAACAATGAAATGATTTTCACATGTGTGTCATTTGCATACATAACAAATTTACAAATGTCATTTACATATGCGAGACAAATAGCCCCTCATATTAAAAAAGTTGTGTTGAAAAAAGGAGGAGGGAGAAATAAGAAGGAAGGAAAGGAAAGAGATGATGGATAGGAGTAAGAAAGAATATGGTAATTGCAACCAATAAGTGGTAGCTCAAAAATCAGAGAGGACTTGTGTTCAACACCTAGCTTCATTGGGCACGTCCCATAGTTTTATCTGATGCATGTGGATAGGAGGGTTTGTATGTGCTCCTTAAGATTAGTTCTCGGCATCCAAAATCGAGTGTTCTTCAGACTCAGGGCCAAATGCTCTTAGACCGGGCGAAAGATACCCATGGTTATTACACAAAAAAAAAAAAAAGAATATGGTAATTGCCAAAGCATCAAGGATGTCATGACTTGATCCCCATGGCACAATAAACGGTACTCACTATTGCAACTTTAAGATTGTGGATTAAAGTCATATTACTAATAATAATTGAAAAAGACTCTCATATCATGAAAAGCTTAAGAGACTAAATTTTTATAAATTGACTGAATGACTAAGCCATTTATAGAGTATTCTGAGAGAAAAATGCAAGGATAATCTAATCAATTCCGATACTGTGCTTCCTTATTTAAAGGGTAGCACTATACAACACTTATGCGTTTTTTAAGGAGAAAACACGCCTCTTAGTTGGGCTCACTAGGATGCATGATGATTATGAAAGTCTATTGGATGGAAAGATCTATATAAGGCCTACCTATATGCAAAATCTTGAGTTCATAAGATCATCATAACCTTTTGATCCATGGCCTTAAAATATAATAGTTTAGATGCATCATTTTATCATGATTTCAATCCAAGAATTTTCCTGAACTTAAAAGATCAAGTCCAATCAAATTATCTCCTAATATATAAGATATTCTACCATAATAATCTCATATTCTATATAAAAAAGGCCTCATATTGCAACATTTCTGTGACATTGGTGGCCATCCAAATGAGAAGCCAGAGATGTCTCCACCTTAGCACAGCTGGTTAGCAACACCAGATGCAAAACACCCACCCCCCACAACAACACCCACGCACGCCCAGACGCGAAGAGAGTGTGACTTTAAGTCCTTCCTAGAGGCCAGAAATAAAGCAACCCAATGTTTGTTTTCACAGCATTCAGTAATGGCCCTCTTGGTAATTGTCTCTAAAATTTGTAGCATCTTACAAAAGGCATGAACCTAACTATATATGGCCTTCCCCTAACAATTAAACGAAGTGTGCTTCAAGACAAACAAAATCCCTTAAAAGGTAAGGCATCTGAATGTAAATTGTTCATACAATAACACAAATATGTCAAATAGGCACTCACGCCTACATTCTCATAGAAATAGAAAAGAAATATATATTAAAAGAAAAAAAAAAAAACAGAGATACTGTTTGCCATCATTCCCTAGAGTAACTAAAAATCAGTACATGATGTTCTTGGAAATACCAAAAGATCCACCATGACACTGCACCACCACTACTCATGTGTTGGTTCAGGACGCGATTAATCTTTCCTGAGATCCGTATACTCACGACGAATGCCCCCGGCATTAACAATGACGATTTCCACCCTATCTCCCTACAAAATATCCACAGAATATTAGAAGTTGCTATAGGCTTTTATTAATAGCTTGGATGCAATCTGTTATATGCTAAATGAAGGTGACCGGGCTACTGAATGCATTGCCTATATGTCAAAATGAAGCAACTTCCATACACATGGCAAGTCTGCATACAAGCACACAAATCCAGATGCCACCCAAAAATCATGCTGATCAAGATGATCTCAACTGTCCACTTTCATCTATGGCATTTCACTCCTGGCTGTTCTCTAACCATACATTTGATCACGCAAACTGGGTGGCAAATTTCTTATGATCAGAGAAGCTTCGATCTATTCTCCATCAATGTGGGTCTCACAATTGTATAGAGTCAGATTAGCATGCCATAGGCCACGAGCATGAGGTGGATGAATGGCCACAAATTTTTCAGTAGTAAAAATGCATTTTGTAGTCTAGCCTACTGAAGAATACTAGATCTGTCATACTCACAGTGTAGATATCCCTTTCTGTTGCAGAGGCAAAAACGTCTTTCACCAAATCAACTGCTTCCATTTCTGATAATGGAGTCACCGCATCCTGTATATCCATATTTTGAGTTTTAAGTTAAAGCCAAGAAAATATAGAGGAAACAGAGACAGCAGAAAGAAAAATCACACTCTACCTTCGCGGGTAAAAGAAGTGGGCTAGGCGATTTCAGTTGGTTGTCCAAGACAGGCATGATGAGTGTGGAGCCAGAACCTTGGGCACTGTATCCAACTCTCTCATATGACCCAACTGCATCATATGTAAAGACACAACCCTTTCCTGAAAAAACAGAAAGAAATTGAGAGGGAAGTTAAGGGAAGCTTCTTTACACCTTGAGATCCAGTTTATAACTCCAACTTTAAACTCCCACTCTCTCACTTGAGGAAAGAACTCAAATTAAGGTATACACCTATATGGCATGCATACCTCTTATTTGGTAAGATGTGTGAGTCACGGGAGAAAACTTTCAATGGTTAGATAATTTGAAACAAGGAAAATAGGTCCACTAACTAGATGGGCACTATTATCCAATCTAGATTTGAGACCAGTGGTCCAGCCATAGCATAATGACCCAGCAGATGAATTATCTAACCATATGATCTTGCATTCATGCCACACATGATTTGAGTGAAATGAACCAGATACCTGAACCAGAGTAATGCATGCAGATTAAATTTCACCCCTAGCGAACAGCCTTACCTTCAATATCAAGGCCACCAAGGACATTGAAAGCATAATATGGGAAGAAACGTTTATAGTAAAGGGTGTTGGATAGAAGCTGGGCCATAGCAGGACAGCTCATTTGCTTGTTGTGCTGGTGCTGATAGATCTGCTCGCAAACCACAAACATGACAACAGAACACCATCAATAACTGTGTGTGTTGGCCTTCTAAATAGCATATTTTTTCAACAATTAACTATATGTGCTAACTATTGTTCACAACATAGATGAGTAGTTCCTTTTCTTTTGGATAGGTAACATGACTTCAACCTCAAACAGCATGGTTGAGGAATGAGCACCTTTTAACTATGCTGTGGGCCCTCATCAATTTATGTGCAGTTTGGTTGAGTAACTGAGGACCTCTCAACATAACAGTGGATGAAGCCAAAGTGAGAAGAAAGTAATTCAAAGCAGCTAACTAATGATAAAAAAAGCTATCGATCATAAACTTCTGAAACCAAAGTAACAATCATATAGAGAAAACTGGTGCCACCATATACCAAAATTTAAAGCCTTAAATACTTCTAAAACCGAGTTCCAACATTCCAGCTTCAGTTTAAAGAAAGTCTCTAAAGCAGTATATATGGAAACTGCATGCTTATCAATCTAGATGATGTAACATGTCTAATGGTAAAACAACAATATTATTTTATTTTACCTACATGAGTTTTTCTTTGACTTTCCAACATTACAAACTGAAACTTCCGCATATGGACTAAAGGAAAACAAACAATTTATAAGAACAAGTTATACACGCTGACCTGCATCCATTAAGACCTATGGCATGGGAGAATGAGATAAATTAAGTTTCCTTCAAGAGTCTGTGCCTCTGTGGATCCCACTCCATGTGGAACTCCATCAAAAGACCAGTAGATATTGTCATTGCTGACTAATAGATATACGAAGGTTTCAAAGTCTCAACTCTGAAAGGTTCTTAGCTATTAGGTAGTTCACTTAGAATCAACCCACTTTATCACAAGTGATATATATCACTATTAAATTAGAGTTAAAACTGAATCGAGAGATGTACAAAGACTTAAAGAGATGATGAGAAGCTTTAGAATTCATGGGCTTCAAAATAAGTCATACAAAGACAGAATAAATAGATTTCAACTTCAATGGAGATGCACAAAGAGTTGAAACTACCGTAAGAATTGAAGCCCAAGAGACTGTTGTGTGTGGAACCTGATTTCACCCGTAAGAATTGAAGCTGTTGTGTTAATTCATGTCCACTGTCCATGTAGGGGTATTTTTGTAATATTACCTGTTGCTATTATGTAACCCTCGCATTGCCGCCAGAGATGTTGTATCTTGCATTCTCATCTTCTGCCTTTGAGCATAGTGGAATCGGTATGATCCATGGACGGACCTCAAGATAGAAGGAACCCCGTAAATCTATGTCTTCTATGTGTGGTTTAATTGCATCTTTTCTTCCTAACAGAGACGCCATAAAGAGACTCATTCCAATACCTTTGCTCGATAATAAGTAAAAATGGAGAGATTGAGGAAAATGTCGAACTTATGATAAGATCGGAATGGTTGAAATGGAGAATTGCTTCCAGAGTGCTTTGTGATCAATGCATATAAATAGGATTGAAGGGAAAAGTTTATAGTACAACAATTAGACTAGTTATGACCTATGGAGCAGAATGTTGGCCAATCAAGAAGCAACACTTACACAAAATGAGTGCAACAAAGATGAGAATATTGTTGTGGATGTGTGGTAAAACTAGGCAAGATCGAATCATAAATGACCACTTTCGAGAGCACATTTAGGGACAGCATGAATAGGTTATAACATAAGAAAAACTCATTTGATATGGTTTGGACATGCCTAATGCAGGCTAACGATGGCGCCAGTGAGGAAAAGTTTTTTTATGCAGGTTGATGGCCCACCAAGGGAAAAGGGCAGGCAAAAAAGGACGTGGATGGAAGTAGTAAGAATCGATCTAAAGTGCAACCTATTCGAAGATTTTGCCCATGATAGATCTGAATGGAGAAACATAATTCATGTAGTTGACTCCATCATAGTTGGAGCAAGGTTTTGAGAAGAGTTAAAAACTAAATGCAGGGAAAATATCTTCCTTGCATATATACCATGTCTGGAACAAGAAAAAACTTCAGAGCTGTCTATGGATTAGAGAACCACTAAACATACCAAAACTAATCATGTTTGTGATCCACCACTTTCAAGAGCTTGGGAGTAGTCTGAAAATTAGAGATCAGGAGAACACTTGCATGGGCAAGCAAATTACGTACAATTATCATTTTCATTGGAAGTACTACACAAGCCTTACTATACTTGTACCCATTCTGGGTTTTAGTAGTTTTCCACTTTTAGTTTACCAAGGGGTGTTAAAATTTTAAAAGTGCTTGAGTATTACACAAGCCTTACAAAGTAGTTGGTGTTGATGATTACATAGTTCAGTCACTGAGTGTGCTTCTTGAGTGCTTCCTCCTTTGGGTACTTTAAGCTTTTGATGAAAATAAAAGGGGTAATGAATCGCCATCGGTCCAAATATCACTCAGATCAGGTTCTTATTCATTGTTGGATGTAAGTGATCTTTGCCACTTGGTAATCTCACATTTATCTTGGGGTGCCGACAGTACAACACTGTGATTCATGTGGTATTTGGGTACTTACAATTATACCTGGCCGCGTTGATCCAAAAGTCTATCTTAAGAATCCACAATACATAACTGATTTTAACACTTGTAGTAGTGTTGACTGTTGAAACTATAATATCATTTCTCACAAATAACGTGAGCCCCAGTAGGTGTTTAGGAGCGCCGGCTCAGTAAAGGTTTTCCCCATAAAGAATGTTATGTTATGGTCCTACACTCAAGTAAAGCAAAATCCTACACCAGTCATGTATCAGCATATCGGCATCATAGAACAAAAATATATTAGCTGAACACACATTTAATGTTATTAAGCATGTTGGGAAGTCCCACATCCCACGTCGCCTAAGTAATAGGCTTGACATGTCCTAATATATCCATGTGGTCCTTCCACCTATAAGCTTAAGCTTTTGGGTTGGTATATCAATATGGTTTATGATATGGTATCAGAACGGGTTCCGATCCCTGTGTAGCCCACATGACGGACCCGTCCATGAAATCTGTTGGGCCTGCACGTGAGGGGGAGTGTTGGGAAGTCCCACATCCCACATCGCCTAAGTAATAGGCTTGACATATCTTAATATATTTGTATGGGCCTTCCACCTATAAGCTTAAGCTTTTGGGTTGGTATATGGTTTATTACAAAGCACAATGAACTACATTAGGTCTGATGAAAGATGTCACAATTGTGAAATTATATATTTTGAGTCCTAACCACTTACCAGGTGTCGCCATTAAAAAAAAAAAACACTCACCAGGTGTCTAGCTGCCAAGTTCTTTTGCAGAGCTTTCACATCAGCCTGAAAGCCGGAGGAGGCCATGACACTTTTATCTGCTCTGAAAGAACATATACATAACTGCATTACTTCCAGACATCCACCTCAGCAGAATGAAGTTCAACAATCATCCCACATTGCCACTCAAAGGGAGCCAGAATTACAAAGTGCCTCATGTTGTAATAGTGAGCAAAAAACACGTGTATAATCAAAGGAATAAAATATTCTATAAGAAAAAGGAAAAATAAAGGGGTTTGGCACTAAAAACCAAAGACATGTGAGCCCCATGTATCAAATAGCTCATGCGAAGAGCATAGATGCATTTTAGTTGTTCTTGCATAAACATTGCTACATCAAAAGTGAATTCTAATTCTACTTTAAAAAGAAACATTGAATTTAGGGTATGCTAATCATTGCTAAATTCATCCTCCATAATCAACTAAAATTTAGAATAAAAGAAGCAAATCACAATAAGGGAGAAGCAAGGACACCTTCACACCTTTCTGGATAGTGTAAATTATCTTGTTCACTTTATATTTTATACTCTTCTTTTTAGTAGTCTCTCTTTAACTTCATACTTAATTTCTTGAAATGGCAACATCAAGCTTTTAACAAAGATCATGTATAGAGAATACATACGGTACAGAAACCCCAAAGAATTACTTCATTTCTTTAAGTGGTAATATCAAGATTTTAACAAAGATCAATATACAGATGATACATAAGATGTAGAAACCTACTAGAACCACTCATACTAACCTATCTGCCTCAGAATTTCCATCACATGCTGTATATTGAAACACATGAATCTTCTAAACCAAATTTTCCATGGGCTAGAGAAGGGTTAATATGCCTATGTCTACTATAACACATAAAAAGAATCCCCTTCTACAATAGCACCTTCTAACCCATATAATAAGCTCCATATACACTTCATAAGTTACAAGAAAATCTCCATAACTTCAACCTCAATACTCAATAGAAGATTCAACCAGCAGACAGCACTAATATTTTCGAATAAAGGTTGCCTCCTACAAGCCCACCTATATACCTGCTCTCCAAGTTGTTTTTTATTTTTATTTGTATTATTCATTCATTTATTTATTTATTGTTGATTGGTAAACATGACTTGAACCCACAACCCTCAAGGTTGTGGAAACCTACTAGAACCTCTCATACCAACCTATCTGCCTCAGAATTTCCATCACATGCTATATATTGAAACACAGGAATCCTCTATACCAAATTTGCCATGTGCTAGAGAAGGGTTAATATGCCTATGTCTACTATAACACATAAAAAGAATCCCCTTCTGCAATAGCACCTACTAACCCTAATAAGCTCCATATACACTTCATAAGTCACAAGAAAATCTCCATAACTTCAACCTCAATACTCAAAAGAAGATTCACCCAGCAGACAGCCCAAATATTTTCGAATAAAGGTTGCCTTATGACCTACAAGCCCACCTATACCTGCTTTCCAAGTTGTTTTTTATTTTTATTTGAATTATTCATTTATTTATTGTTGATTGGTAAGCATGACTTGAACCCACAACCCTCAAGGTTGCAATTGTGAGCACCTTCCGCTGTCTCATGGCCTCTTGTCCTCTCCAAGTTTCTCTCACATCACAAAACATCATAAATTAATTTGATAGAGATACATTTAGGTGGAATCCAAATGTATAAAAGCTCAACCTTTTTCACATACATAATAAAAATGAAATATTCGATTAGATACTATATCAGGAATTTTGTTCATTGAAAAATAGAAACTTCATGGCCGAGATTTGATGATGAACCCCACTTCACTACATTCTGTAAACCCCTTTTCACCATTAAGATCCCAAAAATACAGAAAAAGGCACTAAGCCACTAACTTCTCCTAAAGCCACATCTCATGCCTTGTTTGAATCTATTGTACTTATCAAACCGCACAGCATCACTCCCTCATACTCAAATGACCTAGGTCCAATGATCTTTCTTTACAGTAAAATTATCAATATCGATTTGGACCATTCTTTCAATTAAATATTTGTCATTCTTCATTATCTCTGACTGCCTTACAATCTCTAGTAAAACCTCGGCATTCCTCTCTTTTTTTTTACCAACTACCACACGGCACAAAATTATTGATAAAATAGTTTTTTGCCCAATACTTCTGAACTTATATTGTCACTCATCAGAAACTCCATAATTTCAGAAAACATGTTCATCAATGAATCCACCTCCTTACACATGATACACAATGTTAGAATATTTCTGTTATCTGTTAGAGCATGGATATGATCTACAATGCAAGGTTTTAAATATAGGACTCAGGGAGTATCTCAATTTCCCTCAAGTTGTCGACTCGGCCGAGTCAGTCGAAAAAATAGAGAAGATAAAACTATGAATCTAGAGCTAAAGATTTGTGTTTCATTTATCAGTAATGATTTCCCATTAAAAAAAAAAAACAAGTAATGAACTTAAGTTGTTATAGGTAGTGGATGCCCACATTTATATTTCAGCAGTTGGATCAATAGTACTACGGGTCTTCAAATGCTTCAATCGTTAAAAAAAAAAAAAAGTGGTTTTGATAATCAATAATCAGTGCAAATTGCTCCTAAAAGCCTCTTTTCAAATTAAAAAAGAAGAAGAAGAAGAAGAAGTGCATTTAGGGCCCAAAAACTATAGGGCTTGGCCACATGACTCGGGAGGTGACTCTACTAGGTACTTGCTGAGTCCAAGTCACCTAGGCCTATTCGACTCAGACCCAGCCAATTTCCTAAACCCATGTTACAGTGATAATTTTTCTTCATTGTGGCTGTTCAACAGAAGTCCCAAGACCCTAAGGAATCATAACCATGGTTGAAATATCAGCCAATACTTGTACGTATCGGCCCACGCAGCATCAGTATTTTATGGTGAATAAGTTTGGCAGAGTATTGGTTGAATTGGCCAACATTTTCAAAAATATCGGTCTTGATCAATGGTTCGATGTACCAATGCATAGGTTAAGACGTTAACAATTCCTCAAAAAATGCCACCAATAATACATTTCTATGCATTGCCTCAGCTGTGAACCTAATCACTTCGAACAACCCATACCACTATCTTCCAGTCCTCTTTGATTATCTACGCACCTTAGAATCTACTTCTCTCCATCTCCGTATTCCTTTTCATTTTTTAGATTTAATGTAACTTTGATATTCAAAAGGATCACCATAAGACCAATTAAAAAAAAAAAAAAGCCAAAAGAAAACAATATGCAACAATATGTCAAACACCAAACATCAACCCCACATGCCCCACACCTTCTTTAGCCACTGATTAGTACTGAGTTTAAATTATGAGGAATATGAGTTCAATGGAAGCCTTGTTCTACAGAATAGCACCACTTTCCTCAATCCATTCACCTCATTCGATGAGTATCCATGATTAGGAGAAGTCCACTGAATAGGAGAGGAGAAACTATGATTGACCATAGACTCATTGACCTTAGTCGTCTCTCTTCATCACACTAAAACTGCCATAACTTCCATTAATTAGAAACATCAATTATAGAGAGGACATAAAACACATTCAATGACCAAACTTAATGGTTTCTGATAATCTCCCAACACCTTCTCCCAAATAATTCTCATTGCACTCCCATCGAAATTAAGATATCACAATCACCATTGAATAGATTTTTTATGTTTCATTTCATGCTTAGAGGACATCAGAATGGAGTAACAGAATTAATGTTGCCGACCCCAACATAGTTGGGACAAGACTTTGATGATGATGGTTGTGGTAAGAGGAAAAGTGTTGTTAAAAATCAGGAAGCCTGAAATTTATCCACCTTGATTGACCTCAAAATAATGATTTCTTATCCATAACACTCTTAGCCTTAATAATGCTTCAAAGCATTACATTTCTAAAGCTTCACATATAATGAAGAGATTTTTTTTCTAAGGTTTCACTCTCTGACCACAGTTTAGAAACCATGAGGGGACCATGTTCAATCTTGAGCTGCCAAACCATCAAGTGACGTTGAAATGATGGCTGCTATCAATCATGCAAAATCAGTGTGGCTGTTGAATGCGACTGAAAGACAAACAGTTTATATGACCTTCAAATCCACTTTAAGTATCTCCTCTACACCCCATTCTCCCCTTAGCATGCTCAAGGAAATTAATCCCCACATAAGAGTAATGTGACTTGAACCCACAACCTCATGGTTGCAATAGTGAGCAACTTTTCCACTTTGCCACAGGCCCTTGTCCCTGAGAATATGTCTTTCATATCTATCATTCGTAAAACGCACAAATGCCGAAACTATGCAATGTTGGCAACTGCAAACATTTAACAGTTTAGTTTAGGGCATGTTTGGATTCCCATAGAAAGTAAGGTTCTATATTTAGGCCCAAGCAAAAACATTGTACCAATACTGATTTGAGAATTAAGGGAAAAAAAAAAAAAAAAAAAAACAGAAATATGCTATCCTTCCTCACCCCGGTTCCAGTTTCCATAACACCACAGATGAACGACATTTTGGGCTGAATTCGATCTTCATAAACTGATTGCAGTAACTCCATTTACACCCCACACTTTTATAACAGCTTTAATTTGTTTTCTTTCAGGTAGGGCAGGCATTGCTAGGGCTTTGATGTTAGGGTTGTGTTTGTTGTTGTTGATGGGCTGCATCCTACTCTTTTATCCCCTTTCTTAGTCTTTTGGTGAAACAAATCATCCATATCATTTAAAAAAAAAAAAAAAAAAGGTCAAAACCATTACAGATAATTAGATTTACACAAAAAAAAAAAAAAAAAAAAAACTGACTGCAGCGAATCCAAACAAATCCTTCAAACGAAAAACATTATTTCCACCAAAATATCGACACGGGTCAGAAGCAAACACATATTTAAGCGTGAATTAGACACTCTATTGAATCAACCCACAACTCCCCTTTTCCTTTTTCTTAGTTCCATCACAACCCCACAATCTCTCATAACCAAAACACCAACAAGCATACATCAATCACCAAATGCAGAAGAATCAAAATCTGACAAAAACACAATCATTGTTAAAAATCCACAAACTGGGGCAGGTAGGTTTAATGAAAAGAAAAGAAAAGAAGAGAAGAGATTGGATGAGAGAGAAAAAGCTCACAGCTTGCAGATCTTGGAGTACTCGCGAGTGAGGATGCTGTATCCTGTCGACATGCGGGTGTCGGCTGCAATGACGCAGTAATCGGAACCCGCGATCGCCACACATGTTCTGCAAGAAAATTGAAAAGCGACGTTAGGGTTTAGAGACGGAAGAAGATCTGAAAGGGTTTTCGGCTTCTCGTACCCTCCGTTGTTGTCGTAGGGAGACCAGTTGGCATGCTGCTTCGAAGCCATTAATGGAAGAAGATGAAGAAGAAGAAGAAGAAGAAGAAGTTGCAGAGCAGTGAAAGAAAGAAGAAATAAACAGCACCGATTAGGTTCTGCTTTTGGTTTTGTATTTGGGTTTGTTTTCTTTTTGGCCAAGGAAACCACCAGGGTATATGTCGGGTTGTTTAGATGAGGTTGACCCATGATCTGATGGCCCACATAGAAGTGGACCAGGGCCACTATGGTTGGAAGGGCCGAACCTGCATTTCACCCACAAGATCCAGCCCAAAAAACTCACTTAACTAAATTAAGCAGTTTAGTATGAAACTGACAAGCACAATAACCCATGCTGAGCACATGCATGAGCACAAGCATGTTCGTACAATCCAAATAAAATATTCTTACATAACAGTAGAATTTTTAGAAATAAAACAAATATATATATATATATATATATGATCTTATCTATTTTTACAATTGAGGATTGGGTAGGGAATATACTCTGGGTTATAAAAAAAAAAATACAAAACGAAAAAATATATCACCATTATATCACCATACTTGTTTTTGTAATTGAGAGTAGATAAATTAAAAGGGGAATAGGAGAAGTAGTGAGGTCAAAAAGAAAAAAAAAAAAAGGGGAGAATACATAAAAATGAAATAGGTTAAGTGGGTAGAAAGGCAGTTTTTCATAATATAGGGAATGAAAAGTGTGAAACATATCATGTGAGTAGTTATAAGAAGTGTGCAATTTAAAGAAGGCTTTTGAAAACGGTGGACAGTTACAAGGGATAAGAAGGGAGGAGAGAATGAACAACTTAGATTACAGTTAGACTACGGTTGCAATCAAAATCATATCAAGTGGTCAAAATCATATTGGAAAGGCTTGGCTTTAATATAATATAATTTGGCCTACAACTATTTCATCCAAACCTAATTGGCCTGCGATTGGTTATTTTTTTCTAATACTAAACCTACCCCATTTGAGTCGGAGTTGGGTTGAATTTGATGTTTAGAATTTTTCAAAATATATAAAATGCATGGAAATAATATATAAAATGCATGGAAATAAAGTCGCCACCTCCTCTTCTCACGTGCTTAAGGTAATGTACATTACCACTTTGTTCCACATGAGTTTTGTTTATACATTTAATGGTAAATATATATATATATATATATATTATAGATATGAGGCAAGGTGTGTAAAGGTGTGTAGAATGACAAAACCTAAATCTGCCCCAAATTAAAAAAGAAAAAAGAAGAAAAATACTACAAAACCTGCCTCTAAAGTGAACTAGTCGAGTTAGGTCCTTATTTAAAGTCGATCCACTGTCATTCCTATTCAAATATAACCTTTAACACTAAAAATGGATTGAGTTTTGCCTATACATCTACAAGTTTGGTAGGTTGACCCATGTTGAAAGCGGGTTACGTGATCCAGTTGGGTTGAGCTGGGTTTGATCATGGATGTATGCTAATTACCGATTAACTAACCCATTATAGAAAAAAAGTGTTGATACAGGTAAGCGCGGGACCAACAAATTTGCCTTGGGACCTCTATGTTGAAATAATAATAATAATAAAATCCCTATGATGTTGTGGATTTCACAAATTTCTCAAAATCTATAAAAAAATAAAATATGAAACTAAATGTTTTGGTATTTACCATTAACAAAAGAATATTGGATGGTTTAAATAATGAATTGGGATTCTACAAAACTACACAAAATCAGATCTATTGATTGTGACTTTTTTTACAAAAACACTTATAATTTATCAAAAATTAAGATCATTGGCTTTAAGATCCTGAAGTTCACTAGTAAAAAAATTGGACAACTTGGATAATAGATAAGGAATCCTCTCAGAGGCAGTGAAGTATCTCTTATTCTCTTTCTCCGCTCTCTGCATCTTACTGTCTGTCTCTTGGGTATCGTCTCCACAGGAGGTATCTCTCTTTCTCTCATCCAAATCTCAGTCGATTGTAGTAGGGTTTTGGGGTTTTGACAGCTAAGGAAGACGAACTCCATTACCTTCGTTTTGAGTAGAAATCAGCCCTAGCTTTGAGTAGAAAGTACTTGACGGTTTTGGTTGGAAGACCAACTCCATAAACCCCGAAATCAAATCTCAAGAAGTTCTTCATCAATTCCTATTCATGCATTTCTAATATAAAAAAAAAAACCCCACACATCCCAAATCAAGGGCCTGCCTTTTACCTGTTTCTCTCTCTTCCAAATCTCTCAATCGATTGTAGGGTTTTGGGTTTGGATGCTGGGCAATGTTGATGCTTGGAATGTATTGGGGGCTAGAATTTCAGATTAGGCTTAGTCTGATTCATAGGTTTTAATCCGGTTGACATTTGAATTGCATTTTTTTTTTTTTTTTTTTTGGATGTTTTTGTATTTATCTTGATTTATGTTAATCTGATTCAGGGTTTATCTTCATATTTCTCGGGTAAGGCGGGTCGGGGTGGGTTGACCCAATTGTTTTCGAATTGGATGCGAGTTTGTAGATTGACCCATTCAAAAAAACAGGTTGGTTTTGGGTGGTTGGGCTATGACCTCTGAATGGCTCTCATTTCCCAACCTGACTTGTTGCCACCCTTTTACCTGGGGTGCTTTGCATTCATTTCCTACAAAGATGTGGAGCATTAGATTTCATGAAATTAAGATTTCCAGGATTCGGTTAAGCCCCTGTGTGTTTTCTTTGCTGTGTGCAATTTTTAATCTCAGGAGTTGGACTTGGAATTAGGGGCGCAATTTGGACCGGGTCAAGCCTGAGCCCGCACTTTGTTTAAGAGTGGGCCTAAAATTTGAAGCATGAGTAGTATTTGGATCTGTTCTGGGCTTAGGCCTCAGGTACCCAATGCTTGGACCAATTGCCTAATAATAGAGATAGATACTAAAGACACTTGTATTATCTCTGTGTGTGTGTGACTCTTGTACATCTTCCTCCAAAGCCTAACTGCAGCAGTCCTCAAGCTACTCCACTTCCTCCCCACTATCTTTAGAACACATTCTATTTTGATCTCTCTTTAGCACTAAGCTCTTAAAGCTTCAGGTATATCTCATTGTCAAGTCAAGCCTTAAAATGATGAGTTGGATCAGTGTGGGATAATAAGGGTATCTTAAAGATTTCAAGAGGAGAGAGATATCATCTGGTCATTAATCCTACAATGGGAGAAGAAGTTGGTGGTGGCGGTCTTGGAGATTCCTCCCTATTGTCTGGCAATGGCTTCCCACCACCCACTTTTTCTTAATTGTTAACTCTGTATATGTGTTTTCCTTTTATTCATTTTTTGGATCGTCGCACGAGACTTGGGCTGTTTTACCCGGAAGTGCATGGGGATGAAATTCAGGCTTGCGTTCTGGCTCAGGCTTAGTGTTTAAGGCTCCATCTAGCCTTGGGCAAGCCCTAGACAGAGTAAATTGGGTCAGGCTTGAGCTAGTCCAATACCCGCGCCCGGTCCACCTGAATTTCAACCCTGGTTGAAAAACCAAGTAGCTAAAGGACAAGTTACTATGCCTTTCTTCCTATGATACACGGATACGTCAAAATGGGCAACATATTGTGTAAAATCCGTGTCCTTGTGTACTTGACGTGTCCTTGTCATATCCATGTCATATCTGGGCGTCATAGTTTTCTTCAGTAGTTAGATCAAGTGGGAATCAGGTCGAGTTACATTATTATTCTTCATATGCCTTACTGGTTGGCAAGTGTTTAATCTTATCCATTCTTCTGGAATTTAGTGAGATGCATATGCATATTTTTATTAGGCTTTAAACCACAATTCTGTATCTTGTAAATCGTAGTCAATATTAAACTGTGTAGGCCTTTGTGAATTTATTTGTAGCCCACATGGAATGATCATTTGCAGGTCCTGCTACATGCATGGTTGGAAAACTCTCCGAGTTGACTCTTAACTATCCCCGAGTCATCTCATTTTGACAAAGGACCGAGTAAAAAATAAGGGAGAATCAGCCGTGTCATCTCATTTTAATAAGTTGTTTGCATCCTGAACCATTTAATAGGCAGATCTAATTTTAAACAACTAAAATTTATATATAAGTAATTATGCATGAGGTTTGGAGCCCGTAATTTAAAAATGATGACTGGAAATGTAATTTGAAACTTATATTTGATCATTTACATTCAATATTTGGACTAACAAATTATGTAGCATGCAATATTCTTTCTTTTATTTTCTTTATTGTTGTACTTTTTTGCATATATTAATTTATTAATTTGAATTGATCATCATGAATGCATGTAAATAACTATGTTTTTATATTTTATAAGTACTGGATTTATTTTTAAATATTTTTAAAATTATTAAAAAAAAAAAAAAAATGACTCTTTCGAGTCTCTGCATTGACTCTATCCGAGTCAGGTTTTTTTTGCATTGGACAAGTCGAGTCTGAGCCACGAGTTTTCCAACCTTTTCTACATGTGATCAATCCTCTTTATCTTTCAAATTTTAACTTAATAAGCCTATTTGTCTCAGCTTTCAGGAGTTGGTAGCATACCTTGACCCACGTTGACGTGGACTGGCAACTTGACCCGGTTTTGCAAACCTGGTGCATGTTAGCAAACACACTATGCCTGTGTTCCAGTAAATCCTCCCCTATCACCATTGCACATTTTTAACTGTCAACCAGGAAAGATCAGCCAGAATCATATGTCTACACTCAATCTGTATGTCTCCAAGCCCCAAATCCCCTCTCTGCCCCAACCTCCCTGGATAGGCTTGAAGAGACTCCCTTTTTCCTCTCCCTCCAAAACCATAACTATAACCTCCCCAAACCACAAAGCCCTCTTCTCCATAATCCAGGCAGTATCCCAAAACTCTAACCACAATCCCTTCTTTCCCACAAAACCCTCCTTCCGTCGCCCAAGCCCCTGCGTCTCTGCTGGTCGTAGCAAAAAAAAACCTGGTGGTTCCTCCAGTGGTCGCATAGAAGGCAATGCTGAGGTCCGTCGCGAAGCTAAACGGAACGCCCGTCGGAGGAGCCGTCGCCTCAGCGAGAGTCTCTACTACCGTCTCAAGAACCCTAGTCGAAACCATGCTGACAATTTCACTGAGGAAGAGCTACAGATGATTGGATTGGGCTATGATCGGATGGTTCGATTCATGGAAAAGGATGATCCCAATCTCCGCCACCCCTATGACTGGTACAAGTATGGCCAGTATGGGCCATATTCCTGGCGTGGGATTGTCTTAGGTGATCCGATCCGTGGCCGCATCTCAGATGATTGCGTTAGCATGTTTGGTGAGGTGAAAGATCATGAAGAGTGGGAGGAAATTGACAAGCATGAAATGGCGATGGATTTTACAAGAAGAGTCAAGTCCATGGACAAAAGCATCGGATTCAAGTATTATTGGGTTTTTGTTCGGCATCCGAGGTGGAGGATTTCGGAATCACCATGGGAGCAATGGACTCTGACCTGTGAAGTGGTTTTGGAGTCGGGTAATGAAAGGTTGGATAAGTGGAACCTGATGGCCCGACTCGGAAACAAGGTCAGAGCTTTGATCACTCAATGTGCGGCCTGGATGCGCCCTGACATAATCTACAGGAAGAGACCGATCTACCAGTGCCGATTTGAGCCACAAAATGACTTCTTCAAGGCCTTGGGGCCGATGCTCGATCCAAGTACTGAAAATCAGTACCTGTTTGATTTGGAGCTTGAAGATGGGAGGGTCGAAAGATGTACCTACTTCGGAGGGTTGTGTAAGTTTGTAAGAGTGAATCAAAAGGCTTTTGTTGATGATGTTGTGAAGGCTTATGAAAAGTTGAGTGATGAGAAAAAGTCCAAGTGCTTGCAGTTTTTGTTGTCAAATCATCCGGTTGAGCTGTTGCATCCATATACGAAGGAATGGAAGGTGAAGTTGGAAGAGATGGAGATGGGCTGTGATGCACCAGATGAGACCTCAAGAGATGATGAAGGGGCAGGCAATGGCGATGAAACTGAGATAGTAGATTGGGTCGAAGATGGTGATGGTGATGATAGTGGTGATGATGGTGAAGAAGATGATGCAGTGATGGATGAGGAGGATGGGGATGAGGACTTGGGCATTAAAGAAGAGGAAGAAACTGCGGAAGAGAGAGAGAGTTATTGGAAAGAAGGGTATCAGAAGGCGCTGCAAAGCTCTGAGGCAATGCAAAAACTTGTAACAAAGAGTATAGGGATATCTACTGAGTACTACAAGAAGCAGTTGAGGATGATGGATGAACAACAAAAGGCTAGAGTCGCAGAGGAAGCTCAAGAATTGGAAGGCAATGGCAATAATGTCGAGAAGCCAGAAACTGATGCAAAGAAGATCAGACAAACGTTGGAGAATGTGGGTTTTGGTCTGAGAAGGCGGATCTTGAAGAGTAAAATCCCTCCAGAGCTGTTCCGACGAGCAGCAGTACGCCCATTTACTTATCGGAATCTTGTGAAAGAAATTGTCTTGATGAGGCATGCAATTATAGATGGAGAGGTCAGTGGCCAGCGATGAAGTTGTTTTGGTTTCATTTCTGATATTATAAAGATCGCAACTGTTTCGTTATGCTTTGCTTGAATTCAGAACCTGGAGATGCTTGAGAATTAATTTACTGTATTGGCCTGAAGGAACATAAACAGATGATATATGCCCCCTCAGACTCTTGATAGGGGTGTAATCTACTGTGTTCTTGGTAGTCACCAGAGACACATGCAAGAAGCAAGTACTTCTGGGCTTCCATTTTGATGCAAATCTACTTCAGTTGTGTATTTCTTGATGCTACTGTTTAGTGGACTGTAATATCAGCAGCCAATTTTGGGATCTTGACGTTAGTTGTGGTTAAACATTTGGTATGGTGTTGTTTTGGTAGGAAGGTCGATGTTGGTGAAGATTGTTTTCCCGAGGTCTTGGAGAGAATGTGTATGTGATTAATTCCTTGTGTTTGATGTAGTTTGCTAGTTTGATCTAACAGCATTTCTCTTGTTGGCCAATAAAAAAAAAAAAAGGCTTCTGTTATTGATAAAATCTCCCTCCATCTCTCTCATATTTTTCAAAACACTGGTTTGTACAGTGATCCCACTTCTCGTGAAAGGCTTCATGGGATTAAGTTCTCCCATGCATGTTCTCTCTCTCTGGTGGATGTGATCGACTCAATGCATTTTTTCTTGGGATAAGTTCAGTGGTTAATATCACTCAGATCATAGAGAAAATTAGGGACATTATAATTCATGGGAGGGAGGTTTGTTGTAACGTTAATATATGGGAATCATAACTACAAAAAGCCTTCTTTCTTTTTCCACATTAGATAGGAAAATGGGCTTTATAAATGCAAATGTTACATGTGTGCGATACATTATCATGTTTGTCAAAATTACAATTTTCACGGGTAAATGAGTGCATGTGTTTGAATATTTTGAATATCTTTTTATAAAATTCTCAAAATCCATGAAGATTTAAGATATAAACTAAATGTTTTGATGTTTTCATTGATATGATAACATTGAACAGTTTAGATCCTGTTATAGACGAAGGGAAATTTTCAAATAGGTATAAAACTTTTGGATCATTTTCAAAAAAGTAGACGAAAATTTGAATATTTGAAAAAAGTATACAAGTTTTTTACAATTCTTTCAATCGAGTCTTCTCCTTAATATTTTTTTTTTTGAGAAATGACAGAAAATACCCTTCCCTCGTGAGATGTTTTTGTCTTTTATTAACCTCCTTCCTCCTAGAAGTGGCCATTTTGATTTCCATGATCATAATTATTTAATGAAGTTAGAATTTAAGTAATTTGGAATGCACTTTTTTTGACCATCCATGAATAAATGTAGATGAAGTGGGCCTAGTGGCGGAACCCTGCCAGCCCCCACAAAATTTTTGAAAACCCCTTGAGGTTTTAAAGAGTTTTATAAAATGTTTTTACTTATGGCCCCCAAATTTAAAAAAAAAAGCCCTTACATGTTTTAAAAATTATATGCACTTTTTTATATATGATCCTCCCAAGGTTTTATTTCTATATAGTATCCCCCCAAGGAAGAATTCCTGTGTCCACCCCTGAGTGGGCTCCACTTGGTCATTTCGGTTGGACTTGATCATTTCCCTTAAATGATTCATTAAAGGAAAATTTTGAAAATTGAAATATTCATAAGAGTATTTTTTTCATTTCTCAGATTTTTCTTTATGGAGAGGAGTTGATTGAAAGAATTATAGAAAACTTTTGTAGCCTTTTGAAATATTCAAATTCTCGTGTACTTTTTTGAAAATGAGCCGTGACTTTTATACCTTTTTGGAGACTGTTTTTACAAATCACTCAACTCTGTGTAGATTTAAGATAATAAACTTAAAGGTTTTTGGGTTATTAGTTCAATAAACAATTTGAATAATTTGGATTACAAATATTGAGCCCAGAGGGCCAAAAAGAAATAAAAGCGGCCAGGGGGATTTGACCCATGACTATTTGCATAACCAAATGAAATCACTGACGCCCTTTTTGCAAGTGGGAAATGCGAAAGAGTTTCACATCTATTTAGTTAAATAGTTGTGAAAATGGCCTTACACACCATTTTCGCACGTCATTTATATATCAAAATTTTCACATTACGAAAGGAATCAAATCACTATAAATTACACTGGATTTATCAGCTTTGCTCTTGTTAATGATATTTCCTGCATGCTTATGTGTTGTAATCATCATCTTTTATCATGTCGTATTTGTAGTGTTCCAAAATGTAACCGTCGCTGTGATGCTCCTCCCCGAAGTTATTGTTTGCTGGTTGCTGCTATAATGATGCCAATGTATTGGCCATGCAAGTCTTTAAGTTGCAGTGTAATTTCTTACAGAGCTCTTTGCTGTCATTCAACGTTGAGGTGCAACCAGAAGAATCCTTGAATGTGCTTCTAAAATGTGTTATGGCACATTCAATCAAGTGACAGTTTCAGTCACTCTTAACTGTTTGAGAGCTTTAACCCAAAGGAAAAAAAAAAATCCTGTTTCAGAGACTTGTATGATGGTCCTCATGGTAGAAACTGAGCTTCATTTGTGTGAATGAAGGGTGTCTGAAAGGTAAAAGTAAATTGACCAGGCTGGGGTTGGTGATTTAAACTGTCAAGATTTGGGCGGCGAGGAAGGGTTACTAATCGCTTAATCTACTTGCTTAAATAATCCAAACAAATCCATTTGGCTTTGTTTTTTTTTTTTTTTCTTTGTGTGTATCCTTAGAATGCTATTCAGAGCGAAGAAGATTCCATTGCAAAGTTAAGGGAGGCATGAAAGGTGACTGCAGTAGCAGCCTAAACCTTTTCCACCAGTGTACCAGCAGCTTGTTGATTGGGGCCTGTATTTGTCTCCCAAATCCCAAATCCCAAATCCCATTTGCATATTTGTAGTTAATATTAGAAAGTGAATTACACTCATTCCTCATATTTCACATCACTTTCCACATCTAAACTTTGTTTAAACTGATAGGATGTGTATACATGAACGCTCTAATCAAGACCATCCAAAATGAGGGCCCCACTGCAGATGAACACCATGAAAACTATGATAACCGGGAAGATCTTAACTGTCTGGTTCCATCCATTTGACTGCGGACCCTTTATTAATATCAAATGCCCATTTGATGGTTATGATTGAACAGTCACAATCATCTTAACAGCATCACTTTCTGCAAGGACTGCAATAATGCAATGAAGTTAATTTTGGGGTCATTATGAGAGATTATTGTGAGAGACTCTACTCATTTCCATTAGTTTACAGGTGGGTGTTCTTGCAGTGCTGCTGTTGAGTGTTGATAGTTCAAAATGAAATCTCAACCCAGAAAGTAGCTAACAATATCTACAAACATCCTTCAGAGCATGGTTTTACTCCAATCATATCAGCAATATCCAGCACCAGTGGAAGATTGGTGAGAAAATAATAGGAAGAATGTAAAATCTCAACCCAGAAACAACATGAAGATGGAAACAGGAGTTACACATTTAAAACGAGGAGTTGATACAACAGCAAGCAATACAATCACAAAAGTAGCAGATCAATGCCTACCTAATCAGTCAACTAACTCACAAGAAAAGACTAACAAACCTGGACAGGAAACTTGATTTTGTTCTTAAGCTTTGATTCATCATCTAAAACTAAATGCAAAGTCAAATGAGTTTACTAACAAGTCAGACATAAATGCATGAGAAATTCAGTAGTTGGTGGGGCTCGGTTGGAGCGGTACAACCACCAAATGCCAATCTAATGGTGAGAAGCTTCCCGCTCAGCAGCTGATACTATTTGACCTAACCTCCAGGCAGTGAAATGTTAATATCAGTTTTCGAATTTCTTGAGTCTGGTAGGGAGTGTAGCGATGCCCAGTTATCTCCTCGAAAGGAAGAACCTGCTAGGTTTGGCTTTGGGGTTGTTGAACTGCGCTGTCCCTGCCCACTGTAAGCCTCGTCCGCATCTGTACCGGAAATGTGAATGGCAGAAGTTGGTGTTGTGGTTGTAGTGGTCTCCAGTTTTGACTTCTTGGGCTTTTGTTCCTGCGGATTGCATGGCATGAAACTACCAACCACAACCTGACATAGCCAAAAGATAAGAAATAATTACACCAGCGAATTGATCCAAATGCAAATGAGAGTGTGTTATGGAGATCGGCAACTACGGTAACAATAGATGATTGTCTTGGAAGTGGAAGAAATTAAAATTTTGGTCAGCTGCCAAATGGTCCCAATAGACACGAGTTAAAGGCTCAGATCTATGGGGTTATGCGATAGCTCTAGCCTTTGATTATCGGATCGACTTGATTGGTCAAAGGAATACAAGATCCATGCTAATTGGGGCAACATCGACAAATTTGGGACAAAACATAAAATGAAGGGCCAAGAAGGATGCAAATTTGATTTCAAATTAAATTCAAAACATTCTAAATTATTTGGGGATCCAAATCGGAAAACTGTGAATCACTTGATTCTATCCATCAATTCCAATTTGAATAAAAAAGGGCACAATAATGCAGAAATTATTGTTAGCAATGTGATGGATTGGGCCCATATGATGATAACGTGAACCCAAACCAACTTACTCCAAACAAAGCCCCATATGTCCAAACCTGGTCCTTTGAACCAGCTGATCCTACAAGTACTAAAGGGGAAGCCCAATATTGTTTGGAGAGGAAGCAATTTTCATTGTTTAGTTTCTTTTTCAATTTGGAGACTTAATAAAAGTGGAATGAGAATCTTTCTTGGTGAAAGCTGGCTGCAAAGGAAAGTATAAATGACAAGTCGCAATAAGAAAAAAGGGATCAATAATATATTAAATAAGGACGGCCAAGTGGAGAATCTTCAATGATATTGTTTTTTCTTCTCTTAGAACGTTTGTTAAAAGCATTGTAATAATGACTCTTTAAAGTTGGGTTTCTTCCTTAGCTCTTAGGGACTATGATTACATAAATATTAACAAGTAGTTTTAGGGTTTGTTATTGAAAAACATTATATATAATGCCATAATATGGGACTTTCATGGATATCTCTTGTTTTTTTTTCTCAGATTTCAATAAAAAGTTTGGATTATTTGCAACTATCATCCTCTTCTACATTGGTTTGAAAGTGTGTCTCCCAAAGGATTGAAGACTGTTTAAGTGGTGAATTGCGGATTTGGGGTAAGCTTCCTACCACTTTCTCCTTCTGTTTGCTTCAGTTTCTGTTGCTTTGATTTTGGGATTGAAATTAGGTCTTGCGATCAATTGGAGCGTGCCCTTTTGGCCGCATCAGTTAGCATCAAAGCAATTCAATCCATTTTATTTGATTGTTTAATTCCATCTCCTAAATCATGCCTCATTGTTGAGCATAAGGTTGTAGGCAATTAGCTGGGAGCAATGTAGTGAATGAAACTGACCCTAAAGACTTCGAAATCCAGAGCTTGTAACAACAAGTTGAGGCTTACATTTTAATGAAGGATCAGATTCAAGTAGAAACTTTCATAATACATGCAACCAACATTCCCCAGTTAGAAACCAACGGAATGTAGGAAGAAAGTATGAAAGAGAGGAAGATCTCAATTTGAAGATTGAAATTCAAGAACTTAATGGCAATATGATGGTGAAGAATTTTTGGAATAGCTAGAAAAAATTGAAACAACCTTTTAGTGTTAGGAAATTTGAAAAGGTTTAAAAAAAAATTTAGTATAAAGAAATTTCAGATTAAAAGAAGGTATAGTTGCCATGAAAGAACCACTGCTTGGTAAATTCAAAATAAACGGATGGGGAAAGATCCAATTATCATAAGGGAAAAAATGAAGAAAAAGTTGCGAGGTAATTTCCTCCCACTAACTTTCAAATAGTTGCTTTTCATGAAATTACATGCCATACAACAAGGAGATAGGTTTGTGGATGTATGCCGAAGAAACATTGATGGATCAAATCGACTTTGCTTAAAATAGCTTGAAGAATTATTCTGCAGAACTTGGCGAACTAGGCAAGAGATGCTTGCTTTAACCCATATAAAGATTTCCGAAGCTTGCATACATTGGTCGGTTTACCCTTGGAATACCTTATGGAGGATGCAAATAGATAACTTCATCAAGATCGTAGGGAAGAAACACATGCTTCATATCCATCTGAAGCATTGGCAAGGATTGGGAAACAGAAATAGCAAGTATGGTCCGAACCATTGTCATTTTTGCAACCGGTGCCACTGTCTCCACATAGTTGATCCCATACTCTTGTCAATTTCCATATAGATCCAATGTGCCATAAAATTTGAGTTTAACTAGGTAAACACATTTGCAACCAATTGGATGGATAGTTGGAAGACTAGTTACAATATCCCAAGCATGATTTTCTAGCAATCCATCCAACTCTTCCTTCATATTCTTTTTTCTAGATCATGCTTTTGTGCCTAAGTATAAGAGTGAAGAATACAAACAAAATTCAAGGAAGCAAACAAAGAAGAATGTGAAAAACCATAATTTTCTGGAGAACAGCCATATTGATCTAGAGGTCGAACACGTAGGATAAGGAGTTAAGAGAGATGGAAGGTTGTGGTGTGTCCAAGATAGGAGAAGGTGCATTAAGTAGCAAGACAGAAGTTGGAGGATCTTTTGGTGCGCAGCGCTTGTAGCGCATCCCTTCTTTGAAGTGTTGATTGAATGGAAGAGTTATCGCTGAGATCTCAAAACGGATGAAGTATGGATGATAAAGAGGGTGGTTCCCAGGATTGTGGTTGGTAGAATTATTATTATTATTATGACGTGGGTATCCTTGAGGTCTTTGGCCCAATAGGACTATTCCCCAAAAACCAGCATTTCCACAAATGCGAATTCGCCTCTTAGAAGTTAGAAGGATCTATTTCTCAGAAAAGAGGTACATTTCTTTCCCATCTTTGATCCTTAATGGCTAACAAATCTGAAATGTTATCCATTAAATTTGATGGAAAAATTTATTTCCTCTGGGAGTTTCACTTACTCTCTTTGTCCAAGGCAAAAAATGTGTGGATACATCAATGAATTAATTCTAAAACCAAGGGACACATCTAATGTAAATCAACGGGCTGCAGCAAATGCTCACATCATGAGTTGGATGCTCAATTCGGTGGAACTCCATATTGAAATAATTTATGACCATATCAGACGGTTGAGGCAATGTGGGGTTATTTTAAAAGAGTCTATTAACAAGAAAATTACACTCAATGATTCAACTTGAATTTGAAATCACCAAATATTGTCAACTGTCGAGGCAAGAAATTTATACAAGACTATCTAACAACGATGAATGACGTGTCAGAAAACGATCAATTGGTTGCATGTTATTTGCATGGTTTGAGGCTGTCACTGCAATCTGACTGGTCCGTACATTCAGTCCCTACTGTTGATGAAGCTGACCAGCGTCCCAAGGTCACAGAAAATTACCAAAGAAAGTACAAGCAGGCTGCTGGTCCATCATATAATTGGCCCGATAAAGGGTTGATTCAGGATATTAGCAGATCTACTAGTAAAGGACAACAAGGCCGGATCAATTGTGACTGATCTGTGCTATGTAGATTTGTCTTCCGCTTCCTTAAAGCTTAAGCTTTTGGGATGCATTGGCTAGTTAGACTTAACATGGTATCAAAGCCATACCAGGTCATGAGTTCGAACCCCAGGGAGGCGTTATTTCCCCGGGTCATGTGGGCAAGCACGTATTGCATGGGTAGGCACATTTGGATTGCAGATTCGAACAACATACCGATTGGGGCGGGGACCTGGACATGTAGTGTCGGATTGTATAAAACAAATGGTAAACATGACCAAAACATGCCCATTGATAATGATGACGATAAGGAAGCCAGATATGATGGCGAGGATGGCAGTCCCGTATTTGATGAGGAACCGGTGGGGCATGAGAGGATGTTTATTGTGACTGGGGATTTCTTTACTGATCCCTCATGATATCGTGGGTCCCTTCAAATGAAAAATGACGCTGTAATCACATTTTCCATTCCACTTGCACTGTGGAAAACAGTGTCATCTCATTATAGACAGAGGAAGTTGCGAGAATTTTTCTTAGAGGAAGTTGGCTACAAAGTAGAAAATAATAAGTCACAAAGAAGAAACAAAGGACTAAGAATCTACCGGGTAAGGATGTCTAGATGGAGAATCTTCAATGATTTTGGTATGTCTAAAGCTTTGTAGCTTAATTTGTTTTTCATTTTTGTCTCCTGGTCAGTTTAAATCTTTTGTACTGATTTGGTTTTAATGAAAGTTAACATTTAAAAAAAAAAGTTTATAATCTGCATTTTAATAAGGACTCTACAAAATTGAGTTTCTTGCCTTAGTTCTTACTTCTTAGGGATTATGATTAAATGAATATTAGAAAGTAGGTTTGCGCGTGCGCGCGCACACACACACATATATATGGAAATGCTCCTATGAGAGTAACTCTCACACTACTATGAGAGTAAAGAGCCCTCAGATTTAGGCAGTTGGCATGGGATATGTATCCAATGGGTCTCCCCCTTACTCTTATAGTAGTGTGAGAGTTACTCTCACAGGAGCATTTCCCATATATATATGGGAGTTGCTCCTATGAGAGATATCTCTCACCTTAAATGAGAGATTGGGTGGGGGCCCTCACATCTATATCCAATGCCAACAACTTAAATGTGAAAGCTCCCACCCCTATTTCTCATATAAGGTGAGAGATATCTCTCATAGGAGCTCCCACATATATATATATATATATATATAAAATATATATGGGAGCCCATATATATTTTATATATATATATATATATGTGGGAGCTCCTATGAGAGATATCTCTCACCTTAAATGAGAGATTGTGTGGGAGCCCTCACATCCATATCCAATGCCAACAACTTAAATGTGAGGGCCCCCACCCATATCTCTCATTTAAGGTGAGAAATATACCTTAAATGAGAGATATGGGTGGCGGCCGTCACATCCATATCCAATCCCAACAACTTAAATGTGAGGACCCCCACCCCTATCTCTCATATAAGGTGAGAGATATCTCTCATAGGAGCATCTCCCTATATATATATATATATATGTCCAAGTATTTGATGTGCATAGCTATGTCTAGTTTATCTTCAGATTTCAATAAAGTTGCATTATTTGAAACTATTATCTTCTTCTCCATTGGTTTCAAATGATTGAAGACTATTCAAATGGTGGATTGCGGATTTGGGTAAGCTTTCTACCACATTCACCTTGTGTTTGTTTGTGTTTGAGTTTTTGGTGATTCAGGTTAGGTATTTGGAATTGAGTTTTCCGATCAATTGGGTCTCACCCTTTTTTCTGGCTCCATCACAAATGAAACAGAGACGGAGATCTTTGTCCGTTATACAGAATTTGAAGCAATAATGAATTCTTTGCACATGGTGCCAATGAAGGTTTGCAGAATCTATCATCACTGAAGCAAGCAATGTTTTTTTTTTTTTTTTTTTTTTTTTAATATTTTTAAGAAAAAGAAAGAGAAAGGGAAAAGAGGAAAAAACTGTTGGGTGCATTTTAAAAATATTTTTATCACATTCACGAATTTTGGAAGTCCAAATGTAATTTCTGTTGCGGTTGTTTTGTAGAGGTCTGGATGTCAATTAAATGGACAAAAAAAATCAAGTTTTTTGTCCAGTATTTACTATTGATCCTTCTCTGTTTCAGAAACTATCAAATGCTCAACAACTGTTGACTTGCACTATGAAGTAATTCCAGTAGCTGGATGCAAGTTGGTAGAAGAATTGCTAAATCTCTCCAGAATAAGTTGACCAGGGTTTTCCATAAGAAGTAGATCAACAGTCAATACAAATCCTATCCCACTACTGAAAACCCCTTCTGATGTAAGGGTAGTCAGTTTCGGAGCATTTCATTTCAAAGAAAAATTTATTACCTGAACTGGACTAGCAGCTACTAATAAACCTGCAACTCCACCCCCTACAACACGACCATCTGGGCTTGCCAAAGCGACACTCATTCCACCAGTTCGGCTCCTTGTTCCTCCACTCTCAGTAGGCATAAATGATCCAGATAAGGAAAGTATCTCAAATCGACCCTACAAAAGCATTAAATTGAAATGTATTCAGTCTCTCTCTCTCTCTCACACATACACACATGCAGGCACGCACAATGAAAATAAAAGAGCAACAACAGCTGAATCAGAATGGAGCACTATGACAAATAAAATAAATAAAGTTTAATGATGAGGAAAATGCACATTTTATCCTTTATAATTGCTAGAGTAAATCTTGGACATTCATGTTCCAATTAATATCAAAACCAGGCTCTAAAAAATGAGCTTTTCCCCAACTTCCACCAAGAAACAGCGCAGAACATAAAGTCAGCTGCAAACTGTGATCCTTATTTTCCTGATGCAATTTCATGAACCTAATGATTTGACAAAGCTGATTTCACAGTGCTTAAGGGAATATTAGGAAACAACCATTCTGTAGTGGCATTCTGCGGCATGTGCAATCCATGACATACTATTTTTGATAGACATTTCGAGTGTGGATTTCAAAAGTTTTGGAATTACAAATCTTGTTTACTGCTATGGTGGATTTCTTCTTCAAAAAAAAAAAAGAAAATTAAAAGGTGCAGATTTGTAAAAACAATCATTGTCCAACTCCTCCCAATTGGAACTCAAATCCTCAAAAGCATGGATTTTCGCAAGCATTTCAATACATTCATAGCAAATCTCTGCACCAAACACTGGTTTTTCCATGGAAATGCTGCTACACAAATTGTACCCAAATAAATTCAAGATTTCAGCCCCCTACCCACCGACCTACCATCCACACACAAAAATTTACATCTATTCCAACACCCCAACAACTTTAATACTTAATAACAGAGGTCAGTGTTGCTGCTTCCATGTCAGTGCATGCACCTGGGTGCATGTGTATGTAAAATTAACACATTTGGGGCTGCTTGCATGTAAGAAAAAGGCATCTCAAATGCTCATAAAGCTGGAGTGATATGGACAAGGAGGAAAAAACTCACATGTCAGTCTCAATGCCACTTGGGGCAGGGGTGAGTTGGTATGAACAGGTATGACCATACTGGTCCAATAATAATTTAAAAGAGTAAGAAATATGAACAAAGCTAAATGTTTAGACATGATTATGTAGTATTGTTTAGAATCAATTATAGCTATTTCTAGTTTTTGTAATGGTTGTACTTTGCTCATTTCATCTACTAACTGAAGGATCATTTATCAATGAATCAATACCAACCAATATACTATAATTCATTAACACATCAATGCACATGACATGGTATTGATAAACTACTAACGTTATGATTCCATTACTAGGCGAGTAGGGCAGATCATAATTGCATTGGTTGGTATGCGGGCCCCATTGTGATATGCATAAGTGGCGGGACACCATGTTTTTATCGTTAGGGTGAGCCCTGGCATGATTCTATAGAAGGTTATGCTTGCTATGATTCCATCAGCAGAGTTGTGTGGTCCACATATTTCTCACACTAGAGAGAGAGAGAGAGAGAGAGAGAGAGAGAGAGTTTTGTAGTGAGGGAAAATGGTCATTCACATGCATGAAATGGCTGCTAATTTGTCAGCAGTGCCATACACTAGTCAATGTACTCAGAATTATTTTTTTATAGTTAACGAACCTTTTTTGAAAATACAGAAAATCAGGTTGTGTTTTTTTGTCTGCAGTGCCATACACTAGTCAATGTACTCAGAATTATTTTTTTAGTTAATGACCCTTACAGAAAATCAGGTTGCGGTTTTTTCCCTGCTTGAATCAGGTTATTTTTTGAATTATACAAAGGGAACACTTTTTTTTAAAGGAAAATCCCGATGACAAAAAGAAAAATGTAGCCATTCAAAAATATATATATTTTCTTAGCAAAAAAAAGAAAAGAAAGAAAAATGTTTGGGGGAATGTGATGCACAAATTCTCAAAAAGAGAAAAAGGAAGACAATGTTTCATGATTGGTTAAGTTACTTTAATTCAAGAAGAAGTTCCAAGTTTCTTGAATTTCAATACAATAAATGATTTGACAAAAGGTTAATACACATGGACCACATGTGACTGTATTCTTAACATACAAGGATTTTTTTTTTTTTTTTTTTTCTGAAATGTACATGGGAGCATCTGCAATGCACTCTCATGTTAAAATATGGGGAGCATGCATAAGAAAACAACTAATTCAGCACATGCTTCGCATCAAGTATTGTATTATCTGAAGCTGTGGAAACTATATGAAGATTTAGCAGCTTGCAACCTGCAACTTCTTTATAAAAAAGGATAGCATGTATGTGTCAACCAAATATTATTCAAAAACTTCTTTTCGAAGATTTAACAGCTTGTGACCTGCAGCTTCTTATAAAAAAGTATAGCATGTATGTGTCAACCAAATATTATTTACAAACTTCTTTTCGAAGATTTAGCAGCTTGCGACCTGCAGCTTCTTTACAAAAAGGATAGCATGTATTTGCCAACCAAATATTACTCAAACTTGATATGGTAACAGCCAATATTTTTAGATATATTTTGGATATGACTAAAAAACTCTCAAACTTAAAAGATAGATAAGGATTTGTAATTTTACAAGGTTCAGAAATGAACAATGATATTTCAAAACATAAGTGTTAAATCTGGAGCTAAAAAAAAAAAAAAAAAAACCCAGAAAAACCAGAAAAACAGAAGAGTTAAATATTTTACCCACAACAAATGCAACAAACAGTTACGACTTCTTTTATATGTTATCCTTAAGTCCAATTGCTAGAAATTGATGCCATGTGCCCAAAATTGACTGTTACAATGAACAATATTTTTTTAGCATTTACCTTCAGATGTTGTTTCGATTTCATATGAGCATCCATAAAATGGTGAGTAGGCACAAGTCAAAACAGAGTCCTGGTGCATTATTGTTATTTCTGCATACTTCGTTAACTTAATAAAAAGTTGCCACTATAAATTATATATGATCACCCTCCTTCCAATTAGGATTTCGAAAGTATCAAATCAACAGTTACATGGAGCACAATATGTTGAAATGCCAAATTGAACCCCAATTAGTGGCACAAACAGATTGCAATAATTTAACAATTTTAGCTAAACAAGTATGAACAGATGCACACACATTGCATACAGATCAAACTAAGCCAAAACAAAATATTTCAAGAAGAGAAAGATAGTTAATCAAACCTCGTAAGTTAAAGTACCACCAGACGAATCAGGTTGACGAAGTGTAACATTAGATATGGCACCATTTGCAGAAAGGATGCAAATAGCTCCAGGTCCTTGTTGAGAAAATGATATAATCTTCATGGTAACATCCTTTGGAACAAAAAGGTAGAAATTGTCAAGAACTCAAATTCATAACAACCAGAAATGTTTAAAACATACAAAGAAATCAAATTTTTTTTTTCTTTTCACGTCATGTTTTCATCAATTTTCATTTGAAAAAATATATTATAGAGAGAGAGAGAGAGAGTGCGCGTGTGTGTGAGAGAGAGAGAGATGTCCTATTGCCTCATAATGAAGCAGGTTTAGAATTTCCCTAAAGACCATTGTTATTATATCCAATATTGATTTGCCGAACTTTGCTTCCTTAGTTGGGTGGAAGAAGAATCAGTGGGTAGTTTTTTTGGGCATTGTAACTTTGTCTACTCTATTTGGTAGTCATTCTTCCCCTTTTCTCCAATTCACATGTCCTTCCCACTTCCTCATGAACCCTCATAGATTAACAGCTGCTGGGTTCTTTCTAGAAGAGGAACCAAATTTCATGGAGAGTATTGCCACTTGCACTATCTTGGGGGTCAGAAGGAGAGAGGATCGTATTTGAAGAAAAAGGGTAACCTTGGGCATGTGTGCGCAAGAACAAAATTCTAGCTGGTGTGAAGAGAGTACTGATTGTGGTACAACGGCAGAGCATGATATCTCTACAACAGCAGACATTATGTAAATTCCAAGCTTGTCAGCTGGTTGAATGGGGGCTCAAGGTGTTTCTTGGGAGTTGCAGGTAGCTTCTGCTAATGGCTCATGGGTTGAGAGATTTCACCCTAAAGGGGCAACCCCCTTTAATGGACCATACAAAGGAGTAGTTAAATGTGGTAGGAAAGTTGGAAGGTAGTCAGGTCCTTGCAGATTGGGAGGAATCATCAAGAATGATAAAGGGCATATTCAGCCGACATTTTCAGGCACAATAGGAATTATATACTTGGAGTAGGGCGGAGATCCTCGACATCGAGGGCAAAAAAATTTAAAGCATGCCTTACGGCCTGTTCTTTTACTAGAATTCAAAGAACTCATGTCCAAAAGTTGTCCCTTGGGGTGGAATTCCCAAATCCTCCTCTTGGGTTGAGCATCCAGAAATGCTCAAGGAGGCTGGAATTTGGGAATTCAAAAGGTCATTCGACAATTAGTAGGAGGCTCGAATTTGGAAATCTAGCAAAAAAACATGGCATTTCAAATGCCAAGAGGACAAGCCATTGCATCATGTCTATGGATTCCCAACATCTTGAATTCCCACAAGAATTCTAGTAAAAGAACAAGTCCTTATTGTCCAGGATATAACTGAGGGAGGAATGGCAGAGTAATGCAACCTTTAGGCTAAATCATCATCATCTTGTTAGCCTTATCCCAGCCACCACTTTGGGTCAGCTAAAATATTTAGGCTCCCTGATACTAAATAATCGTGGCGCTTCTACCTTGTGATTGATGAATTTACAGCCTTGGCAAGGGAAAGCAATGCAACGTTCCATCATATAAAAAGAGAGGAAATTTTGCATCTGGATTGCAGACCCTATGGCTAAGACAGGGTCATTAAAGGAATGGCATAAGTGCCTATATTCATAGTTATAAAATCACTTGGTTGTAATCTAATAGCATATATTGATTACTTGTAATTTGTCCACTATGTTATTGGAGATGTATCACCTTTTTATATGCCCTTGTTGTCACTCATCATTATCACCAAAAAACACCAATGTATGAGCGCAAGCTGGCTAGCACTTGGATCTTCCATTCTAGCAAGGACATCTTTTAAAGTATCTTCATTCAGATGGAAGTTAAGACCGAATTCCTTGCTATTATATCATCAACATCATTATCTAAGCCTTTTCCCATCAATCTAGGGTAGGATTAATTCATTTTGCTCATATAAAAGAAAATAAGATTATGACCATCTCCCTCCCTCCCTCTCCCCCTCTCCCCAAGGACAAATGTCGCTGCTTGAAAAAATCTAGAGCCAATTTGAGTACAGTTTTATATAATGAGTCGTGGCTCAAAACAAAGTGCGGTATAGACAGTGGAATTAGAAACTTAAGTAGGTGTTGTCTCTGCAGAAACACAAAACCAAACAGGCCCTTAGAGTTGTGGAAATCTATAGAAAATCCTATTGGTGTAGGATCCTTCTTAGTTGAGACCTATAGAAAAATTATCTTCACCTCAAGATGTAGGTGATAGTTACCATTTTGTCCAAGAGCAAATAGTCAAATTTTGTATATTGTTGTCAAGTGAAGCATTTTTCTTTTTCCCATTTGTGTTTCTCTTTTGGTTCTCAGGTGTCTATTGATGAGTCCTGAAAAGTGCATATTTTCATACACATTTTGGACTATTTTAAGGGCTTATTGATATTAAAGAGCTTTATTTAGTGTTAAATCATGTTTTTATGCATTTAGGGTCCATTGTAGTGCATTCATGCATAATTTGCTCAAAAATCACAACTTTTGCATAAATTCATGAAACCTGCCATTTTTGGAGATTTATTTTTGGAAAGTCGGTTATTATGGGTGCATCAAGTAGAGTCCCATGCATCGTCCATTTAAATTCCTCACATAGAATTATTTTTTGAATCCATTTGTTTTAATTTGTGTAGAAAAAATCAAGAATGGGACCCACATTGGTGAAATTTGAGAGAAATCAAGGGTATGACATCTTTCACGGTGGACCCACATATCTTGGTATTTTTGAAGAGTTTGAAAAGTCAACAATGGAAAGCTAAATTTGTGATTTCAAATTCAAAAAAGGAAACTTCAGACTTGGTAAGATCTAATTCTTACTAAGTTTGAAAACTCAAAAATCAAGAAAGAAATTCAAGAAAGGAAAGTGTGCTAAAAGAATTGACTAGTCAATCTAAGAAGCTTGGAAGCAAACCAAAGATGGAAGGAGAGTCAAGAAACAAGAAAAGAAAGATCCCAAGATCTCTCTGGATGTCCACATGGGTCCCACACACCCCATTGCACAATTAACATTCCATATGCGCATATTTATTTTCGGATTTTTTGGAGGCAGCAAGATTAAAATGGTCATAACTCTTAATCCAGCCATCAGATTGGTGCAATCTATACACCGTTCGAAAGCTCTTTTCGAGTAAATATCTTTAGAACCCAAGATTGTGTCAATCAGAGCTAAAACGAAGAAGATATGGCCTCTGGAAGTTGGTGCTATAATTTCTACTCAGGATTGTAATTTTGCACATGGAAAGCACAAAAAAAATCTCTCACTCACCTTGCTATTTCTTTTAAGACTTGTTGGCCAAGGAAGGGACTTGCCATACAAAAAAGATTGCATGCTACAAACTTGGAGCAAAAAAGGAAAGAAAGAGAGCAAAAATCTATAAATTGAAGGCATAAGCATCCATCTCCTCTCATGCTTGAGAATGACTCACCTCTCACTCTAGAGAATTTCATACCATCTCTCCCTTTCTTTCCCTTCCATTTTAATTCACCAAGGGGGTTCTTTCTAAAGGCCATACCACCAACCTTGTGGTTTCATCTAGAAAGAGGGATTCTCAACATCCTAGTATGTATTTTTGTTTTTAATTCTCAATCTTATGTACTCAATTGCATACTAGTATTAATAAAATTGTTTCTTTTTAATTCTTGTATTGATTTCTTCTGAATCTTGATATTAGTTTTGCAATAGGGTTAGTTCTTACTTTTGGTTAAATATTTTTAATTGGCTTGGAATAATTACTAACAACTCACCTTAGCATCCTCACAATATACCTTGTTTTCTACGGATACATGGTATTTTTGGAAGCAATACAATGTGAAGTTGAAGAGTGTTGATCAAGAAAAGTTTAAAAATCCAAGTCTGAAATTTATTTATTAAAAAGTGAGGATTTATCATCCTCAACTTGGATTGACAACCTAAGTTGAAGAATAGGACCCTAGGTTTGCACCTCTAATTTTCTTGGACCCTCAATTGAGGAGAATTAAAAGAAGCAACTTATCACTTTTTTATTTCAGTTTTGTTTACCATCTTTGATTTATGCATACTACCCTTATTTTCAGCACCTCACTTTTTATTCCTGCACCTTTTACAATTCTATGCCACACAATTTTGTTTAGATTTGTTAATTGCGGGAAAGTGCATTAGATTCATGCATCATTATAGTTTAAATTCCAGCCATTAAAATCAGTTTTAGGTTTCATTAGATTAGGAAAAACAATGCATAAAAATAGCCCTGCATACTTAGTTTTCTAGACTTAGAATTTTTCAGCATCTCATGACATGCATTGCATTACTAACTTTCTAACTTAGGTTTCTTTTGTTTCTAGTTTAGTTTCTTAGTTTTATTTTTGATACTTTTTATTATTGATGTTCTAACTTGTGTGTTCTTTTGTAGCAACTTTAGTTTTCTTTAGTTTAGGATCTTTAGATTTAGGAAGTTCTCTTTTCATTGGATTGTAATTAATTTAATTTTTGGAAAGTAGGAATGATGGTTGTAAGTTTCTAGTTCGTTAGGCTAGATTTAGAATTTTAATTAAGGGCAGGTACAAGTTGAAAAGGAACCTCAATTTACAAAGCTCCCTGTGGATCGACCTAGTCTCACCAGTTTTATTACTACAATCGCACCCTGCACTTGGGGTCTGATCAAGTTTTTGGCGCCGTTGCCGGGGATCGCCATATAAGGTAACCTCTCGAACTTTCCTTATTTACATTGCTTTATGGGTGTGTTATTTTTGGCATATCTATAGAAATAGGAGGTGCATGCATGGAATATTAGACCGCCCTAAATTGGATTAGGAAAGTGCATGGATTGCTAATTAGAAAGGACACATCATTGAATTTTTTTAGAAAACTTTTTAAAATTGGCAAAGTTACTTTATTTTTCTCAACTAGTTTTAAATCATTTTAGAACAAAGTGAACCAAAGTGACCTAATCGTTGTCGTTGATCATCCTAGTGCCGAAGCAAAGCCTTGTCCAAAGTGTGGAGACAGCTAGACTGTTCTAGGCAAGGGTCCTTCAAACGGGTCCGTTCGTGATCCTACCCTTACCTGGGGGCTGAACCGGCCGAGTTGGTTTCATAGGGCCGGGTTGGTGAACTTAGGGAAACTTTCCAACTTTAGGAATTAACTTAGTTGCTGCTTGTGTGGGCTAGTTTCTTTTCTTTTTCATTTAAAAAAAAAAAAACCAAGAAGAAGTGATTCCAAAAAATGGACCAATGGAAATCCACAAACATGAGGAGACCAAATTCTGGACAAACCAATGAGGGTAAAATCAATAGTGATAGCTCAAAGAAGTCCTGGCGTGAGTACCTACACCCCACAAATACGTACCTATCAACTTACATTAACTCATATACGAATAAGTGGGGATTTTATCAAAGCAACTCCGATGATGCTTCAAATAATCACAAATCCCTAAGGGAGTTGCGCGAACAAGAATGGAATGCAAATATACATCAAATAACTTGTTCGTTGGAAAGAGGTTTCACATATGGGTGGAAGAGGGCCAAGCACTATGATCATGATTACAATGAGGAGTGCATGGAGGGTATCAATGGAATGATAATGGAAGATGATCAACCAACATGGGCCCCACATGATTACTCATACCCCACGCACTCATTCGCTCATTTAAATATGGATGTGGGAATTCAATGGCAAGCAGAATCAAATGCAAATCAATGGCCTTGCCACGATGATATGAGTGACATGAGTAGCCTAGGCAATCAGGCGCTTGACTATTGGCGAGATGAGTTTGATATGGAAAATTTTTATCTCCAAAATTTTACTCCGGGTGGGTCGTATGAATACCCCTCACAGGATATTTTATATGCACCCGATTCTTCCCCTCTCAAAAAACGGTCAAAAGGGTTTTTTTACATTTTAAACCACCCACCCCCCCAAAACAGCTATAAACGGTCAAATGGGGGGTATTAGTGTCTTTTGATCATTTTTTACCATTATACCCCCCTTAACTGCTATAAAACGGTCATATGAGGGGGTATTTTATGTTATTTTATCACTTAGGAATTATATAAATAGCCCTCATTTCTCTACACTCATCTATTCTCTCATTTCTCACACTCCCTCTAAAGTTCTAAGGCTCTAAGCTCTCTTAAGTCTCATTCTAAAGTCTAAGCTCTCTATACAAAGTTTTCTAAGAAGCGAAGAGTGAGGGTGACTTCTCTAAAGTGGAGGATTCAACTAAGAACTTCTCCATTAGCTCAACCTCTCATAAAGGTATTTATTATCTTTAATTTTGAGTTTTATTTAGTAATAATATACATAGTAATATTATATATTAAGTCTCATCTTCTCCCCTTTCTTATATAAATTATCACAAAAAACAATTTATACATAATTATTTATTATAAAAAAAATATCTTTTATTTAGAAAAATGGCTGGACCATCACAACCTTTCAACCTTGACTTCTTTCTAAATGAGGAAGATCCTAGATTTATTCATTTAGATCAAAGTCAGGGCATAGAAGTAGATAGTAATAGTCCCCAAAATCCTGCATTTTCGGTTTCTACGACTAAAAAGAAGAGAAAATCAAGATTGACTTCTCCTGTATGGACTTATTTTGTTAAAGTTACTTTCCCAAGTCCCACGGGAGGAACAGAGGAAAATGCACAATGTAAATTTTGTAAAGATCTCCTTAGTTGCAAATCATCAAGCGGCACTGGCCACCTTAGTAGATACATGAAAAAGTGTATGCGTAAACACACGAATACCGCTAACGATGGGGAAAGAGGTGAGATGGTTCAAACACAACTTTCTCAAACAGATTCATCTAGTGGTCTAGGAGGTTTCAATTATGACCCTACTAATGCTAGATATCAACTTATTAAGTTTATAATTTGTCGCCAATTTCCATTTATACTTTCCGAAGACCGATGTTTTGAAAGATTTTTGAGGTCTGCCTTTGTTTCTTCATGGCAGAAAATGTCTAGAGTTACTGCTAGAAATGATGCAATAAAAACTTCTTTGAAAGAAAAAGAGAATTTAAAAAATATTTTTGAAAATTTACCTGGAAAAGTGGCTTTAACTTCAGATTTATGGACCTCTAAACAAAATTCTGGGGTACATTGCAATCACATCACATTATATTGATAGTGATTGGGTGATGCAAAAAAGAATGATTTCGTTTTCTATGCTAGAATTTCCACACACTGGTGCTAGGATAGGGTCCACCATCCTTGAAAAACTTAGAGAATATAACTTTAGATAATGCATGCAAGCACTAATAATGTCGCAATAGATTTACTAAAACATTCGATTCAACTTGATTTAAATGGAGATCTATTTCACAATATGTGCATGCCACATCATAAATCTTATCGTACAAGTTGGCCTTTACCCATGCAGATATTATCTGCTTTGCGGTCGACGTCGTGCGGGTGCTGCGTGCGGCAGATTTTCACCCCTCAACCAACCATGTGTTTTCTAGAGACAAATGCATGTCCAATGCATTGAAAACATGGAAGACATGTTGAACAATCATTGTGTGAAAAGGATTTGTGCATTGGGATCCGGGAACACGTCGAAAGGTCCATTTCCTCATTCCCGGACGTCTATACCCAGGAGGTGAGAAACAATGGGTGGCACATACCTCTACTATGTAGGAGGTATGCCTGTGGAATGGAAAAATGGACGATCGACCCTGTTAGCACACAGTAACCATTGAGAAGCATACCAATGGCCTTGGTGGCCTCGGTTGCACGTTGGTGGGACTCGGATGTAAAATTGGTGCGTGGGACCCACTCCCTCGCACCTGGGCCCATGTGGTCCGAACGAAAGGAGCCTGAATACATACTGTGAAGCGTCCCTTGAGTTGGTGCTGAGGTGTGATGCTTGTGGGATACTTTGTTGATGTGGCAGCCACGAATGCAGCAGTTGTGCAGTTAGCATGACAGTAAATGCTTTGGTGTGGCAGCCACATGTGCAGCAGTTATGCGGTTGCAGTGGCTGGCTGGCAGATGACTTGGACCAATGGTTAGAAGACAGGTCGTTTCTAACTGCAGACAATAACTGTTCCTTAAGCAGTTGATCTACATGGTGTTGGCACATTCTAATTGGTCCAAGACAGCAACAGTTATCCTTGTTGGCAAACAGTGATTGGTTAGGCTTCCTTATAAATGTCTCCGAGGTTTAAGACATTGGAGGGGAGAGGGCGATTACAGAGATTCAGGTGGATCTTTGTATGAGTATTGCAGAGAGTTATTTGTGTTAATTCTTTGTAAGGGCTGGTGCCAAATTAATCAAGTGATCTCCATTACATTGTGCTGTCTGCAATTGTCTCCTTCCTATTCCTTTACTGCTATTTATCTGTATGTTTGTTGGTTGGCTGGTTAAATGGTTGGTAACCTTAACGCCACACGGAGAAAATTTTTAGGTGAAAAATTTACCCCGTGACAACTGGTATCATACAAGTAGGGATGCACGTCCCTGTGCAGTAACCTGCCAGTCTCGGTAGCCTGCCCTTTTGGCCCCCCCACATGGAGACCCGCCCACTTACACCAGACCACGGCAGGGGACCCACACTCGAACTAGTCGAGAGTCGGCTCTGACACCATTTGTAACGCCCCACCCATACCCATGCATAATATTGTCCGCTTTGGCCCACCGGCCTCACGGTTTTGCTTCTGATGGACCTCAACACATCAAAACGCCTCATGCAAGGTAAGGGTGTAAGCTCTACATATAACCCCATTCACTTTACTCTCTATAGTCGATGTGGGACTCCGGCGCGTCACAGGTGAAATTAATTAGAGATGATTTAGAGATTATTAAATGAACTGTAGGATACATTTTTTGTTCTCCCTCGCGAAAACAATGGTAGAGGAACATCTGTGTAAATTTAAATCTAAGACCAAAGAAAATATCATATCTGTAAAGCACAGATGGAATTTTACCTATAAAATGTTAAAAGAATCATGTGCCTATAAAATGGCCCTAAATCAATATTATCAACTTTATTTGGAGCATGAAAATATTTTTATAAGTAATGATAAATGGACCCTTCTTGAGATAATTTGCAATCACATCACATTATATTGATAGTGATTGGGTGATGTAGAATCGTTTTCTATGCTAGAATTTCCACACACTGGTGCTAGGATAGGGTCCACCATCCTTGAAAAACTTAGACAATATAAAATTAAAAATAAAATAATTTCTATAACTTTAGATAATGCAAGCACTAATAATGTCGCAGTAGATTTACTAAAACATTCGATTCAACTTGATTTAAATGGAGATCTATTTCACAATAGATGTGTATGCCACATCATAAATCTTATCGTACAAGTAGGGGTGAAATTAATTAGAGATGATTTAGAGATTATTAAATGGACTGTAGGATACATTTTTTGTTCTCCCTCGCGAAAACAATGGTGGAGGAACATATGTGTAAATTTGAATCTAAGACCAAAGAAAATATCATACGCTGTAAAGCATAGATGGAATTTTACCTATAAAATGTTAAAAGAATCATGTGCCTATAAAATGGCAGTAAATCAATATTGTCAACTTTATTTGGAGCATGAAAATATTTTTATAAGTGATGATAATGGACCCTTCTTAAGATAATAAGAGATGTTTTAAAAGTTTTTCATGATGCAACATTATTTTTTAACGAGGTATATTATCCCACATTAAATCAAGCTTTAGCCCATTTTTATGAAATAAGTCTTACTTTTAAAAAGTATAGAGATTTTCCAATTTTTCAACTCATGTGGGTACAAATAGAGGCAAAGTTTTCATCATATTGGAGAATAGCTCCTTTAACATTTTGTATAGCTGCTGCATTAGACCCTAGATTGAAATTACAAGGTGTAGAAACCCTTCTTGATGAAATAAACTCTAATATGAATACAACTAATATAAATGACATGACAACAATTAAGACACAATTAGAAACACTTTATTTGGATTATGCTATCCGATTAGGTAGATCCATAGCACCCACGGTCCCAACAGGCACTCCCCAAGAACATAAAGGAAAAAAGAAGGCTATTTAGAGTATTATGAGGAAATCTCATGGAAGCAACTCCTCTTCTTCCGGAGGATCTTACGACCTTAATGAATTAACAATGTACTTAGGGAGTGATCATGTTGCAATCTCGGATGATGAAGATGATTTTGATCTTTTGGCATTGTGGAAATCATTCGAAACTAAGTTTCCCGTGCTTTCCGCCATAGCCCGTGATATACTAACAATACTAGCGTCTATAGTTGCATCAGAGTAGGCATTTAGTGCAAGTGAGCTCCTTATTGACCACAGGAAGACTATGCTTACAGAAGAAACTGTTGAGACCTGCATGTGCTTACGAGATTGGTATCAAGCACAGGATAGGGAACAACACCTCGATGATGCTGAGATCGAGATAGAAGACGAGCTAGCGGCGTTACATATATCATAGTATAATTTTTTTTTAGAATGTATAATAGGCTTTCAACTTGTAATTTATTTTTTCGAATGTATCATAGGTTTTTAAAGTTGTAATTTATTTTTTAGAATGTATCATAAGTTTCTAAAGTTATAATTTATTTTTTAGAATGTATCATAGGTTTTTAAAGTTGTAATTCTTTTTTAATTTATCAAAAGGTTTGAATTTCATTATATATATTGATTCAAGTTCAAACTTGTAATTTTTTTGAACTTTTGTAACTAAAATTTCAAGAAAATACAATTTATTTGATGTATTTTTTCAAAACATCATTAGTGTTATTCTACTTGTTATTTCTCTTAATTTCTTTATTTTAATGAAATTGGTCCAAGACCAAGAGTGAAGAGTCTAAGTCTCTAAGACTTAAAGAACTTAAAAAAATAAAAATAAAAAAAAAGGGAAGGGGGATATGTGTGCCGCCAACGGGCTGCACGGCCCAGGCCCAACTAGGGCCCGACCCAGCACAGCACGAGCAGAGCCGTGCCCTGGGCTGTGATGGGCTGACCCCATAGGCCTTGTGCCAGGCACGGCACGGCCCGCATAATTATCACGGGCCGTGCCAAGCCTGGGCACGGCTGGGCCCTTCTTCAGTGGGCCGTGCCGTCCTTATCATTGCCGTGCAAAAAAATTTCTTCAAACTTGTTGGAATGCGCCAATCACAAAGCGCTGCAAAAGTAAGTCTCTACTTCAAGCATCCAGCTCTATGTCTCCTCAATTTCCCCATCCCTCCTAATTAAAAAGCCAAAGTATCAAAAAGATTCTCTTTGTAGCATCTATTGAGCTTCAATTCTCATAGGAGTTAAATTTCTATGCATATGCTCATTGAAGTTGCAATTCATATATTCCATTTTTGTATCACTTATGTTAAAGCCCTTCAATTTAAAGCCTCCTGCCACATCGTAAGTTATGCATCCATGTCATCTCTCATAACATCCACCAACATAATATCATTAGTGAACAATATACACCAAAGTATCTCCTCTTAAATATGAGCAGTTAATTCTTCCCCACCCACCCAACAAAAAAAAAATGTCCATAATCAGTGCAAAGAGATAGGGCTTAAAGCTGAGCCCTGATGCAAACATATGGTCACCGGAAACTCACATGTCTCTCCACAGGTAGTTTTCACACTTGTTACCACTTCCTCATACATGTCTTTAGTAATGTCAATATTACCTCTTTGGGACACCCCTGTTATCTAAAACCAACCAAATCAAATCTCTAGCCTCTAAGTACCTTATTGTAGGCTTTGTCTAGATTGATGAAGACCGTATAAAGATTTTTTTTTTTTCCTTTTATCCTAGTATTTTTTCCACTAATCGTCTGAGAAAATAGGTAGTGTAAGGTTCTGTCCCTTGATTGTGTGTTTAGTTGCTAATTAATCATGATTAGTGTGCAATTAACTAGTCCCCAGGGGTTAGACTAGAGATTAGATGGTCTTGGGAGTGTTTGGACCTAGTTGGAAACCTAGAAGGACCTTGTTGCAAGCCTTGTTAAGTGTAGAGGGTTGGATGTAATTTTAGAATCTTGGTGAGCTTGGACTCCTTGGGCAAATGGGGCTCGTGCCCCAATCCCTTCATCTTGTAGAAATCACCCTTTGGTTGGACCCAAAATCCTTGTAAAGCCCATTTGCTTGAACTACTAGAGCCAAGGACTTCGTTGTAAGTATTGAAAATTCACTAAAACTATATAACCCAACCCTCATCTCATTTCATTTCCTTTCCTCTCTACTACAACGAAGCTTCCTTCTCTTTACCACTCTCTTCTCTCCTTCTCTCCTTGCATCCAAGAAGACCAAGGACTTCATCAAATCCAAGCTAGAGATGGTCAATCCAAGCTTCAAGGACCCTTGATCATCACCTTCTTCATCAAGATCTCCTTCCCCTTTCCAACTCTCTTGGTTTGATCTTCTTTGGTGAGAAAATCCCTTCCCAAATTCCTTTTCCTTCTTGATTACATTATCTACTTGCTAGGATCTTTGCATGCAAAGCCCTTTTAGCCCCAAATCCCTTGTTCTTAGTGTAGGATCTCTATTTGGGGGTAGATTTAGGGGAGTTCCTATAGCTTGAGATCTTGAGAGATACTTAAAGATCATGGAGAATTCTACCTAGATCTAGCTTGTGACAAGTAAACATCTATAATTACACAACATGCATGCTTGTTTTCCTTGATTTAATATTGAATCTACTCAAGAATACCCTATTTCAGGCTCTTTTGATGGTTTGACGTTAATTACATGTGATTGGACAATTAATGGCTAATTTGGTAGAATTAGGTGTAACACGCAGTGGATCAGCTTTTGTTTATGATGGTAGTGCTGGAATTCTGCAGGCTTTGGTGTTAGAAATGAGATCCACATTGAATTCAGATTCGTCTCTTTCAGCTTGCAAATCTGAGGATTTATGGCTGATTGTAAGCCCCTTATGGCTAGCCTTAAGCTACAGAAAAGCTAACCATGAATGTACTACGGCTGCATTTTCCAGAAAGCCAAAAATGCCCGTTTGTTGTACGGCTACCTCTTAAGTAGCCATAGGGCTAGCCATAGTATACTATCGGCTAGTTGTACCCAGACCATGGCTAAATATAAGCCTAGGTTTTTCTAAAGTGTATAATTTATATTTTTCAAACCTTTGGACCAGTTTAAGACGCTTAACCATGACATGCCCCATAGTAAATTAATTGTGTAACCATTGTAGGTGGTGTTTGAGGTGGCATTCACCTACAAATTGCCCCTAACTCGATTAGGCCAATGGTAGGTCAAGTGTGCGAAGGTTTAGGGCCTTTGATGCCAATTAACTTTAGAACACCAAGGTCCAAAGCTATAGAGGCATCAAGGACTCTACGACTATGCAGTGTTGGATGGCATTGACCAAGGGCAATCTAGACCCTTGGATGATGTCTCTTGTCCTTGTCTTATATTGTCTCATTATGCATGTTTTATTGTATTCAATTACTTGCATGTCTTGTACATGCTTCTCTATTTGCTTATAGATTCTGTACCTGTTTATACTTCATGTCTTCACATGATGGACTTGTACCTTGGACTTAGGATGGACCTAGTGACCTTTGTTCCAGTATGGACTTGTTGAACCTTTTATTTACTTGGTTTACTTTGACGACCTAGAGCTATTTGAACTTGATAGTGTAGGGCTACACCTCTTGATATACTAGTCTTGCTAGATGAGCTGGTTTGTGTTGCCTACTCCGCTACCATGTCCGGTTAGAGTTGTCATTGATGGACGACGTGTCAACGCCACTAAGCTTCGTACCATTCTAGTCAAACCCTGTGTGTGCGGATTTAGACTCGTTTATGCTTGCTGCAGCTAAGCCTTGTTTTGGAGTAATTACACACTCTGGTACCATACTTAATTATACTTGCTGGCCACAAATTAATTCCCTTATGGAGACCTGCGGTACCGTTGCTCGTTATATATATACTCCCCACAGACACCTTACTTGTATCGTATAGTTGGGAGGATGAACTCATGTGCATTGTCATTTTGCTAGTTTACACTTGTTTAGACTTGTCTCACATTATTCATTGATATCAATCTGTTTATTGCACAATCATGCCTACATATTCGCACTTCTTGCTATCTTTATAATCTACTTATGTTTAATTCTACTGCAACATAAGTATGTAATTATATTTGCTTACTTGCTCTAACTTGTTACCCTTGGCGTTGTAGGAGACCCCACGCCTCCCTCTAAGCCAGAGGTTGAGACAGCGACAGGCACACTGTCAGATCTAGTAGAGTGGTCTCCGGATGATGTGGAGTAGGCCTCCACTTGCTTGAAGGTGACACATTTGAGAGGCTTGGAGTTGTTATCATATTTAGTTCTAGTTGTTTTAGTCTTGAGAGCATTGTTGATGCTAAAACATATGATAATGGTTGAACTTTACGCTTCCGCTTTACTTTACTTTTATTATGGACTTGTTTATACTCTGATGGCAAGACATAATTGCCTTACATGGATGCTTTATCCTATACTGCTTGTTACCATTGACTATTATTGCTTCCGCTGAAACGTGATGTAAATGTGGTAGAATTGTATGCATCCTCACTCGTGATATTCTGCGGGATTTACAATCAGGTGCAGGGCAAAACTGCCTTGCTTGTGGACCCCGAAACAGTCGCGCCCTGAAACTCAAAGGGATTCTCGGAGGTACAGTTTGGGGGCCTGATAGGTAGCTTCAATAATTGACCTCCCTAATATGAGACCAAATTAATTTTTTTCAAATATCTTAGTCTTTTATGTAAGTTTTTGCCACATTACTCTCTTTCCATAGTTTGATGTGACTCATAAATTTAATCCCTCGATAATTGGTGTAACTTTGTATATCTCTTTTGTTCTTGTATATAGGTATTACAAAACTTTTCCATTCATCCGGCATTTTTGTTGTCCTCAATATCTTATAGAAGAGCTTAGTTAATCAAATTCATCCAATTTCTCCTAATCATTTCCAAGCCTCTATTGGAATGTCATATGGCCTCATAATATTTTGTCTTCATTCTTGTGAATGCTTGTTTAACTTTTGCCACCTAATTCTGGGTTGGTATGAAATAGGTTATGGGTTCAAATCCCAACAATTGCATATATTTTTACCCCAAGGGGTTGGCCGAGTGGTCAGGACCACGGTTCATCCCTCTTCTGGAGCTAGAGGTCTTGGCATCGACCCCCAGTTCCCCCCTCTTCAGGAACCAAAGGTTGATTCTACTTGTGCTACCACCTAGGAGCCACAAGGGTTTTACCCGGCTTCTCTCTACTTGTCCCAGCCCTTCAGGTCGGACTAATCCATACAACCGTTCTTATATAGTTAGCCATTTGGTTACACCTCACCATAGTTTCTCCCTCCAAATTCCTTCCCCCCCCCGGCCACTTTATGTCTCCAAATTCCTTTCTTCCCCGCAGTCACTTTATGTTAAATGTCATTGCGCTTAACCCTTGAAAATCCCTCACCTTATTTTAGGAGTTAGGATCTACCCCTCTTTCTATTTCTAATGCCTACATCTAAAAGTAATATCATGAGTTGTGTAGTCATAGAAAAATAAATTATAAAACAAAAAAGAGTGTCTCCTGGCATATTAGGTTTGAGTCATGTAAAATACGTCTATTTTAATGAATATTGTTATTCTTTGATTTTAAAAATTAAACAACAAACTTTAAGAAGAAATATTTTTAACTACATACCTTTGAAAATTAACATATTTCAAGGAACTCTTTGAGTGTATTTTACATGTCATAGATAAGAAGTTCACGAAAAAAAGAAAACTCGATCAGGAAATAAGGATAATGGTGTAGTACATTTCAGGACATCACATATAACCGCAATATAACATTTACTGAATGAGGGGATGTTAAATTTTGATTCAGTCTTTCTTTTTCATTATATATATTTATATATATATATATATTTCTGGTTCAGCTATTACCTCTCCAGCAGCAACAGTAATGACATGAGGAGTGAAATTGGCACCAACGGAACATGCAACCAAATCACCTACAAGGAAAATTTCTAGAAGATTGTAAAATATATAATGAAGCCACCTCATCCAATAATAAATAATAATAATAATCATACTGTCCAATGCTTCTTAAAAATGAAAAACAAATGACAGCAAAGATAGGAATCCAAGAAAGGTGGAAGCAAGAAAATCACTGCAGTGATGCAAGTTTGGAAGCAGCAAATATCTATCATTAGGAACCAAAAGGTTCCCTTGCAAATCTTACTACATACACGGTGAAGAGAATGGATGAAGAAACTAACAAAATCTCTCCAACCCTGCTGTAGAAGGCACCACAGCTGATGGAGCATTCAAATTCCTTATTAACTTCAGCCTAGATGAAGAAGGCACCACTGCTGATGGAGTATTCAAATTACATCCCCAAAACAAGAAAAAATCAATTTCTTCATTTGAACCAAACAAAACACCCAAAAAGATGCAGAAGTGGGAAGTTCAATTCCAACAAGACGCAGAAGCTGGAAGTTCAATTCCGCCCTCTTGTTGGATTGAGGTGTTTTCCTAAGCCCTCAAAGTAAGTGGATGTGTAATAGTAATAACTATTGAATATTATTCAAATCAAAGGTATTTTACCCTAAAGAAAAATCAAAAGTAAAGTTGACAAAACCATTAATTCTACCGAAAACGATAGCATTAAAGTAGATCTTAAGTAACTTAAACTGCTTTCCAAAACAGCACAACTTTCTTCATCTAAATCATGACCAAATACATTTAGAAAACCCACAGGCAGGAATTTTAATTTCTGTCCTGTTTGCAGAAAGGAAGTAAATTCCTTTACTAGTCATCTCTCTTACAATTACAAGAATCAAAACCGCTAAATTGTATAAAAGATGAGTTGGCTAGGTCATAGTCAATGTAAAAGTAAAACCAACCTATAAAAAAATCAGCTAATGCTACTCAAATTAGTATCATTTAATGGAGCCCTTTTTAGTGTCACAAACTATGCAATCACTTTCTTCATCTGAATCAAGATGGACCCTAATAAATCGCATAAGCAGGAATTCTCATTCCAACTCTTGCTTCTAAGTTAGGGATATTAGACAAAATCACTAAACTTAACTTAATAACCTGCATCAGTTAAACACATCAGAACATGAGCTTCTAGCTAGAAGAAAAGAATAAAAGTAAAACTGATAATATCAGAAAAGCTGCCTAAACTGTAGGTTACAAACAGGCCTCTATTGACTTCAAATCATTCTGAAGCACCGTAATTTTCTTCATCTGAATCAAAGTTCAAAAGATCCAGAATATGGAATTTTCATTGATACACTGTTCATATAAAGGGTTACTACACCAAATCTCTTATTGAACCTTCCTAACCGCCGAATCTTAGCCAATATAGGACTAATTCACAATACAGCCAACCCCACGAGAAGACTAATTCACATTACTGCCAACCCCACAAAAGCCACCTTTTTCAGTGAAAAACCACCCCACCAATTCCTAATTCCCTATCAGATAACATCATCATGGTGGTCATAGAAAAAACATAAAACAGTAGAACCAAACAACAGATCATGAAACAGTAAAAGATTTGAGAGAGAGAGATGCATTTCATTACCAGAAGAATCCAAATCGAACTGTGCCTTTGGCTTATTGACTGAACCCAATGGCCGCCCTCTACCCCGCTTCACCGCCGAGAATTCACCTGTCGTCAATACCGGAGACGGAGCCGGCACCGGCACCGGCACCGGCCCAGACACCGGCACGGCCGCCGGCCCCACCGCCGGTGCCGACGCCGAGATTGGCATGGGAGAGAGTGGCAGAGACATGCTCCCTTCGGGCCCGTATTTCCTCGGCCTCCCTCTCTTCTTCTTCCCCGGCACCAAAGCCACGCTCACCGGCACCGTCGCCGTCATCGTCACCGCCGCTGTCACCGTCGGCGGCGGCGGCGGCGGCGCTCCGCTCCCAAGACCAGGATTTTCGCCTCTCCCCACCACAGAATGGTAGCTCCCGGAAGGTTCTCCCGCCACTCCAGAAGTCACTTCTTCCCTTCCTTCCATGGAAATAACACTTAAAACACCTTCAAATCAAAAACCCAAAACACCCAAAACAGAAACAAACCTCTAAATCCCAACCCCACACTCCAAAACCTGTAAAAACTCTCCTCAACTCCAAAACCTTCCAACAAAAACCCCAACAAAGATCCCAGCTTTTTTTCCTAGAGTTTCAAAGATCGCAACTTTCAACTCCCATCACTCTATTTTCATGACATTTCCCATATCCACTCCTCAAAATCAACTAAAACCACATCAAATGAAGAAAACCCAGAAAGAAAAACCTCCAAAACCCAATCCACCCAGTTCACAAACTCCAAAAAAAAATTAAAAAAAAAAAGCATAAAAATCAGATCTTTTGCATGCTTGAAGGATCAGAACCTACAGCTCCCATCATCTTAATCTTCTCCAATTTCCACCATTTTTTCATTTCTTCCTTTCCATCTGATATAAAAAAAGCAGACCCTCTTTTCTTTTTCCGATTTTTACTAGATCTTCTTCCCTACGGTTTCTTTCACATGGTGTTCTTGTCCTAATACCTGTTTTGATATTAAAAAAACGCCAGTTTTAAGAGATTTTGAATAGATTTTGCTGCTAAAAGGAAAGAAATTTTTTTTTATTTAAGAAATGTATTTAGAAAACAAGTTTAGGAAATATTTTAATGAGTGAGTCCACGAAATCCGAAAAATATTATTTTCCGGATTGGAAATAGTTTCAAGTCCATCTCCAAAAGGGGGGAGATTGGAATTTTGAATAAATAAATGTAGGAAATTGGAAAAAAAAAAAAAGAAATTTAATTATATTTCCCTCTTTTTTTTTCTTTTTTGTTTTTTATCAGTTTTCTCTTTTGAATATGTATAAAGCTGCCAAAGAAACGTTAGAGGCCTGCCTTTTTGTTGCAGCCACTAACATGCTTAGATTGTCACTTTCCTTAAATTAAAAGGTACTTCAAAAAGTTCTTTTACCAAAGTGCCCTCTCCTTTTATTTTATTTTATTTTTGGGTTTCAATAATTTACAATATCTGAATTTTTAGTTGAAAATCTTACCTTTAGATCAATGTTCAAAAACTTAGATTTGAAAATGAGTCAAATCAGTGGTTTCATCCTTTTCAAAAACTTAAATCGACTCCCTTCTGCTGATTTGAGTCAAAGTAATGGATGGAAGAGAAAAAAAATTTAAGGTTAATGGTTAAACTGGAAAAAAAAAAAAAAAAACCTGAAAATTTCTATTTTAATGTATTTAAAATTCAACCGTATCAATTTTAATTTTAGATTTGTTCATAAAACTTTTTCTCCAATTTTACTCATTGGCACATTTATAAAACCCAATCAATAAAATCCGTTTGAATGGGTTTATTGAAAAAAAATCAAAGATTATAGTTAAGTTTTGAGTAAAGAGTTTAGTTAGTGTTAGATCCTATACATTGGACTTGTTAATCCTAAGTTTGGGTTCACCGGATGTGACCGGTTTCACCCTTATTGATGGGATAGAGCTAAAAATTTAAATTAAAATAAGGAAAAAAGTATATGTTTTTATTAAACAAAATAAAGTTTAAGAACAAAAGAAAAAAAAAAACTTTCTATTTGGTGCAATGAAGCACACCAATAATAAATCCAAACTCACATATAATACGTGTCGTCGCAATTTAATACTAATCTAACCATTAGTCTAACTATAGTGGTATTAGCCAACCCATAATCCACATCAAAGCACCGCCCAACTACTTTTGTATATCCAATATCCTCATAGATGTTCTTTATGAAAAGCAATTATAGCATCTCTCCTTCTTAACATTTTCTAGTGAGTAAAGATTGGGGAGACATTACCAATGTTAGCACATTGCACCTAATTTTGGTCATGATGAAGGATGCTCATGGTTAGGAAGGGCACATTAAAATTGAGACTTTCACCTTAAAGCGTTCATAGATTGTATAATTGTGTAGGCCCCATCTAGAGATACATAGAACTTGGTTGCAATGCACTTAAATTTATTTTAATAGCCATTCTATTTATGTGTAATTTTGTTCACCATATTATTTATTGATAAGAAACAAAAGGACTGACTAAAAGCTATTGAAGTTATCCTCTCTCTTTGGTTATGTTGTTTCCTTGTTCACTTTGTTGTAATCTTCTTTCAGGGAAAAAAAAAAGAAAAAAAGAAGTTATATCCAAACATGAGTTCTTAATGCCAAATCATGGTATCTCCAACTCCACCTAAATAACCTTTGGTAACGAACTTAGATAGTATGTATGGGGTTGCATGAGTATTTATTAAAAAAAAAGAATTATTTTATAAAATAAATCAATTCATTTGCGTGTTTGGATGCATGGTGAATTTAAGTATGGTGAGGTGAAACATCAAATCAAAATAGAATAAATTATAAGAGGTTATGATGGTGTTTTGTATGGAAACTTTTTTACTCTTTGTAAGGAAAATTAGAGTTTTTTTTTGTCTTTTAGTGGAGAAAGAAGATTGCTTTTTTTTATGCTTTTATAAAAAATTAGAGGAAATTTTAAATTATGTACTTTTGATATGACCCCTCGTCATTTCTTATCTGGATTCACTTTACTTTCACTTAACTAGTTAATTGTCATACTTGAAGAGGCTCAAATGATAGAGAATATTAATCTCAATGGGTAGCTTAGTTGGCCTAGAATCACGGTTTACACCTTAAGATTGTAGGTTTAAAACTACACTATCACAATGGGGCTACAGGGGAGTTTACTCGACTTCTCTTTGGACCCGAAAGTATTAGTCCAACCCAAAAGCTTGGGAAAAAAAAAAAAAAAAAAGAATAGAGAGTATTTAAAGAGAATATCTTCATATACCATTGATTAATCCTAGGTGGAAAATACAAGATTGGTGGTCTAATCACCAAATGGAAAGTCTAGAGGGAAAGCAAACGAGTGGCCTCTCTTTCCATTTATGAAATATCAGGAATCAATTGTAAACAAAGTTTTGTGGACTGAAGGGGATAAAAGTTTGGTAGAGTAGTATACATTAATACATATATACGTGCTCTAGAAAATTCAGATCCGACAGTGCAATTAGTTTACAATTTAATTCAATGACAGTACATCTTGACCTCCAATTGAAAGAGGCAGCTAACTGCCCGTTGACTCTATTCTGTTCACAGGTATTTTTACTGTAATTATTTTACACCTGCAAAATTAATTAACACCATTAACAGGCCAGCTTAAATTTTATGTTCTTACAGAAACTTGGGGCCATTTGATTATTTTTGAAAAACAAAGTGTAAATAACACTATATACACATCAAAATGAGTAGGAGTGTAATTTTGATTTTTTTTTTCTTTTTCTCATAATGAGAAAACCCAATTACATAAAAGAGAAGCCTGCCCCCACAAGAATAATGTAGCAAGGGCAAAAAAGCTCTCTTCCGAAAGAGGAGAATCCAATAATAAAACCCTGAAAAGTTGAGTGAAAAAACGGACCATGGGTAACCCTAATTCTTGCCAGCTAACCTTACTTAAACTTCACTTGGCAATTTAGATTTTGTATTGACATTTCTAATCTAGTTAAAATATCGGCTGAGAGCATACCTTAAATCCATTCTTAGAATTCAATCAGCCAGCTAAATCCATACACAACCCAACCCAATAATTGTTTGCACTATAACCCACCAATCAAACCTGAATCCAACTTGTTATAAATAGTGGGGGCCCACAAACCACATATTAGACAAAGCAGATGGTAATATTGAAGGCAAAGAGTGCTAATAAATCCTAAGTTTTAAGGGTTCCAAGGGGTAGCTCAGTTCGCCTACGACCACGGTTTACGTCCAGAGGTTGTAGGTTGGAAACTGCACTACCAAACTGGGGCTATAAGGGAGTTTACCCGGCTTTCCTCTTGGTCCGAAGGTATTAGTCCAGCCCAAAGAGTTGGGAACCCTCCGATAAAAAAAAAAAAAAAGTTTAAAAAAAAAGAGCCATTAAAATTAGAAATTTGAAACTCTTCTCTTTACAATTCATCAGTGATATTCTTGCTGGGAAAATAAGAGAATGGTAATTGAGAGCTAGATAGTCTTGATATTATTGCAATATTAACAAGAAACATGGGCCATGATGACATACCAAAAGCTTGACTTTGGTTTCATAAATTGTAAAATAAAAGCATGCCTTGAAGCATCTTAAGCACATTTTAAATAATCTTTCCACTAAAGAAATCATGTTTTGGTGCAAATATATTCTCTTTAATCGCACCCTATCGTTTTTCTCACCCACTTTTGGCCACATTGACTCTTCTTTGTTTTAAGAAATGATGAAATTGAATAATAAAATAGAATAATAGATAGCTTAGAGTGCTTTACACTTCTTTTTTGCCTTATCGTGTCAGCAATTCTGTTTTATAATACATGGCATTATTCATATAAGACATTGTATTGTGGTATTATAGGGAATATTAAGGCTATATTTGTCTAGTTAGGCAATCTTATAACTCCATTAAAGGATTTTTTTTTTTCTTCAGACAAAATTAGGGCTATTTTTTCTAATCTTATCTTTGGGAGGAAGCATACAACGTTTGTTGCTTATGTTTTAAATACATAATGTTTTTAACTTTTATATGCATCTAAACCTGGGTAAGATCTAAACCGCAATGGATTTTAGTGTGGCTAGGTGTTAATAAATGTATGTTTTTGTAATACAAAGATTTTATACTAAGCAAAAAATTTCTTCTGTCACATTTGGTAATTAAATCTTCAGGGATTCCTCGCATTTTTTTTTTTGTTTACAAAGTGGTGAGGGAAAATATTTTCAATTTTCACTTTTCAAAAGTCATAGGAGATCCACGTCTGACATTTGTAAATCCTAAGAATTTGGTCCTATAGAAACCCTCATTTTTTTAGGATCTTCATATATAACCTCCTTAGATAGGATTTGAAAATCACCATCTTGTGTATTTACGCATTTAAACTAATTTTTTCTTAGATATATGTATCAACATGCAGCAATATGGATGTGAAATCCCCAGTCATACAAATTCATAGCAATGAATCCATGTGCAATGAATCCATGTTCCAGGAGCGTTGATGAATCTTTAAATTTACAAATTCCTTACTTGTTGCCATAAATGCTCTTGCTGATTGCAAATTTCTAAAGATTTAGGATAGTGAAAATCCTCATTTTCTCAAACTTACTACATTGATACTGATTTTTCTGAACTACATGCATCGTTATGCACCAAAATCAATATGAAATCCTCATATGTTTAAATCCTCAATAAAAAAAAATCCCTATTTTGTAGTGTGGAATCTTCAAATTTACAAATTCCTTGCAGATTCCTCACCACCTACCCAACCTTTTTTAACATAATGGTAAGGAAAATTCCGTGGTTGTCCTCCCATCCCCTCAATCATTCAAAATTTGTCCCTTTTTGAATATTATGAAAACTGGGATAAAAATTGCATCTTTTCTTCCTCAAAGAACTTTTCCATCAGACACAATAAAAAAATTGAACCATATAAAAGTCAAAACAAATTTCATATTACACGAAAGTTCCTTGAAACTACACTACTTGAACATTAGTAAACTTGAAACATATTATCTTAAACATGCATTCAGACCATAACCAAAGACGGGACCCCCCACGGAACCCCCCTCCAATTTTCACCATGTCCCACATTTAGTGCTCTAGAGGAAATCATCCAATTAAACTACTATAGTTTCAAGTTTACACAATGCATCTTGGAAATCCCAAAAAAGGAAAAAAAAAAAAAAAAAAACCCCATTTCAAAGGAATTTGAGAAGGGCATGAACTTTTCCATGTAAACTTCTTATATATAACAAAGGTCCCATTTTCCTCGGAAATCCTTGAAACAGGGGAAAGAGCTTTCGTCTTCACCTTGCGGACCTGACAGCGGTAGGTCCGGTAGGCAGCATTCAGAAAGCAAGCTTGTCTTCCTTTGACCATATGACTCTGCAGGTTTGCTGGCTGGAAGCCACGTGCTTCCTGCCTGGGACCGACACGTGTGAGACTAGTGCGAGTGGGGCCCACCTTCTTCCCTCCGTCATCTGGGTCCAAATTGCAGATTGCCTCCGACTCCAATCATCGTCGAGCTTGACAGTGATTTGATTGCAATATATCTTCTTCCCACGTGGCAGCATCATGGCCGTATCTACCAAAAAAAGGCCTTTTTTTCTTATGCTGCGGGCTCTGAAGCATGAAGAGGGTTGGTTGCATTGCATATTTTTGGTCACGTGTGCGTGTGTGTGATAATGGCCTGTGTGGACTGTGTGGAAATGTTTCCTTTTTGTACTTCATGACCTATTGCTGGCACATTGAGAGGGCACGTTTGGGCAAGGACTAAGATTTCTGGGTACCGGTTGATTAGAAAATTTAGAATACAATCTCTTTTTTGTAAAAAATCTATGGTGCGAAGCAAGAAATTCTGGCACTGTAGAAATGCATAGTACCTAGGCCAAAAACTTGATCAGGTGACTTGGGAGTTGGAATAGAGTCTCAACCATTAGGGCACGTTTGTGTACACATCTTTTTCGCGAAAAGGAAAAATTGTCACGTCAACAGATTTCATAGAAATGAAAACCTTGGAAAAAGATTTTCGTAGAATTTAGAAATTCATGTTTGGTAAAAAAAAAAAAAAAAAAAATCTCCATTGAATTGGTGTTAATGTTGTTTAGCACGGCTGTGGATTCTTTTTAGAGAATCAAATTTTTTTTATTTGGTGAAATGATTTTTTGAAGAAAAAAAACATAACATGTATATTATTTATTTAACATCAAATAATAACTTATTTAAAGAAATGAAAAATGAAAGAGTTGTAGGGTTTTGGGTTGAAATGGACAAGAGTAAGGAAAAGTGGGAGAAGTTTTTCAAGAAAATTCATTTTCCGTACCCCCTATAGGAAACTTATTTTTACCATTATTAAGGAAAATGCTGACGAGGCAGAAAAACATTTCTGTTTAATTATTTCGCACCAAATGCCGAAAAAATGGATTTTCGCGGAAAACCGTCTACTTTTCAACGGACAAGTGTTACACGTACATATCCTTAGTGTTTAAATTCGGTCTAAGACTTTTTTCTTTTTTCTTTGACTAACCCTAAACTAGAATGACTAATTGCACTATGATACCTCAATCAAACTCAAAGCTTACCAAAGTTTAAGCCTAACCCGGCACTCTTTTATCCCCAGAGTTGAATTTTGGTTGAAATTTGCATCTCAAAGGAAGAAGTGTTGGAGTTTTAGTTGAGCTTATACATGCTACCCAAAGTCATCAATAATTCATTTGACCCACTCTACATGAATGACGCCACATTTCAGCTGCATCTGCATGTGTGCCTGTGTCGGCTCAAATGGTCATTGCTTAGCCCTTCTAGTGGGCCCTACTGTTGGAGACTAATAGTTAAAAGTGTCATTGGTGGAATAATCTCAATGGATGTTTTTCACTTTACATTATCGTTGTTTGGTTGGTCGTGACAAGTGGGAACTAAAAATCCAAAACTTTATTTTTGCTTTCCGAATCACAAAAAGACTATTTCATAAAAGAAAAATATTTAAGTGCATCTATCCCTCATCATGATTCCTTTTTGTACTTAAAACTTTCCAAAAAGGAGTGTCCCTCACCATACATGGTGAGGGATAGATGCACTTAAATACCCCCATTCATAAAATACAAGTAAATTAGATACTTAAGTAGTTGTTCGTTTCTTGTTTCACTCTTCTTGTTGCGTCTTTCATCCCATTTCTGTCCTGGTGTTTGAGTAATTTATAAAAAAAAGGAGTAAATATCAAATCGATAAAAGATATAATGATTGTACAAAAAAGTTTAATTTCTTATTAACTAATTTACATTTGTTTTTATAAGGTACAGTAACTTAAACCTTACTTTATTTTGTTTGAATTACACTTCACTAGTAAAATAAAATATTTTTATTGATTTTATAGCATCAACTAAAGGATTTGGTTTTGTTTCGACCCAGGTTACAAATGGATATCTAATTATCTTCAGTACCTGAAATATCTGATTTCAAATGATGCAAGCCTGTTACCTATTTTTGTATTCAGAATGAATTTAGATCCAGTTTCAAATCCAAGCATACATATAAGATCCAAAACATGCGGATCTAGATCTAGGCCACATCGAGTGTGATGTAAATCCAATACGATTATATTTGCATATGTTCCAGCTTGAGGATCTAAATCCAATACGATTATATTTGCATATTAAAACTAAATGTAAGTTTTAAGGGTCTACATAGCTTGAATAATATTGATATTTGAAGACCTACTTAGTTTTAATCATTTACCATTTAATAGCCCAACCTGCATATCTAAAAAGATATATTTTGAAAGCCTTATACCCAATTTTATTAATGTCTTCCACATCTTATTCCATATTTGAATTCATGACTGAATCTTGTCTTTCCAATTGATGCCGGATCCAAACTCAGCTCTATGAAGACATAACTTGTTTACATCCCTAGTCTCAAGGACCTTTTCAATGAAAAAAGTAAAAAGAGACGGAGATATAGGCCTGGAATTAGAGGAGTAGGATGATTAGTTTACAACTAGTAAAATAATTAGTTTATTTGTGTTTTATAAAGTAAAATTCTTTAACAGCGGAAAAAATAAAGCAAAAAGTTTTTTGGACTTTACTTTTCCAATTGTTGTGACTAAACAAACACGAATAATAATAAATAAAATTTGACCGTTGGTATTACTTTTCCTGAGTTTTCATTTTGCCTCTTGAGAAACAAGCACACCATTTCTGGATAGGGTTCATCCTGTGTGATTTTGAATTCCTAAATCAACATGAATGATCCTAAAGACCACATCGAGTGTGATGTTGATGGAATATAACACTTAATTTGACATGTGTGGGCCCACTTTTAGCTAATCTCCTCGATCAGTTTACATCATTCTGTATATGTAGGTGCCACTAAGATTTTATTTTAATTGGAGCAATATGAACCTTCAAATATTGATCATTTGTGAAATACATATAGATATACTTTTCTACACATGATCAGTTCAGTAACTAAATCATAAATTTGAAAACAAAATCATCATCATCAAAGTTTTGTCCTAATCATCTTGGGGTCGGCAAAATTTGAAAATAAATATTATCGTAGTTTTGAATCTGTTGATTATATTATTTAAAGATTTGTAAAGCAAATCTGTTGCAATTAATTTCTAAGCAACTTCTTAGATGGTCCTATAACTCCTCATTACTAGTATGGTGAGGATAATGATAGTAGATTTAAACTTAAAGCATAAATTATACAGGGAATGGACAAAAAACAACATAAAAGAGAGTGATGAAGTGCTTTTGCAAGAAAAATGATACTAGCTTTAGAGTACACTACCTTTAACTTTTTCCAAAGGAACTTTAGATATTAAAATATACACTTGAGTTTAACTCTTAAAGGTATTCTTAAAATAAGTTAAATATTCCTACTTTTGAGAAAAGCTGCATGGTATAATTCCATCTTATGTTCCTCAAGAAAAGTTTTCAAAATGCAATAAAGAAGTCTAGAGTCTCATAATGTTTATGAGAGAGAGAGAGAGAGAGAGAGAGAGAGAGAGAGAGACTTATTTTCCTTTCTTTAAATTTATATGAGAGGAGGAAGGTAATTTTTATTTTAACTTTTTTTTTTTTTTTTTGCAAAAAAAAAAAAGAGTAACAAAAATGGTATTCTCCTCAATTGGAGATGAACAAAACACAATTTTCTTCTAGGACTTGTTTGTTTGCATTAGATTACATGGGGATTGAATATATATGAATTTAAGGTCAAATGAGTTCCATGAAAGACTTTTAAAGCAATGAGAAATGAAGGATATATATGAGGTGACGAGGGAAGGAAATGAGGTGAAGATGTTCATGAGACCATGACTTTATTAGGTATTGAATTATTAGGGTGATGACTTGATATTTATTTCTCATCTTCCCTTAATTCAACTTCCATTACAGGGGACGTTATTTTGACATTTTAGCTTCTAATAGTTATTTTTAAATAAAGGGTCCAAAATGATTCTCTCAACATAAGATTCTTGTATCAAAACTCAAACACAGTGTCATAGAAAATTGGTGATTAACCCCACCACTATTTTTCTCTTCTTAATTCTCCTCCTGGTAGTGATTTATTCTCATACAAAATGGGGCCGGATGAGTGAGCCAGTGGTGGCCTAAGAGAGGATGGGTTTTATCTTCAATCTCATATGCATCTTGATATTTGAGCTGCAAATTGGTTCAACCAAGTCTGAGCCCACTTGCCCCAGCCCATGTCTGAATGATTTTATGGATGAGGCTTGTTTGGGTTTGTGCTCAGACTTAGGCTGGAGACTTGTTTTTGTACCCATTAATGGATTTTGGGCTGGGCTCAAGTCTTAGGCATTGTTGGCCCAACTAATATGTATGTATCTTTGAAAACTAACTGCAGGGTGACCCGGCTCCTAGGGTCCAAACACGGCCTTGAATCAACACAGGCTTGAATCAAATAACTTGGCAATTGGATATTGCAATCTATGATGCTTAGATGCGGCAATGACATATATGGACAGGGCAGGATACAGATTTTCACATATAAAAAGTAAAATTACGGCATGATACATTGCCTATTTGTGATTTTGGGTATCATAGGTTACTAGCAAAATAAGGACGTGCCAAGAAATCGATGACATTTGTATGGTCAATTAGTTGATAACATTTGCATCATATTAAAATTGAACATTTTTTGTGTGTAAATAGTGTTACACAAATGTGAAGACAAAAATATTAATTAGTTTCTTGAAATTAGAAAGTACAATAAATCATCTTATTCCTTTGAATCTCTAATATCAAATAAGAAGATAGAAAATATAATTAATCTTCCCACTCAAAATAATTGGTTGGAGTTCGTGGAGGTGAAATAAAGACTAAAGAACTAATGTGTTGATGTGGCTTATGAGTCAAAATAAATTAGTTAAGGTTAAAATCAATTGAAGCTGATTTCTTATTAATTGGATTCAGCCGCTTTCATATATAATAAATAGGTCGCAATGCACTAGACCCACTTCATGCCTTTTTTTTAAAAAAATTCTTTTTATAATAGTACTTCGTACCTTTTCATTTGGACCTATTTGAAAGTCATCTAGGGATGTAAATATGTCGGCTTCAGAGTATAACTATGGTGTATTTGGATTGGGATCTTTTTTTTTTTTTAAAAGAATGGGCCAATTTTTTAAAGTCTTGTAAATAACAGACCCAGACCCTCCCTTTTGATGATAGGCATCCCACTGTCAGCTCTCATCTGTTTAAATTTTACCATTGGATTGGACCCCCTGTAGATGATTAGCAACTTATCATAATTTGGTTCCTTCCAACATTGACTATGACAAGGATCAGAGTCACTTGGACATGCCTTGATTCACTAGTGTTGAACCAGTACTAGAGGCCAAGGAAGCATGGGTTCTACAGTGCAGAATTCTATGTGATCAATTCTCTAATTTTTATCATCACTATTGACATCATGTCCTCATCTTGGCCTGGCTCAACCTTCTGTGCTTGTTCTAATAAAGCAATTTCAGGTATTTAGACACAAGCTGGCCTATTGGACTAAGGAATTGGGGCCTAAGTCCAACAACAGACAAAGATCTGGTCAATCTGTGGGTCCTTTAAAGTTCCATTATCATCTAAATGAGATTATATATATATATATATATATATATTGCTGTCTTCTTCTTGCCAGCTCGTTTTTAGCATGTGTTTAGAGCGGCTCACAAGTCTGCGACTAGTTGGCTGAGCAAGAGGTTGAGAAGGACGTCCCTTTCATGTGGGGTCTTTATTGTAGTTTCTTATTGCTCTCTCTCTCTCTCTCTCTCTCTCTCTCTCTCTCCTTTCACAGTGGGTGTATGTCTCTTATTTCTCTGCCTTTGTTTGTTTCCTCTTCAATTTGTTGGTCCTTTAAATATAAGTTTGGGGTCACCGACAAAAAGAAAAAGGAAAAAAAAGAAAAGAAGGAAAACACATATTACCCAGTACTTTACTATGGTACCCAGTACTTTACTATGGGAGGTTCATATATTACCAGTACTTTACTATGGTACCCAGTACTTTTACTATGGGAGGTTCTTGACCTCCCAATGTTTGTCATTTTATTTTTGTTGTTGTTGATGAACTTGACCTCCTCAAGTTCATTAGCAGCTTTTGAACTATACCAACTTTGCCAGTTCCTCAACTAGCATGCTGGCTAAGGCATTCTCTCACAAGGGGGTAAAAATTTGCCTTGTAATTACTCATGTCAACCTAAAGAAAGTAAAAGAATATTTTTATAGATTAAATCACTCTTAAACCTTCAATCAATGGGAGGAGGAAGAAAAATACATTAAAATGATAATATATATATATATATATATATTTGTGTGTGTGTGTGTGTGTGTGTGTGTTTTAGGAGGGGGGGGGGGGGGGGGGGGGGGTTTGCGGGCGCTCATAATGCCAATGGACTGGGGTGGCTCAGTTGGTTAGCAACCATATCTCATCCATCAGCCTAAGGTTCGATCCGTGGGTATGCTGTCATTTTTTATTTGTGTGGGCTTCCTTCCCATATATATGAGCTCTCTTCTATGTGCCTGGGTGCAATCATAGGCCCCAACCCACTTTGCAGGAGGAAGTCAATGGACTGTGTGAAATGACCAAAATTTCCTTATTTACTATTACCCCTCATCTCCTTACAACTATGGTTAGAAAACTGTTCAAGTTGACCCTTGATTCTTCCGAGTCATCTCATTTTGACAGAGAACCAAATAAAAAATAGAAGCGACTTGGCCGAGTCATCTCATTTAATAAGTTGTTTGCATTCCGAATCATTTAATATGCATATATAACTTTAAACAATTAAAGTTTATTTATAAATAATTATGCATGATGTTTGGAGTCAGTAACTTAAAAATGATGATTATAATGCAATTTGAGACTTAAATTTGATCTTTTACATTAGATATTTGGGCTGACAAATTATGTAATGCAATATTCTTTCTTTTATTTTCTTTATTGTAGTACTTTTCTTGTATATATAAATTTATTTATTTGATTTGGTTAGGTTATCATGAATGTATGTAAATAAATATATTTTTATATTTTATAAGTAATGGACTTATTTTTAACTATTTTTAAAATTATTTTAAAAAATGACTCTCCTGAATCTCCACACTGACTCTATCCGAGTAAACTTTTCTTGTATTGGACGAATTGACTCCGAGTTACGAGCTTTCCAACCTTGTTTTGCTTGCAACTAATTAGTTTTTTGCTCTTCTTTGTGAATCTTATTTGCAACATCAATCAACTGTAGCCCCTCTCTGGTTTTAATTTTCATCTATAACTCTCTCTCTCTCTCTCTCTCTCTCTCTCTCTCTCTCTCTCTCTCAACTTTGTCCGTCCTCTAACCTCTTACTATCGTCTTGATATCAGGAGTTAAACTTGTGATATCAAAACAAGAATCAAAAGTTGAAAATATGGAAGGTATATAAACAAGGCCCACTGACCGATTTAAATTTCAATGTTTTTTTATTTTAAATCCATGATGATAATTGTGACCTATAGTTGTTTCATTTACTTCAATTCTGTGATAGATCCCGCAATCTGAATGTGTATTAGAGGCATAATCTTGATTTCAGGAATTGAACTTGAGATATCAAGAGTCAGATATTAAAATATGAAAATATGAAAGGTGTACAAACAAGGCCCACTAATTGATTTCAGTTTCAATGACTTTTTTGAAAACTCATTGTAGAATTTGTGATCAATAGTTGTTTCATTTGCTTCAATTATATTCACAGATCTTACAATCTGGGTGTCAAAAGTTTGTATAGTCTTAATCTATCAAAATTTGAACTCATGATATCAAGAGTCATGCTATCAAATTTTGGAAAAAAAAAAAAAAAAATAGCAAATGGAATTTTCCAAAAAATCTCAATCCAAAGTTAAATATAAGGATTCTACGGATTAGTACACTATAAAACGTAGGAAAGTCAATGTCTCATTGCCATTGGCATCTCAAGTTCAACCATAGGAGATGAAATATCAAACCCATTTTAAAGCTAGCATAGTTTTCCATTTTACATGCATCTGCACCATAGACGATACATTTTCAATTCAGGTTGCTTTCCCATTTCACAGATTTCATGCCAAATCCATGTTAGGATGCTAATCATGTTATGGGATTTAGACTTAAAAATAAAGTTTAACCCACAATATATAAGAATACAAAATATTCTAGGAGGACAAAGACAACTTCCAAACATGCAATAAGTTCAAAGAATTACATGAAGGGAGGAAAATGGGATCCATGACAAGACTATCATGAGGAAGTAGATGAGAAGAAGTTCTTTTTCTGTCAATTCAAAACCCAAGTTCCATATGCCTTTCAACCTAAAATGGAGAGCACCATTTCGTTATACCATGGCATATATATGAACATTTTTGTTAAAAACATTCTACTAAATGTAGAATGCACTTTTGAGATTGATAGATATTCAGTTTTTCATTCTTGTTTCTGTTGCTGGTTGATGGTTTAAGAGTAATTCTATTGTAAGAACCCGGGGATCTGATCAAGTGTTATCAGTGTATTTCTCATCAAGCCCATTACTTGGACGGTCGAGTTTGATGGGACATTGACATGATAGACTGACTCAGCTTTGGTGTTTACTTTAGACATTACAGATCTAATTGTCAGTGTGTATCAAATCAAACGGACTTGTCCTCCAAGTATCTGCCAGTGTGTAACGCAACTGCCCCTGGGACCTCACCACAAATAATCGAGTCCGGATCCCTTTTTATTTATTTATTTATTTTTATTTTTTTTATGGAGGATCAATGACATCCTCTCCATGTGGCACTCCGGATTGGTTCAAGCAGGGGATCCAGTTTTTCTATTTGCACGAAATAAGAGAACCATGCTTGTGCTGCTGAGAGGCAACATGTGACACGTGGAGGAGGATGTTCAACTGGTCAGTAGTTAAAATGAATAAAACTAATGGATGTGGTGCTTCTTACAAATTGGTAAAGACTGATTTCAAAAGAAAAACCAAAACCTAGATTGATCTTCTTTTTTTTTTTTTTATTACAAACGGACAAAAACTGCATGCGTCTCCTCCAAGCATTCATCTCACCTCTCATTTCTTCTCTCACAAATCGGTCTTCCATACCCTCTCTTCCAATCTCCAAGCTCTCAGGTCTTCTTCTTCTTTTTCGTTTTCTTCTCTTTGTTGTTCGCTTGGTTCTTCGCAGAATTCGACGGTCATTGTGACTAGAGAGCCTCACAGAATGGGAAGCTCATCACGCACGCATTAGCCTCTCACAAATTAGCACCAATCTAGAAATAACCGTCATTCAAGTTATGGAAGCTGATCATGGAAATTTCAGTACCCATCTCACCTTTACCTGAAAATTAGGATCTTGGTAAGCCTTTTCAGCACATCTTGAAAATTTCTTATATCATGAAGATTTTCAACACCCATTACCTGAAAATTTCTTTCATCATGAAGATTTTCAGCACCCATCTCACTTTTATCTGAAAATTAGGATTTGGTAAGCCGATCTTGAAAATTTCACAACCCATCCCACATTGGTCTATTTATTAGATGGCATATTTGAAGGTCTGATATGACAAATCCACATGTTTAAATTCTGTGTACTAAGGTTGGATGAAAGAAATACTGAGGTTTCAGTATTTCATTAGCCAAGAAAAATCTTGGATATTAGATGTCACATGCGAAGGTATGATCTAATGGCATCATATGCTATGTTTGAATCATTATATATTGAGGTTAAAATCCAGTTTGAGTAGGTTGTTTCAAAGAAATACTGATGTTTCAATGTGGTCATTAGGCGCGCAAGAGGCCACCTCTATTCGATATAAAATCGTGGATATTAGCTGGCACATGTGAAGGTCTGACAAAGAAAGTTCACATGTTTCAATTCTATGTACTAATGTTGGATGAAATCAGTATTGAGGTTTCAGTGTTTCATTAGCAAATGCGAATGTCCAACAAAGAAAATTCACAGGTTTCAATTTTGTGTACTAATGTTGGATGAAATAAATACTGAGGTTTCAATGTTTCATTAACAACCCCCTTATTCGATAGAAAATCCTGGATATTAGATGGTACATGAAAAGGTCTGACAAAGAAAAGTCAAATGTTTCAATTCTGTGTACTAAGGTTGGAAGAAATAAATACCGAGGTTTCGGTGTTCCATTAGCCAAGAGTATACGATATAAAATCTAGGATATAAGATGTTACATGCGAAGGTATCTAATCTAATGGCATCGTATAATATGGTTTGAATCATTATATACTACAGTTGGAACCCAGTTTAAGTATGTTGTCTCAAAAAAATACTGAGGTTTCAGTGTAGTCATTAGGCAAGTCCAACTCTATTCTATATAAAATCCTGGACATTAGATAGCAATGCGAAGGTTTGACAAAGAAAAGGCACAAGTTTAAATTCTATGTACTAAGGTTTCAGTGTTTCATTCCCCCTTATTCGATATAAAATCATGGATATTAGATGGCACATGCGAAGGTCTGACAAAGAAAATGCACATATTTAAATTCTGTGTACTAAGGTTAGATGAAATAAATACTGAGGTTTCAGTGTTTCATTAGCCATATGACCCTTGTATTCGATTTAAAATCTTGGATATTAGATGGCATATGATAATGTCTGACAACAAAAATTCACAGGTTTCAATCCTGTGTAATAAGGCAAAATGAAAGAAATTCTCTGGTTACAGTCTCATCTTATGACATCGTATATTATGGTTTGAATCATGATATACTGAGGTTGACAAACGAAAGACCTTCGAAAGTGCAATAACAAAAGACCATGTATTTGAGTTAAGTATCATTCATTTACTAGGTTTTATATTTTAATGACAATATGAAGATTAACACCACAAAAGGGCAAGAGATATGTCAACATAGACATCTTGCGGATTTTGAGAGCATCTCTTTCTCTTTCTCTACGGTGACAATGGCGGCGACTAAAAAATGATGATGAAGAAGATTGGAAGGAAGAAGAAAACGAGGGCGCCACGAGACGTGTTTTACAAACATTGAAATACACATAACGAAAACGAGAGAGGGGAATCTATAAAACTCAAGAAGCCACGCTGGGATTTTCGGCCAAATGAGTCGTAAGGTTCTCAGGAGGTGAACAGAGGAGAGGGCTTCTTGTTTCCGAACGGAGGAAAAAAAACGTGGGCTTTTGTTTCTGATAGTTCTTTCTATTTGTAAAAAAACCGTTATGCTTTTTTTTAATATTCATTGTAAGAGATGAGTTGTCAGCTGATTTGACATTCTCCTCCACGTGTTACCCCCTCATTCATCCAAGCAGGGGATCTGGACTCCAAATAATCGAGTAAGGGCCCGTTTTGGGCTCATTGAACAATCGGGTGTGGGTTCAGGTCAGCACCTATGAACCTCTTAGGGTTCTCATGGGTGGTGCCAGCCTGAGCACAGTCCACTTAGTAAACACAAGTGAGTGAATATATTTTTGTAAATGGGATAGGCCACGGCTTGATTTTCAGCCTGTGGGTTTGATCCAGGCCTCACTATTAGGCTCAATAACTAAATGGGTCGGACTTGGACAAGCTTCATCCTGGTCTGATCAGGCTCAGGAACACCCCTAGTCAATAATACCCAATTATCCAACTACCCAAATGGGCATATAGTTATATGTAAATTAGGTGTGGGCCCATCCTCAAAACTTGGTTGCACATTGCCCTGCACTCAGCTTACCTCTAGTTCTGATTACTTGTAAGAGACTACCTGTATTTTGTCCATAACAAAGAATAGAACAACTTTCACTTTATCAGTTAACTCAAGGTATTCCTAACATATAAACCCTGATGCACTCTGTTAATTAAGATCCAAAAGGGCCCCAAGATAAAATGGGGACAGTTTTTTTTTTTTTTTTTTTGAAAAATTGAAAACTGTATAAAACTTTTAGCTCATTTTAAAAAACAGTAGATGAAGAGTTGAATATTTTAAAAGAAGTATATATATAAATATATATATATATATTTTCACAATTCCTTCAATTAAGTCCTTTTTTTTTTTCATAAGGTCTTTTAAGAAATTGCCAAACATACGTACGCTTCCCTTTTGATAGGTTTTTTTTTTCTTTTCTTTACTTCTTTCATCCCTAAAACTAGCCATCTTGATTTTGACTATCATAACCATTTAAAGAAGCTGATTTTTTAGTCATTAAAAATCCTTTTTTTTTTGTTTTAACCATCCATCTACGAAGGTAGTTGAAATGGGCTACACTAGGTCATTTGAGTTGGACTTGATCATTTCTCTAAAATAATTTTTAAAGAAAAATCTTGAAAAATGATATATGGGTATATTTGTCATTTCTCTTGATTAAAAAAATTGTAGAAAACTTTTATATTTTTTTGAAATACTCAAATCTTCGTGTAGTTTTTTGAAAATGAGCCAAAAGTTCTATACCGTTTAGAAAATTTCCCTCTTTTGAAAATAAAAACTGGGGAGAATTAATAGCCACGTATACTGACCCGCAGGTATTGGGCATTGGCCAAAGTTTTGTGCCAATTTGACAATAATGTCCAGAATCTGGTCCACAAAGAAAGGACCCACCAGATAATCCAATTGTTTCTAGATCTCAAAAACTAAAGTGGATTTGGGTTCAGTTTCAATCATATATCCTACCAAAACGATTTCATTTTGTACCCACCAAAACTCTTTTTTGCTCAAGCTTTACTCAGTTTCAAAGATCAAAAAAGGGCCTATGACTTGGTTGCAGTTGACAAGTCTACTCACACTTTGCAAATATTTCAATAGAACAATGGTTTAAACATTTCCAATTGGTGATGGACACAGATGCATATTGCTAAACTCGGGTTCTGAACAGACTGATTTTTTGCTCATTTGCAAATGCTGAATACATTTTATTGTTACAAAACCAGTAAATATATATATATATATATAATGAAGAATTTACATAGAAACTCAATATATAATTCATCGTCCCCTGCAATATTGTCCCACCAATGAGCCACTGTTGGGATTCCACACATTATTCAGTAGCTGGAACATGAGTCTGATTAATTCCTCCCAAGGCACAAAGTACAGAAGCACATATGGATTAAGCCCGTCCAACGCTAAATATGCAGAAATGGAGCACCCCTAATTTATGAATAAATAATCACCACTTCTGAGTTACCATTTGCAGGGTGGGAGTATTGCTGCCTTTGGCTTCAAATTCTTCCCAATTCAATGAAGGCATGCCTCCTCACCTGAAGAGGAAAAAAAGCACATAATAAGCAGTGGCGCAGAGAAAAATAAAAGGTTGGCAACATGGTTGAGAAATTCACTTAAAATGGCTTTAAGGCATTGGATGTAGAACAAATTGCAACTGGTCTGAAAATATTGGCAATGCAGACCTGATGCAGGCTAATCCAACTCCTACTAATGGATATTCTTTTGGCATGGAAGAAGTAAAAAGAGTCTTCCCAACACATTGTGATCCAACTCCTATTAGTTTAGGATGGCATTTGCAAGAATAAGGTGACAAGCATCCTCTCTTTCCCAACACATTGTGATCCAACTCCTACTAATGGATATTCTTTTGGCGTGGAAGAAGTAAAAAGCTGATGTGATTTCCCGTTTCTGCACTACCAACAAACACTGCAGAATGGATGCATCAAGTATCCATTCTATCAAAACACTAACGCTTAATGTGACTTGGGATTATCTGCAAAGTCTCCTAACTGGTGCCAGTTTTTGAAAAAGAACAAAAAAAGTAAAAAAACATCTTTTAAACACTGATGGTGTTGAAACTGATGCAGGCTAGGCCCATGACCCATGGGTCAACCAGGCCTCCTTGGGCCCAGCCTGCAGGCCCAGAAGAAGACAGCCAATTTACTGTGGAACTTTAAGTTAATTAGGAGTTTCGATTTATTTAGAAGTATTTAAATTAGGAATTTAGTATGATTTGAATTGGATTGTCTCCAGCAGGAGATGTTTTTGTTCTAGTTTTTTTTAAGATCCAAGGATTAGAAATCAACTAGGAAAGGGACGACAAACCCTATCCTATATATATGAAATCCCTCCATTGGGAGGAGCAGCTTGACTATTTTCAATAAAAATTTTATTGAGTTTTCACTGTGGTTGTGAGTGCCTCTCCTAGGTTGAGAGTGCTTGTGTGTGTGGAATCTCGTGAGAGATTCATTCAACCACCATTGTGGAGTTGGTCTCTCTTGTGAAATCCATTGAAGGATTCAACCAACCTTATTTGAAACGCAGCCTTCTCAGATCTGGGGCTGCATCAATTGGTGTCGGAGCAAATTGGTCAAGATCAGCTTAATTAGGTAACCCCCAGATTATTCTCCTCTTCCTTTGATGTAATACGAAAGCCCCATCATCAAGTCCTGGCATCTCAACCCTACCAATCCACATCCACCATCAGAATCCCTACCCCATCCCAACCAACCCAGTCGAACCCAATCCAGCCGAGACCCTCATACTTACTGCATTCGATTCATCTCCTCCTCACCAATCCAAAACCCTAATTGGCGCCTTCGACCCCTTCCCCCATCCAAAACCACGAACGCCATCAAATACAAAACCCTCAGACCCCCACTTGTTCAAAACCCCAATCTATAAAACCCAAACCAAACCCAATGGAAACTCTAAGACCCAATTCGCAGCCAATCCAAAACCCAAGAAACCATTCCCACCCTTTCCAAACTCGAAACTTTAATCCGCAACTCCACTCATTTGCGACCCTGACCTCACTCCCCCTAAAATCTAAACCAACTGAAGCATCAAAATCTTAACCCTATCCCCAACAAACCCTAAGAACCCGAACCCAAATTCAAACTCCCATGCATCCCAACTCTCCACAACCCCTTGGAAAATAAATAAAAAAAAACAAGAAGAAAAGAAAAGAAGTGAAGGTCAAGGGTGTTAACAATAGCTGGCCCATGAGGCCTACGTAAAATAGGCCCGATTCATAACTGACCCAGTATGGGAGATATGAATTAGGCCTATTTTACATGGGCCTCATGGGCCAGCTATTGTTAGCAGTATTGTCCAAGCCAGGCCCTCAAAGTTAGTGGGCCTACAAAAATTCTATCCACACCTGGCCCTAGGACTTTTTAAAAAAAATTAAAAGCCCTCATAAACCAAGAAGAGAGTTAAAGGGCCTTCAAAGTTGAGGCTGGGCCCCCTTGTCAAAGGGCCAGATTGACAGGCCCAATCATAAACCAAGAAGAGAATTAAAACCAATAAAAATTGAGAGCATTTTTTAAAGCAAACTTCTTTCTTATATTCTGGAATCTGGAGGCTAAAGGAAGTATTTACTTTGTTAACAGTTTGACCAGGTCTGAAGTAAGGCCAAATCTATTTTCAATTTCTTTTGGTTTTCAAGGAAGTATCTAAGTTTTAAGTACCTCCCCCTTTTTTGTCAGCATTCCCAAGTGTAGCAACACCCACATGAAATACATATTCACTACCCTATAATGGAAGAAAAAATAAAAATTCTCAGTTTCTTCACTTGTACTGTGCAAGAATTATAAAGATTTGGGACTGGGCAGCCAGTCACCTGCGCACAGTACCCAAGGTTATAGTCCAGTCCCCTTGCATGGCTCAAATAATTCTCTGAAAGGAATCAAAGAGCTATTATTAAGATACCAGCCAGAATGAGGAGCGCCATGCTGCCATGGTTCCAATAGTATAATGTAAATATGCAATAATCAAAACAAAACTTATACCTGGAATGCAAAGATTGAGAAACCAAGAATGCTGTTGTACCCGAATCATATACCATGTAAGCATCAGGCTGCCCTTGTAAATACAGGATCCATCAAGTCCAACCATCAGCACCATAGAATAACGTTTGTATCATCATTGGCTGGAACCTTTTTCCCATCAGTGCGGAGTAGGCAGAGTGCTTCTTTAGATGGTTAATAAACACTCCTAGGCAAGACAATCCTTCCTCACTGCAGATGGAAAATTTTCTCTTAATCCATTGACACGATAACAAATATTTTGAAAAGAAGAATGGAATTTAACACCGACAAACTTACCTGACACGTGGAAGAGCTGTGCCATTGTCACAATACTTCTTATTACCCATGGACTCACGAGTTTTCCTGTCATAATCAACCAAAGGGCTTCTCATATCAAATACAGAGAGCTCGACTGCATCTCTACTGTATATATTTTAATTGAAGTTCAACTGCATTTACAGAGGAAAAACAGTAGGAAGGACAGGTAACCTGTGCATTTTTGTGTCATTCACACATTCAGACTGCATGAAAGAAAATATTACCCATGAAAGAAAAGTTTACCGAATCGAGCCACAAAAGAAGGCTTCACTTCTTCAGTAGATTCCATTTCATTCCTCACATTTTGAAAAGAAGTATCTAGGACCAGGTGAATCTTCTCTGGAATAGATAGCCATGGCCCTACTGAAGCTTGTGTTACTTCACTTGTCTCTAGAAACCAAGACAATGCTTATATTTAGATTACATACTTCTCAAAGTATAAGTAAAAGAAAGAAACCATAAATTGGAAACTATCTAGTGAATGTCTACTAACCTCTGGATGGATGCTCGTGCATTAAAACTAGTGGTTTTTCACCCCCTTTCTGATCAAAGGGTTCACAAGAAATTGGCTCCGGCCCAACTGAAGTTGGAAAATGACCATCATCTGTCAAACCAACTGCCCACCATCTAGAAATGGAATTCTTTGGCTAAAGGATCTTTCCACCTTGTGAAGCATGTTGGCCTCATCAAATTCAATGTGGATCACAGATTTAGATTTCTCTCAAATCAGAGAAGCAATGAAGACAGAGTGGGTATTGGTTTCTTCCCATCCTCTGAATGCCGCTTATGTGGACGGATGTATGCTATAAGGATATTAATGACACTAAAAAGTCTTTCAAATCTTTACCCTAAAAGATTGCTAAAAGAGATTAAAGATAAAATTCATAAAATCCATGCATTTGACAAGGATCAACAAGGAAATTAGCAATAAGCTTTCTGTCCCAGATACCAGTACCAAGGAATCTGATGAGCATTCCAAAGATGTAAAACTCAATTAACTACCCAAATCAGGCATGTGAACTCTCTAATCTGATTGTTTACCCAAACTCCCAGCAGTATCTATAGAGATCATTTGCATGCAAGAGAACCTCAACAAAACCGCAAGGGCCTGTTTAATTGGGAAAATTCATTTAGGGAGAATTCCAAATTCTCCAAAGAGTTTCTGCTCCAGGCTTAGAAAATTTTGGGAAGAAACCCCATTTCACACCTCTAGGAATACTTGGGGACTTCCAAGAATTCAGTGCGACAATGCTTTTTTTTTTTTTGAATGGCTACCTTCATCAAAAACAAAAACAGACAGTACAAGAGATAAGTACTGACAAACTAAAACAGGATACAGGGAAACAAAAGAAGGAAAAAGCCCAAGAAAAACCCAACTACTACATCGATCTTGAGAAAGCCAACTCCTTCCAATGGGACACAATCTGATCTATGGTATAATCTCCAAAAGCTGGGTTAATGGATACCTAGAGAGCAACTGGAAACTTAGTTCTCTCCACCATACAGCTCTTGCTAGAAACTTTCCCTTCTAAGCGCCTTGAATTCCTTTCCTTCCATATCGTCCAGATCACCACCAGAAATGTCAATCTCCACAACTCCTTGCCTCTAGGGACCCCGGTTGGAGCCTTCCAAGCCTGGAAGAGCCCTTGATGGCTTTTTTGGAATTCCCGATATCGTTTAGTGCGACAATGCTTTGATGGCTTTTTTGGAATTCCCGATAAGGAAAATTCCAGTAAGAAACAAATGTAACCAAACAGGCCATAAGGCAGTTCATTCATAAAGAAAACCCACAGAGAGAAAAAAAAAAATCTTTTGTTTGGTACAGCAATGACCTGAGAAGAAGGTGATTGTAATTGGGCATGTATACCAGTCAAAATTTGCCAACTGCAGCCCTTATTTGATTAGGAGGATTAGCAAAAAAGGGGAAAAAACAACTGAGATTTCCTAGAGTCTCTGGACCTGACCCTTCTGACCTTTTGAAATTCTCTGAATTCCAAAATCCAGCATTCGCAAAATTCCAATCATAGAATTTGGGTGGTTTTGGAACCCCTCAATGTGAGTTCTCTTGAATTCTTGCAATCAACAAGGCCCTCCAGAAGTCATTTCCTGACCCTTTGAGGATTAGGTTCCCATGGAATGGATGGAAAAAAGTTCTCCCAAGAAAATTCAATTCAAGAAAAACAAAATTTCCAAAGAAAATCCACACCGCCAAGAGATCAATGCAACGGCAGTTCCCCACTGAAACTAATTCAAGACAATCAACAAACAGAGCCATCAACCTATCTGTAGTTCTATACTCAAACAAAGGAGCAAGAAAATCTACAAACCATTCAATTGATTGATAACAAGATCAGAGCCAGACACAAGGTTACTTAGGGAAGCTAAAATTCTCATCTGTTAAATCAAATGCATAGCAAACTAGAATTCAATATCTCACTCACCATTGATTCTTTAAGTTCATAAATTATGATCAAATAAAAAATATCAAAGTATGTATTTATCATTCACATTTCATTGACTCTGTAAACCTAGAAAAAATGAACTAATTTTGTAAAATGAATAAATAAATAAATTAGCTGGCCACAAGCAGCAGTTCTGTAAGTAAATGCAAGTAGTATGATTAGATGATATACGCAATTTTCAGCCTTGAAAGCACTCCATAGACTGCTAGGACTTCCTTTCTAGCAATCCAAACAGTTTGATCAATGGGCCCATAATGGATAGACAATTCTTCAGATAACCTGTCCACAACTGGCAATCCTGCAGACCAGTTTTTTTTTTCCTTAAGAAAATGGTTTGTTAAAATGAAATGCGGACCAGATACAACCAAGATAATCAATCTCCTGCTTTGAGTTGAAGGTAATACTGCCCATATGCCGAGATCATTTGCTTTCAAACCTGACAAAAAATTACAAATGACTAGATGGGAAGCACATTGGTGGTAATTTTCCTTGTCGCTGTGATACCCATGTCAGATAGCCGCCTTGCATTGGAACATAACTTCTCATCCTTCCACTATAAACTTGTATAGATGGCCGGACAAACATGGATTATTGATGGAGAAGAAAGACTGCAGGATCTCACTCTCCAAGAGACCACGTTCAGAGCTGCTACAGAGAATTACAACCCCAAAAGGCCTTACTTGTACTTCTGCTGGACTTCTAATGCAGCGACCCAGCAAAGGTCGGGCTCTTCTCTTCATCTTACCATACTCAGTGTGACAGACCCTCTTGCACAACTTGCCAGCAGCCTGGATAGTGATATTTATTGTTTGATGCAAAATGCTTTCCTTCTGTGTCAGGGCCACATGATATATATCACATTAGATAACGTGGTTGCAGGGCTAGGCCGCTAGCAGGCGTGAGTTGTGTGACGACAAGAACACATGATTGATCTTCCACATTGTAGATTATTGCAAGACATTTCAATATGCCTACAGCTTATCATCCCTATCAAACTGTAAATGAAAAGAGAAGATACAAATAAATAAGCTACAAGATCATAATGACCAAATACATGGACCCAAAATTAGAATCAGTGATCCTCGACTATTCTTACAGACATGCTTCCATGGATAAAACTTGGGGATTGTTTGCCTTCAAATCATAGTTGGTAAAAGCATTGAAGAAAATCATTAAATATACCAATCTGTAACATTTGACTAATAAAAGGGAAAAAAAATCTTAAGATGATAAAGAATGATAGTATGAATGAAGGGTCTTAAGTTGATAGTTTGTCTGGCACATAATTACCTAGTTCGTAGTAGGATAAATTCCTATTCGAGTTCGCAATTCGTAATTTGATACTTGATCAGAAATTTCAACGGAGCTGGTTCATTTGATTTGCTTCTCAATTCGCCTGATTCGGAGTTCAAGTTCAATAAGTTTGTTGAGCTAATTCATCTGTGCCCATGCTATAAGCCCATCACAACGGTCTATGGCCCACATTTAACAATCAAATTACTCAAAATAACTGTTCTTTACATTTACTCTAGGCAAAATTTTACATCAAACAGAATTGGGCCCACAATCAAATTGATTATGTGTAAAACACATGGCTAAAAATAAAAATCAATCTTAAGGTGAGGCCAACTTTGACTAAAGTTAGATATGGATTAGTGCTAATACATTGGAGTACAATGCTTTTGAGTGGCTTGAACTTTTAGGCAAGCACCCCCAACGAATTTATAAGACTCAAACTTAGAGAACTACATGAGATTAGTTCTCTATTAGTTTTCCAATCGAATTGCAAAGTATGCAAACTAAACCAATCTTCCTCAAGTGCTCTAGATGTGCTGACACCACATATAATCCAAGAAGAGGAGATGATCCTCCATAAATGTGCACTCCTTTAAACCTACATATGAACTAGTTGTTCTCAAGACAAACAAATCTTCTTCAAGTGCTCTAGATGATCACTTATGTCAAGGTCAAAAACCAAAATATCTCCAAAATATTATCCAACAAAATCTGGTCCAATCACCCTTGAGGTACCTTATATGCCGTTGCCATTTGACAAAGAGAGCCTTATTAATTAGCTTAAAAGATCTAATGCCAAGCACTCCATGACTTCTAGGTTTACATTCTGTCCGTTAGATGACATTTCCCTTTTGCCACCCATCCCCTGCCTAAGAATTGTGTGTGCGTTTTCTTAACACTACTAATGCATAAAGGCAAACCTAGATTCGGAAAAGGATGCTCTCCGCTCATGCAGTGGGAGTTGTAAGCAGATTTATGTGCAACCCCGGGAAAATGCATTGGGAAGCGGTTAAGTGGATTCTCAGAACTATGAGAGGCACCATTAATGCAAACACAAGATATATAAACCAGGGTTAAGTTCAACTAGGGTTTTGTTTTTCCTAATCTCAAACAAACTGAATAGATTGCCTCTTTTGGAACGTTTGATTTTCTGACATGGGTTCTTGGTTGGCTAGTACATTGTTACCTAGTTCGTTGATTTGGACACCCAACTCAGAGTAATAACATTCAAATAATTCGGATTTTGGTTTGGCATAATTCGGAGGTTACAATATGGAAGGATACTGAAAAAAAAAAAAAAAAAAGCTCAGCTCTGAGTTGGCAAGACAAGAAACAAAGGAAGGCAAACAGACACGATATTTCTTTTCTCTTCTCTCTCTTATCTCCTCCATTTATCCATACATTGATGAGATGTGACATCAAATTTACTTGACTCAACATCTAGTCTAGATCAACTCCAACTATAATTACATTACTCTTAAAAAGGGGGAAAATAGTTTGGAACCCTGAAATTGCCTCAAAGCATGAGGCATTTTCGCATGTACATAAGCCAGCAATTAGAGAAGCCATCCAGCAATTCAATGTTTCTTTCAAGAGTGCTCCAAAACATCATTGCCTAGGCCAAGAGGACCACTAAGGGGGTGTTTGTCCTTTACGCATGTGATGCATAATGGGAATCATGCATAACCACTACACATGTGATTCGATTTTACATATGCAAATGACTCACATGTTCAACACATTCCACCGCCTGTCATTTTCACATCCTTTCACATGTGAATCTAAGTACATTCAATGGTTTGCCGTTTTCACAAATTTTTCAAAATCCTTGATGAATCAAGACATGGGATTTGAATCCCTGGCCATTATTGGCATTCTAAAGAGGATGAACGGTTCGGAACATGAAAATGGGTCCACAGAAGTCCAGAATGGTAGATTTTAAGCCAGGTTTTTTTGGCAAATATCTCAAAATCCATGATGACTCAACGGATGAAATTTGACGACTTACCGTTGCTAGCCTTCTAAAGAGAATGGACAATTCGGATCATAATTTGGGGACCTACGGACATTAAAGATATGAAAAAAATGGACAAACAGTAATTGGCTTGAAAATCACGCCATTTACATCGGAAAAATCCAACAGCTGTACTTTTTTTAAGAGGTTTCTAAAAATTCATGATCAGTTAAGATTTGAAGTTTGACCACAAAGCTGTTTTCGGCCGTCTAAAGAGGATGGACAGTTCGGATTGTGAAAATGGTGCCCACGGAAGTCCAAAATGGTAGATTTTATTATCAGAATTTTTTTGCAAATATCTAAAAATATGGGATGAATCAATGGCTGAAATTTGACCCCCTGGTCGTGTTCAGGCTTTTAAAAAGGTGAACGGTTCAGATCTTGATTATGGGGCCACAAGAATACAAAAATGGAAAAAAAAAGAAGAAGAGAGTTTGGATCCTCTGGCTTAGCTATTACATGGGACCATGTAACACATGCCTCGAACTCCATCTTGGGTCCCACCTAGAGATAATCCGGACCATTCAAGATATATCACATCCTTTCCATTGATCTATCATCAAGTTTAGTAAAAAAGAAGTGGGTCACACTCTCTGATTGAGAACCACGACAGAAACATGACTGCGCTGATGTGGTGTTAATCACATCTTTGTCATGGTGCTCAAGTGTATGGTGGGACTCAATTCTTTTGAAAAGAAATTTTAGGATATGTCAATAATGGAGGAGATGGCGTTCATCTTGAACGGCCCAGATTATCTTTTTGTGGGCCCCACAATGGAATTATAGGCATGGGTTGCACGGTTAAATAGCATTTGATGGACTTATCTTATCTAATCTCTAGAGGCCCACTAGGGATATCCTTCTACATCAATTACTTATCTATAACCCAAGTTGAATTTAAAGTTGGCTCTTACTAAGAATTCCTAATCCGAGGATTTCTTAGCAAGGCATTCAGGAGTCTTGAAAATCCCATGCGCTGGAGAATAAAACATTGTGCCCTCACATAGGTACCTAAGGTTCCTCTCCACAACTTTTAATTCAAATAAGGGGTCCCACCAAACTTAACCAGTTGGCACTAAATGAATTCTTAACATTACTATATACATTAATTTAACCTGGTTAATAGATAATAATTTCAGAAATTCAAATTAATGAATATCTTATAATACCATTAAATTAATTCCGAGCGGGGGATCTTACACCGTTCCAGTGTAATAGCTACGATAGAGGATCCACCCCACCCCCCCACCCCCCCAACCCCAACCACCAAAAAAAAAAAGGACTTAGTAGGTTCACCGTTTGGATGCCTGTATTAGTGCCTTTTAAAACACATCTTGCTCTTTCACCGAGAAACTGGGGCAGACGGACGTAGTGATGACCTGGGGCCTCGATGTTGAAATTACATGAGATTTAAATGGGCCGAACCATGCCCCATATACATCTAAAAAATACTCGCCCCATGTCTAAACTTGACGATCGCCCCACATGTCATCAAAGTGGAAACACCCATCTTCTATTTCGACATCTTCTTCTATCGAGAATACGAGATCGTCTTCGCACCATGCTTTTTCAACGGCTTCTTTCGCAGAGAGTCTGTCTTGCCAATCATACTTCTCGTTGCTGGTCCTCTAGTAGTTAGTCTCTCACACTCCCTCCCCAGATGTAGTATAATCCTGGTCACTTTATACCTAAATCCGAACCCTTAATTTCCAAATCTTAATCCAAACCCTAAGCCCAAAATCACCAAATCTGAGAATATATACAAATTTGAAGATGATGAAATTATCCTTGGGCAAGCTTTAATCTTCAATTCATGTGTAAATCCGGCCTCAGGGTTCATATGTTTGGATAGCTTGAGTTACAATTAAGTGGTAATTTCTTTGCCATGAGCCCATGACCAACTACGATGAATTATTTTCACAGCTAAAGCAAGTGCAGGACAATCAAATTCCTTATATCAAAATATAACCCCTTTGGAAACCCAAATTGGGTAATTGAGTGCTCATCAAAATCACTGTTTCAAGGCATCCAAACACCTAGGATTAAAGAAAATATTAATTTAAGTAGCTTTGATGATGATGAATTGATGATCACTTGAATTTGGGAGAGACATTGGGAAAATCCTTCAATTGGGCAGGAGATCCGAGTGTGGAAATGGTGGGGATTTTAGCTATGATGCATGAATAGTAGAAGATAGATGTTGGTCTTTAGATTTCGTGTGTGATATGTTTCTTGGTTGGAATGATTATTTGGCAATACTCACTGGCTTGCTTGTGTAGTCCATCCTAGTTCTGACAAAAAAAATATCAATATAGATTTGAACCTCAACATTTTCCTAAATAGGATTCTGTATGCATAATTGAATAGGACATTTTATATCCTTCTAATTTATTTACCTTTCAAATTACTGTTAACCTTACCAGTTGTGACTGCTATTATTAAGAGGTATTTTCTGTAATGAAAATCGTGAAGAATCGACCGCACATTCGAATGTAAGATGAGTGGATAATGATTGTTTGCTTGCATATATCAAGAATGACATATTTAATAGCATTGACAATGAGACAATCATGAAATGCTTTCAAAACATGAAGAACCATCGACGGCAATTGTAAATAGTTTGTTTTAGAGTTGAGATGAGTTTTAAAGAGAGAAATGTATATTAATTAATGCAGTTACATATTTTGTGTCTATTTAAATGCAATACATTTTTTCTTTTGCTATTGTTAATGTAAAAAAAAAAAAAAGTCTAACAAAGTCAAGCAAAATTTAGCCCCACCCAAACGAAAATCTAGGTCCAGCCCATTTTAACACCTCAACCACACATCACATGCGCAAATGAGTGTGGACAAACATGACTGATGTGTAACTATTATGCATGTTCTTCGAGTACATATGTAAATGGGTGCAAACAAATGAACCCTAAGGAACTTTGGTCATATTGAAAGGGAGGTAAATGCAGTGGCAAACTAATTGGCTGAAGATTGAGCAAGATAGAGGGCTATTCGGAGATGCTAGAGATTTTCTGCCTCCTTTTTTTTTTTAATCTTTTATGTACCCCGCTGATAAAAAAAAACCCCAAGTAAATGGTGTGTCAAATGTAGAACACCGAATACCTCATTTCAAGTCCTAAAGTCGCATAAAGGTTGTCCAAAAGAAGGCCTGCAGAAAGATAAGGCAGAAGTACGTATAAATACAGCATACAAATATAAAATAAAAAAAAAAGAAAAAAAAAAACTAAATAACACAGTTCATGTATCAGAAAGTAAAAAAAATTCCAAAAAATTGTTTTTAGAAAAAAAAAAAATCTAAGAACCCTATCTGGAGCTAAATTTAAATTCCCAACAACTTGTAGGCATGTACAAATTGCGAGAATTGTAAGCTTTTTTTTCCTTTTAATGGTTCCAAGTATTCTAACCTGTCAGCATCTTCGATTGTCTCATAATAATTCAGCTCCGCCGCTTCAGATGAAACCCATTTCAATGCGAGCAGAATGAGGTTGTAGTTTTCAGGTCACGTCTCCTGAGCCCTTAGGAACAACTTTATATAAAAAAGAAAAAAAAAAACACCATTCCCAGCACATCAGTGTTTCTCACTAGTTATCGATCCCTGAAGCTGGCTGTTGAAGCTTGGAAAGCTCAACAGTGGGTGAAAATGACTTAATATGTGAAGGGGCCAATCCTTGCTTGATAAGATTCTCGGCTATTAAACTAGCTTCTCTTGAACACCCAGAACTACAGAGCCCATTGACCAGTGTCGTATATGAAATTTCATCCAACACCAAGCCTCTTTTAGACATCTGATCACATATTTCAAAAGCCTCCTCCAAATTCCTTTCCTTGCAAAATCCATTAATTAATGTGTTATAAGTAACAACATCCGGAACAATACCACTCTCCACCATTTCATCTAGAAGCTTAACCGCTTGTTTCAGATTACCCATCTTACAGTACCCACCAATTATGACCGTGTATGTAACCTTATTTGGAGCTGTGCCGTTCTCACACATTTCCCTCAAGACATTCCTTGCTTCCTCCACCTGACCCTGCTTACAGTAACCACCAATAAGTGCAGTATAACAGACAACGTCAGGCTTCAAACCCTCCTTTCTCATATCAATCAGAAAATTAGCCGCCTCTACAACATGACCAACACTACACATCCCATGTATAATGGTAGAATATGTCACAACAGTTTGTGCAATTTTTTTTATTCTCATTTGATCAAAAAGTCTCTTAGCCTCTGTTATATTTCCACTTTTACAGCAACCAGCAATGAGTGTGTTATAGACAACATCATTAGGCTCTAACTCCTGAGCAATCAATTCCTTGAAAAGATATTCTGCTTCAGCAAACCTACTAGCCTTACAATATCCATCAATCATTGTGCTATAAATAAAAACATCGGTCACCAAGCCATTTCTCTTGCTCTCATTCCAAACCACAACAGCCTCCTCCATCTTACCCATATTACATAGCCCACGCATAAGAGCATGGTAAGTATAAATATCTGGTTTAATTCCTCGTTCAACCATATCCTCCTTCAGCTTAAACCCTTCCTCCACCTTTCCCTCTCTGCAACATCCCAAGATAAGCGTATTGTACGTGATAGAATCCAATGCCAGACCCCTCTCAAGCATATCCTTGAGCAGCCTAACCGCCTCCTGCATATTGCCCATCTTGCAGAGCCCGTGAATTAAAGAGTTTGAAGTTGTCGTGTTTACAACAAATCCTTTTTCTGACATCTTAGACAAAATCCCCATTCCCTCTTGATGCCTCCCCTCTTTACAAAGCCTGTCAACGAGCGTTGTCAACACCGCATCGTTGGGCCGTAGATTCCTCAACATCATTTCCTTAAAAAGACGAATCGCAGAATCCAAGTTAGATTTCATACATTGCCAATGTATAATTGAATTAAATGCATGAACATTAACAACGATCCCTCCCGATAACATCTCCTCTAAAAAATACTCCGCCCTTTCCATCTGACCCCATTTGCATAGACCCTGCATAAACGAATTATACGTAACAGAATTAGGACCGATCCCTTTACGCACCATCTCATCCCATACTTTCGATGCCTCCGCGAAATTCCCAACTTTACAATACCCATCGATCAGGGTGTTACAAACAACCACATTCGGTGCAATCCCCTTCTCCGACATCTCATTCAAAACACAGCCCACATCATCGAATCTCTCCAATTTAACCAAGCCATTTATAATAACACTGTAAGTAATAAGACTAGGTTTCAAACCATTGCTAATCATCTTCTCTTTAAACCTAAATGCTTCATCCAAATTGCCTTTCTTGCAAAGCCCATCAATAACAGTATTATAAACAACAGTCCCCGGCGACATCCCTAAAGCTTCCATCTTGGAAAGCAATTCAAGTGCACCATCGACATCCCCTCCCTTGCAAAGCCCATTAATCGCGGTGCCATACGAGTATACATCCGGCAACACGCCCAGGCACATGGTTGCAAAGGCCTCGCGGCACCGCTGGAATTCTCCGGCCTTCACAAGCGAATTCAACAGGAAATTACAAGTCTTGAGCGAGGGAAACAGGGACTCACCTGCCATTGTGCGAAACACATCGAACCCGAGCTCCAATCCCCGGGACCTGAACTGGGAGCAGTAGACATGGATCAGCAGGTCGATTGCGGCGGTCGCCTCAGCCGCCCCCACGGAATAACCCGATGCGGGCGAGTCGACGAGCGACCGCGCGATCTCAAGATGAGCCGCCGCGGGGTTCTCGAACAGGACGGGAAGCTTCAGGTCGATCAGACGGATGAGGAGGAGGCGGGCGGGGGGAGCGAGATCGGAGCGGAGGAGGATGCGGATGAGGGTGGCGTAGGATCTGAGAGTGAAGTTGAAATGGGAGGCGTCGGATGCGAGGGTGAAGAAGTGGAGGGCGGTTTTGGGGTTGATGGACGGTTGGATTTCGACGAAGAGGCGGTGGAAGAGGTCGGGGGAGAGGAGGGCTAGGATTTCTTTGGATTTGGGGATGTTGAGAGAGGGTTTGGAGAGGATTAGGGTTAGCGCCTTCATGAGAAGATTGATCTGATTGAGGTCATGATTGGACGGCCGAGATTGAGCCTTTTGATGATTAGAGGATGAGGATGAAGATGGTGCGCAGGATAAGGAGAGGAAGCGAGAGATGGAGAGGAGCTTGGTGGTAATGGCGTGGAAGGGTGCGGGAGCTCTGAAATCCATAGGACGGAGGGACATGGAATCGTTTGTTTTTTTTCTTCTTTGTTCAGATAGTGGTGTTTGAAGTATGTGAAGAAGGAGGAGGTTTGGAGGAGAGAGAGAGGGGAAGGCGGTGTGGTGGACGTGGAGACATTGTGTTCTCTGGTGTATTGAGGGAAGGGAGGGGCGTTGAGAGGGAGAAAGAGTAACGTCTTTGTTTGATTTTCATGTTGATGTAGGGTTTAGGAAGATGGGTGGCTCGAGTGGGATGGACCACACGTGTGTGGGATCCAAGTGGTTTATTAGGTGGGCCTTGGGTTGCACATAATTGATGTGTTGAATGGAAGCAAAGTGGGATGGACCACATGTTCATTTGTTTGATCTTTGCCCTTCTTGAGGTGAAATATCAAATCAAAAGAGAATAAAATAAAATAAAATATAAAGTATTAAGATGATATTTTGTCTTTAGTTGTTTGGTATAGAATTTTTTTGACTTTTTATATAAAAAAGTGGAGTTCTTTTGCCTTTTAGGGGAAAAAGGATGGGTTCTTTTTTTTTTTCTTTTTATTTTAAATTTTTTGAAGGAATTTTAAAATTATGTACTTTTGATAAGACCTCTTTTTTTTTTTTTTGTCTGGATTCACTTTACTTTACTTTAACTATTTAATTGCTAAACACGCTCTATTATTATAGTGGAATTTGAGGATAGGGTTTTAAAGGGGGTTCATTCAATTTTATCCTTTTTTTTTTTGTCTTGATTCACTTTACTTTACTTTAACTATTTAATTGCCAAACACGCCCTATTATTAGAGGGGAATTTGAGGATAGGGTTTTAAAGGGGGTTCTTTCAATTTTAAATTTTAATGGTTCATAGCATCAGTTTGGGGGTGGGGTGTGGGGGTGTTTTGGCATAGCGAGTTTTATATGAAGGGTATCAGAGTACTCAGGGAATCTGGACTTGAGAGAGAATCTTGTGATGATTTGGGCTCACCACTACTAAAAAGATGGTTGAGATATAGTGATTCAAGGGGTGGGACATGGAAATTTTAAGAGAGAGGGGTCACCTTTTAAGTTAATAACCATCAACATCACTGTCACAAAAACAGAATTTCCTTCTGGCCAGAATTATGACCAGAGTCAGATAGGTCACATTTAGAATGTGTGATTCCTGTGGATTATAAGTGTGATCACAACAAAAAATTCGTCTGATGATAAAAAGCTAGAATAATGTTTTACCCCAAAAAAAAAGAAAAAAGAAGAAGCTAGAATAATGAATTTGAGCTGTTAGGAATTATCTTTATTGATTTTTAGAGCAAGCACACCTTTGTAGAAACCTTACTTTTTGATTAACTTGTGTAGGTTAGTATTTTTTTTTTTTTTACTCAGAATTAGGGAATATATAGTCATGATCCGGCGCTCGACATGCATAGAGGGCCCACCTACTGGGGATAAGTTAGACCAAAATACCTTTGACCCTGAACCCTTCATACATGTCTTGTATTGCTGGTTCAATATATCAAAGTGTTGAAGAGATTGCGTACTAGTTGCACGAGGTATAGGAAGAGTGTTGGTTATTTTCTGGTGGCCGGAGTTGTACGGAATTCAAGCAAGGTGGAGATTGTTGGGCTTGTGTTTTGTATTATAGGTTTACCGAATTAATGCATTTGGTTAGATAATGATCGGGTTTAGGATCAAGGGAATTTTGGTCATTGTACTGGGGCTTTCTTAGGAGCTAAGAAAGAGGAGATTATATATAAATGTAATTTATAACCCTAGACTCTCAAGAGAGTGAAGATGTGAGTAGTTTCTATCTTGCTGTAACCATAAATGGTTTTGCCGAATCACGTAAATCCTCTAGTCTCTCTTGTGTGGCATGGTTGATCGATTGCAGATTTCGCTCTTTCGCACGCACGACACAACAAAATGGTATTAGGCCCAAACACCACCTTGAGATGGGACTTGAGGGAATTTGAAAATCTGCATGAGCTCCTCTTTCATGAAAAAGAAAAATCAGTCCGATCATCCTAACTCTCATCCAGGGCCCCACAAGTTCAATCAATTCAAATAAAGAGTGCAGCAATCCAAGGGTCCAGTCCAATCAGATTGGTATAAATCTACTGGGATTGTGACCATGCGTGGGGGAGTGGTCCACTTGGATGGATCCTCAGGTGGGGCACACCAGGGGTGCACAATATGCACCTCGTGCATGGAATAATTTCCCCATATGTGTGTGTTTTCTCCTAATGGTATCCTCATGGGATTCACAAAATGCAAAGGCATGTCCTGATCCAACGGATCATTGGCCAATCGGAACATGCCATCAAGTGTCAACCTCATGCTAATGAATACAAGGATATTTTTGAAATAAGTGGCATGAATAATTTTAGGTATACAGAAGAAACTACTTTCATTTCAAAAGTCATGAGTACTATAGAGTTGTTATCAATATTTTTTTTCTAAGTTGGGCCACAGGTTAGGTATGATATTCTAAACTTAATACCGAGGATTTGATTCACGTATACATGCTTGTGACACCAAGGTACCAATACCAGTCAACCAAAGTAGAATTACTTACTTTCACCCATTTAATCACGTAACGTTTAAGCATGTGTATATTGTTCTTCAAAACAGTTGGACACAAATCAGGTCCCCATAAAATCGGCCTTCGGTTTTACCTATTTCATATTATTGCAATTGCTCAAAGTAGTCATCATGTTGAGAGTATCTGTAGCACTACACTTGAAGTTGGTATTTTAGTAAGATGATTTGAAATGCAAGTGCTCCAATAATTTACTACATATCTCTCTCTACCTGAGTTTCTATGTTTGAAAAGCGGGGTTGTGTGTATGTAATGAACCCTTTTCCCATTTTTCAGTGTTTTGTTTGGATAAATGAAGAGTGGAGTGAAATGAAGTGGTTTTACCTAAGGAGTGATGTAGAAGAGAAGTAGGTTGAAGTTAAAATAGAGTACTTCACTTCACTCAGTTAAAATGCCTGGTGCGATGTTAAGATTTGGAGTAGAATCCACTTTTACTCAAAATGAAAAAAATACGTCATCTATTGGGTCAAACTCATCCAAACAGGCCCCCTTCAACATGGCGGCACAGTCTCTCATCCCAAGCCCAAAAAAAAAAAATATATATATATATATATATATATAGTAAACAGCTTCACCCATTTATTTGGCGATGTGGGTGCTACAATTCTGAAGGCAAGATATGGAAACAAAAATTGAATTCAAAGGAGGACGGTGGTTTTTTTTTTTTTTTTTTCATATGAATTTGAAAATGGATCATTGGGCTTTTCATGTTTTTGTGAGAAAATATTTTGTCATGATTTCTTCTCTTGTTGCTTTTGCAAGAATCTGAAACTAGGCCTTTATATTAACATGCTTCTATTTTGCACTAATTTAAAAAGGTTTTTTATTTAATAGTTATTACTGGGTAGTCAAAGCCAAAGAGAGTAAATATCTATGTATTTATTTGCATCTCACTCTTTTTTCATTAAATTGACACAGAGATCTATGAAGAGAAGACACAGAGCATGAGAATTTGGAGAAATTTCACTCTTTTTTTTTTTTTTTTTTTTTGAGTGTTATCATGAGAATGGTTTGGTACAAATTAGGAACCCAAATTCATATGCATGCTTGTTGGATCTAAGCCGGGCACTTGTTTCTTACAGGTAGCTTTCATGTCTTTCCAAGTAGAGGTATGTTTGGTTACTTTGGTATGTACCAAAATTCACAAGATGGCTCTCTCTCTAGCATTTTGGTTATAATGTAAAAGAAATCACTTGAGAGATGGAATTTTAAAACCAATTGCGATTTGGGATATGTCCAAATAAACACCTAATGTAATATGAGGTTTGTACGAAACGATTTATCAACCCAAAAGCTTGGTATCAGAGCGGTTCCGATCCCGTTGTTCTTGTGCAGCCCACGTGACACATGTTCGTCCATGAAATTGGTCAGGCCTGTACATGAGGAGGAGTGTTGGGAAGTCTCACATCCCACGTCGCCTAAGTAATATGCTTGACATATATTATTACACCTGTATGGGCCTTCCATCTATCAGCTTAAGAGGAAAAACTATTTATTATCATCATTGTCATTGCCATCATCGTTATCTTCTTCATTCTTAAATAAAGAAAACGGTTCTTACTTTTTTGGTTTGAGCAGGGATGAACCAAATCAAACATGGAAAACCAGGCCTGCATTCAATAGGAATAGATGTACCTCAGTTTATGACCCAGTCGGCCAATTTGTGGCCCGTTGAGTTGACTCTGTCGAGTTCCAAGTGACGAGTCAAGATTTTTTACCACACACTTCTTGTTAAACACGTTGGGCCAGGGCGGGCCTTTAAGGATATATAGGCCTAGGCCTGGCCAGTGTAATTGTCATGGACAGAAAATTTGGCTCAGGTAGATACCATGAGCCAAAAAAGAGCCCAAACACAGTCCAATGAAGGCAGTGTCGAGTCGGGATCCACGTGACCCTGCTTGCCAGCTCAGCTGCTTCCCCTAATTAAGCGATTCTCCCAGTATGTATGTTGGCATGACTTCCCAAATAATATAACATAATCTCATATATGTTATTCAACATGATATATTAGATGACATGGTAGCAACTGAGTTCCTGTTGTACCATCGTTGTCAGCCGCGTATGCTTTAACCAGGGATTTCCATTTCAGGAAAATCCTGTATTCCAACCCTTCACATAGGAAATTTTCTCTATTGTAGAAAATCAATTCACGTCTTTCCTTTTCTACAAGGAAAATGTATCGCACCAAACGGCTGAAGAGGGAACTTCATGGAAATTCATAGCAATTTCCTTTCCAGCATGAATTCCTCTAGTTGCACAAATGAATCCTCAGAAGCATCAGTCCAGAACAGTTGAGATAACAAGAAAAACAAATCAAAGACCCAGCTACAAGAGGATTGTTGTCCAGTAATCCTACTGTTTCAGACAAACCTATTCATTGGACAATTGCCCATTTCTCTGTCTACCATCCATCAGTTGGGTATAAATTTGATGGTGGGGATCATTGGTTATGGTAGCACTGGTTGATTTCTTTCTCTTTTTTTCCCGTTTTCTTTTTCCACTGTTGGCAACGTTCTTAAAAGAATACCCCAACAATCCACCTGGACCACCACGACCACTATCATTGTGGAAGAAGTCAGTATTTGTGAGTTCTACTTTCTCAATCCTGTTTGCACCTATAATTTTCTTACTGGCCATGATGTCTTTTTAACCATAAATTAAATTAGCACTAATTTTTTTTTAATATTTTCTGCGTACGTGTTCAAATAGAGACAATGTGATTGTAGCCACAGGATCCTTGGTTTAGGTGATAGTAATCACAGGATCTTTGGTTTGGTTTGGACTAGAGAATCTATCTTGTGGACACTAACCAACTAGATTTCATCCTCCAAATTGTTGTGAAGGAACCTTTTGTACTTAACAGCATCTTCAACTCCCATGAATAGAGCGGACAAAAAAGAAAAAAAAAAAAATGATAGAAACATGTGAGCTTCCCCCACAACATTGACAGAAAACCACCTAACCAAAACCTTCTTTCCCTTCCGATCTGCCATTTTTGTTTTCTGGAAGAAGACGAGGGAATTAATTTAAGTAAATCCATTTTCAATTTTGTAGGCCTAATAGAGAAGATCACAAGATATATTTTTTTTACAGTAATGGTAGAATCATATTAAAAGATCAAGATTCATACAACAGAAACAAAGCCAAACAAGAAAACCAAGCATTAGTATATATAGAGAGAGCTGAAACCAAATCAGGTCAAGTATGAATTAAATTCTTTATGTACATGTGTGATAAAACATACAGTCTAGCTGGCAGCAAACACACCAGAAGCTCATGCACTAAATCAACCTCTACCCCTTTTTTTGTTTCATATTTTTTCCCTATCTTCTTTTCTTTATAACTTATCAAGTGGGGGATCTCACCATCTAACCAAAACTATCTAAACACATCATTTTTTTTTTTTTGTTTTTGGTAAATATCTATGCACATAGCAACTAGAATATCTTTCCTTCCTTTTCCTACTATCTATCTATTATCCATTAACAACTATCAGGTATCTTTCTTTTCTTTCTACTTTTCTCTATGTACAAACACTTACTAGAAGAAGCAAGGTATATGCTCCAGATTGCAGATCCTTCATGCTGTCATTACTAAGAACAGGATCTGATAAGCCCCAAATTGTACAGATTCCTTTTAACAATGCTTCCCAGGGAGAAGAGATTGATGCTGCCGGTGCTCTCTTCCCTTGTGGTAGACCCCTGCCAGAACATCAAAGGTTCCTTCACTTTAAGACTGCTTAACCCAATTTTCTGCTGGAGAGCCTTGATGACCTTGGGATCAACTGGTTCACCAGCAACATCGGTCACGTAAAACACATTCTCAGCCATTTTGCCTGATGTGGAGATTTCTGCCCTTGTAATAGAGAGGCCATTCTCTCTAAATGTTCGGGTCACATCCGATAATAGACCACGTCGGTCCGCTGTACATAGCTCCAGCCTTATGCCCTGCAATAAAGCAGACAAAGTATAATCTGAGACATAACAGTATTTAACAACGATGTTACCAAGTGCAGGTAACCGTTTGGATCCTTGGATCTTTGTTTCCCTGCACTGAGATTATTGTAGCTCTTAATTATATGTACCTGTTGTTACTAAAATTTGGCTAATGATGAAGAAAATAAAAATTGTGACTTCTCGGGTAATCAGTTATGCAAAGGAATGAAGCTTCATATTCACTTAAACCGAGTTATCTGGAAACACTTCCCCTTTAGTGTTCACTTTGGTGCATTGAACCACTTTCCAAGAAGACGACTGCGTAAGGCCTAATTGGACTTGCAACACTTTCCATAAAATAAATTGTTTTCAGGTTTGGTTATCTGGGAACACTTCCATGGAAAATAAATTTTGGATTGCATGGAAAACAACCAATCTAAAGTACTTAGATTGGATCATTGGAACTTGATAAAGGCCGCACTCAGTTTACCTACAAATATACATAGCTGGAACTCTATTTACCTTTAATTGGCCATGGAATAAGGAAAACAAAAACTCTCATTTACGGGTAACTTTAGGTTATCCAATCTCATGGACCTTGATTCATGCAAAAATCGACTTATGTCTGGTCCTTTTATGAAGATCCATATAAGCCCAAAAGCTAAAGAGAACCTGAAACGCTCATTTTACTTGTCCCATAGAAGTCTTCATCCTAGAAATAACAATCCTAAAAAATGTTGCCACCAAACACAAAATAGAAACACTTTATATCCATAAAAAAAATTCCATATGTTTGGGTGCAACTGTTATAGAAGTTCATACGCTCTCAAGAATCAGATGCAATTTTTTCTTTCAGAGAATAAAAAACAAAGCTACTATGCACAGAAAAACAATAGGAATAAAATACCTCGGATGCCCTTGTATCAATGGCAGTTTGCAAGCACTGAATAACCTGCTGCCTTTCGGCTTCCGAACTGATGGGGCTTCCTCCCACGTGCCTGATGTGAAATTCCTGCATCCATACAATCCACAGTCAATACCAAATAAAAAAGCAGAACAATGGAAGGCAAATAAATCTGTCTAAAAAGAAAATATCTCAAGAACCTGATAAGATTTGCCAAAATTCGAATCAATTGTAGCATGGAAGATGATGTATCCCATATCTGTCAGGACACAAACGATATCAAACAGCAGCTTGGGTTGATCTCTGCTATGGACATAGACAACAGAGTACCCTTTCTCCAACCAATTTTGAACAGATACTGAGGGTGTTGTAGCCTCCTCCACACTATAACTAGTCCTCTCACATTCATGATCTGCAAACATCATCTGGTGGAGTCGCCGCTCAGTATGGGTTACCACCATGGAAGCAGTGGTCTTGGCAGTCCTAATACTGTTATTGCCCTTCAACACATTCTTCAGTCGCCCTTCAATCTGGTTGATCTTGTGGGCATCTTCAATGGCAGAACCGGAATCCTCGTCCTTGACATAGATCAAGGAAGCCATCCTGCTGCGGTGCGTCCACACCTTAGCTTCCACGACATTGCACTGAAAGTCAGAGAGGACTGCAAACACTTCTGAGAGGAGCCCCTGCCGATCTGGTCCCGTTAATTCTAATGCCGTTTGTCCTTTGAAACCATTTGATTTTGGAGCATTGTTAGTTGCTAGGGACTGAGAAGTTCAAAACAGATGATTATGATTAGATTAACAATACTAAAATTCAAAATAAATTAGAGAAAAAAGGGCTAAATGAACTTGGATTGTTCTAAATTCCTCGTAATCACCAACCTGTTCGCTAATCAGATTAAAATTAACTTAAAAAAGGGCTGGATGAACTTGAATTGTTCTAAATTCTTCTTAATTACCTGTTTGATGTAACTGAGAACACTCTCATCAGTTAGCTTGTTTCCATTTTGGTCAGTCACATGAAAGACTGCAAAAAGAATACAGAAAACAAGAAGATGAGGGGAATTCTGTGGTGTGCAGGATAAGAGGGTAAGGGCAGGGGGGCAGCGTGCACGTTAGTAAAGGGCCTTACCATCCATGAACCATCTTCCATCTGAGGAGATGTTTGCCTTTTTTATGGTGAGGTTGAGATCAGTCAGGACCTGTATGGCCTCCAATAAGATCTCATGCTTCCTTGCACTGTCGATCTGAAATGAACAAAACAGAGGCAGGAAATTCAATCTCTTTGCTTTCTTAGGTTCTGTTTAGATGCAGAGAAAACTGTCCACAGTTGAATTTATATCGTTTTCTTCAAATCCAAAACAGAGGATCTGATTTCTACATTGTGGTTAGGTCCTCTGCTTTCTGAAATGAACAAAACAGGCAGGAAATTCAATCCCCTTTGCTTTCTTAGGTCCTACTATCATACAAAGAAAGCTATGCACAGTTGAATTTATATCGTTTTCTTCAAATCCAAAACAGAGGATCTGATTTCTACATTGTGGTTAGGTCCTCTGCTTTCTGAAATGAACAAAACAGAGGCAGGAAAATTCAATCTCCTTTGCTTTCTTAGGTCCTACTATGATGCAAAGAAAACTATCCACAGTTCAACTTATAATAACTTTCTTCACATCCAAACGGAGGATCTGGTTTCTACATTGTGGTTAGGGTCCATGCTTTCTGCATTCCTAGGGTTTTTGAGGGGCTATTACCTTTACCAGAGTTGCATTTGCGCATACAGCATTGTCGATGACAACCCTGTGAAGTAGCCAAAGAAAAGAAGTTTAGGCAAAAAAATGTCAGTAGGTGACTTCTGTAATTGAGAAGTTGAAAGAGAGATTCAGGAAACACCGAACAATTCATGGAAAGGAGGAGAATCCGGAGAAATGCTTGAAGAAGAAGCAAAAGCATTTGCGAAGGAAAGTCAGAAATCCATGGAAAATTGAGAGAAAAGAAGATCGAAGTACATGTATGTAATTGAAAGAAATCAGCAGAAGAAACACGAAAAATATATCTAGAACCTTATCAAACCTAAAAGAAACACAAAAAGAAGAGACAGGTTGATCTTCCTGAAAAATCACATCTGAAACAGAGATCGGTCACAGAAATCACTGAAAGTACGATCAGATCTCCAAAACAAACCAAATCAAAGTAAAAACCGAACAAACAACAGCAGATTCAAAGAAGAAGAAAGAGAGAAACACAACAATCACCAAATTCCAGAAAACAAACCTTGGAGTATTCATCCGTATCACGAGCTTCTCGTATTCATTCAAATTCCCCATCCATTCCATCTTGTTCTCCTCCTCCTCTACTCAGATCAGAAGAAAAACTTCGAATTTCTTACACTCTCCACTTCCAACCTTATATAGTTTCCTTATTAAAGCTACGAACAAAAGAGGAGAGAACCTTGTATCAACTCAGAGAAAACCAATGCCGGATGGCCTTGATTGCTCAAATTACGCTTCGATCATCGATGGAATCGACATGGAAGCGGTTCCAAGCTCTGCAAAAATCGCCCGAAACTTCTCTTGCGCGTTATCGCTTCTTTTTGGACGAACCGTTCCTTTGTTATATTTGAAATTCGAAATCCGACACCATACGTAAAGGCGTGATTGGAGGGGCCCGGGTCCGGCCCAATTGGAGGACTCTAGTATCTGGACTGACCTACCTGCCAGCTATCCTCCAACCAAACTTAACTACCGCAGGCAACAGGGATGCAAATGGGTCCCATCATTTAACATGTTCAAAATTGGGTTTTCGTCCCTATTTAGGCTTCGGGTTGTAAATGGATCGGTTCCGATCCGGGTCAACGGCTTTTTTCGGAACCGGAACCAAAATCATATATGGGACGGGTTTGGATCCGAATCCGGATCCGGATCTAGCTAGAGCATGCTGTTAAAAAAAATATGATTTTTATAAGAGATTTTCGAAAATTGAAGTAATATGTCGGGTCTTGGATCCATAGGTCCGAATCAAGGTGGAACTGGACCCGAACTCATTTACTTATTAGGGCCTAAATATGGATCCAGACCCGATTTTTAACGAGTTGGAACCTACGGATAGTCGGAGAATTGAAGACCCATTTACATCCCTATTTAGTCTCCAATAAAAAAAAATGGGTATGGGTTCGGGTCCACCTTGGTCCGTCCCATGTACTATTTGAGTTCTCATTCCATCTTCTCATTTAATGGTTCCGGTTTCGGAATAAAGAAACTGGCTCCTAAATAGTTCTGGTGTACCTTCTCTTTAATAGTTTCATAACAAAGAAACTGGCTCCTAAATAGTTCCGGTGCAACTTCTCCATAATGGTTCCGGTTGCTGGTCCACCATGGACCTGAACCGAACTGACACGTTTACATTCCTATCTCAACTCTATGGACACGTGTCATTTCATAGTAGGAGTCCAGATCCCTTGTTTCGCATAAAAAAAAGAGACATTGTTTCACCCTATCAAATTATGCCAACTGTGTAAAATCTTTTAAGTTATTTTTTATTCTAAGGAGGGTGCATTAGCTGACGTGGGATTTTTTACAGTTTACATTATTTGATAAGGCGAAATAATATCTACCAGTTCCGTACTCTTCCTAGTGGTTCTGATGTGGCACGGCTTTCCAACTCGAAAGCCACGTCTGCTTCTCGCACTTTGCGTGCGATCGACTCTATGTAAGGACTCGTGTGAGTTGGGGGTGGTTGTGACAATGATGCGGATGCTATTGGTGCACGTGCTGTATTTTTAAGAGTATATCTGATGTGGGGCAGATCTTAGAGCTTGTTTCATGTAATTGAATTGGTAATTCTAAGATATTAGGTTTGGTTCATTGCTGGCACGAAAAAAAAAAAAAAATCTCTCTGGCCTGAATGGGTGACACCCAAGTACATTAAAAACAACTCCTTTTAGGATCAGAAATCGTTTTTGACTGTACCTCGTGGTGGAAATCTTGTCTAGGGTTCTAGTTCGACCCATGGTTGCTTTGTAGGAGCCTTGTGGATAGGTTGTAAATAAGTATTCGATTTGCCGATTATTCAAAAATTTCGATCCTAAAAAAAGTCGGGTCTGAAACCTATTTTAGGTTTCTGATTTATAAACGGGTTCGGGTTTGGGTCCAAAATTCAAGGGCTATCATAGGGGTTGTCAGTGATATTCAAGGGCTATCATAAGGGTTGTCCAAAATTCTGACAAAAAAGTTTGTTCAGGTAGACTTTTTATTTTTGATTTATAAACGGGTTCGGGTTTGGGTCCGGGTCCAGAATCTAATTTAGGTTCCGATTAATAAGTAGGTCTGGTTTCGGGTCCATATAGATTCCAACCCGTAGATCCGGGACCCGGTATATGAGTCTTTGATATTATAAATTTTATTTTAAAACTAACTTTTTTTAGGCATTTTTATATATAATATTGAAGGTAGTAGACTTGATGCATTGTTGTAAGTTGAATGACATGCCTATTTTAATAAAAAATGAAGAATAAAGTAAAAAAATAAAAAAGAGATTTTTGAACTAAATCCAAGTCCTCTAGGTGGACTCGGTTTTGGAATCAAATCCGGATTTTTCTATCGAAACCGGGTATGGAATCAACAAAACAGATTCCAATTCAAAACCGGATCCAGAACCGTTATTTTAAAACGGGTCCGGGTCCATTATAGTTCCGATCCGGAACTGTCCCCTTTGCAACCCTACTCGTAGATTGTTGTTATGGTGAAATTGCAATTCTTAATCTAGGCTACATTAGAAATTTGAAGGTTACTTTTTTTTATTAGCAACAACGAATTGAATGTGCCCAATGGAACAAATATAGAAGGGTTAATTTGGAACAGATCTATACCAAACAAGTCTATTTAAAACAAATCTATTTTAAACAAATCAGACTTGCCAAATAGACCCATAGTTTACAATTAGTAGCGTGATTAACACAAATCACATGAGATAATCAGTGGATCCGGACTCCCCTGGTCGCATCAGTCACTTGCAGGCTATAGGTTCGGTGTTTAGTCTCGAGAGGCTGGCATATAACAACTTTCTATCCTCTTGTAGTTCTACCTAACTATCATAGATTAGTGTGTAATCATATCTCATTATGGCCTTAACACCAATCACACAACTTAATTATCTCCAGAAAGACAAGGGGATTATCTATTAAGAAATGATAACCATTCTAATTAGGTGCAGGATCCTGTGGAATATGCCAATGCATGTTGAAAATGAAGGTTGATTCAAGAGGAAGCTTGTTTAAGTAGAAGTCACAAGAGCATCTCAATCATCATTAATTAGGGCCTATGTCTACTGCCTGTTTCGTAATGTTTAAGCTCTTTCGAGAGTGTTTCGGTTCTTACAAGGTGTGATTGTTTTCATTGCTCATATAAGCAATCTTTCTGTATGATTGGTGTAGTGGATAATCAACTATATAATACATGAGAATATCCTACTGTTTTTGTTTTATCTGGGCACATTTGTCAAGTCTGAAATTAAGGTTTGTATGACTTCAAATTGATCTGAATAGTTTTTTTTTTTTTTTTAGTGGCCCCATGGACTGGACTACCTAAAAATTATATGTAGTTTGCTTGTAGCCGAACATTTCCCCAAATAAACATGTATATAAGGTAAAATTATGCATGTATAACATTTACACAAGTAAATGAAGTAAACAAATGATCCTTAAAAGTTGGAACCTGGAAGCTTGAAGAATTCCAAAAGCCATATGAGAGAGAGAGAGAGAGAGAGGAGAGCAGTGAAAGAGAGGAGAAAAGAGAGATGATCTCGTGCGAGATTGGAATTAAAATACGAAGGACTTGGGCATGCTTTAGAATGCGATGAGTTGAGATGGTAATTGAAATGTGCTAGTTACATATGTATTGGTGGGTCCATTATTAGAAAAATTCATTCTTAAGAGTGACTAAAATTGAATAGGGAAGTTTTCAAAAAAGTCCTTTAACTTTTGGGTGATTTTAAGAAAAAGGTCTAAAGAATTTAATATTTCAGAAACTTATGAAAGTTTTCATGATTTATTTCAATCAAGTCCAATCCTGCAACCCATACCCGCCGCCGATAACTTTTTATGAACAAAAAATCAAAAGGCTGAAAATGCCCTTAGTGAGTAGTAAATAGGTAAAAATGAAAATTTCAAAACAGTCCTAAACCTTTTAGGTGGTTTTCAAAAAAGGACCAATGAATTAAATATTTCAAAAAAGATATGAAAGTTTTCAAGACTTCTTTCAATTAGGTTTTGTTTGACTTTTTTTTTTTAATTTTTATATTATACATTTATGTCACATTGGTACAAATACATTGACTTTAATAAATTTTCATATTTCACATTTATATCACACAATAAAACACTTACACTATATTGCTAACTATCTACTTTTGCTTGATAGATGGTCGCACATGTAGAGACTCATTTTTCTGAAGATATAAGTCAATATGTCTTCAAATGTACTACATTTGAGAAGCCAAAAGTGACCCACCAATCACACATATTTCTGCAGCTAGAGTTGTTATGAAGACACCATTTTTTTCTATTTTTCATTAGGATTTTGCAAATGAAATAAATTTATTGGCATTGTCATGGACATAATATTGCGAATAAATTACCAATTCTAGTTAATTTCATATATTGAATATGGCATATTTTTTTTTTCTAAGGAGATGATTGACTTCATAATTGTGTTCTAGGTATATTAAAGTTGCTTGTGGATTTCCGTTCATTAAGTGTGAGCTTTGGATATAGTATATGTTCCTTTTCCCCCAAAACACTCTCTGTGTGTTATTTGGAGTGTGCACTTACAATTTTTTGTAACTCACATTATGATTCTTAGTTTTTGAAAGTGGCTTTCATTTAAAATTTTGGTCATATTGTGCCTGATACTTAGTGCATGTAACATGGATGTCATCCAAAGCTAGAATAAGATGAGATCTTGACTCATGGATGCCATATTTTGAAACAGGGCTGGAAATGAATCAGAGTCAGATGGGTTTAGGTTGAATTTAGGTTTGGTATAGGTCTTGTGTTTTAATTTGGTCGGATTTCAGTTTAGTTGTATGCTTCCTCATATTTTTCACTTGTGATGTCTTCCACTCCAAAATTAGTCTACATGATAGTTTGCAAGGAAAGGGACTGGTGGAAGAAAATATGTATTTTTGCTATTCTCCATCATCACAATTGTAATGTCTTTCATCTAGTAATAAACTCCAAATGTTTGGCCCAGTTGATTTTAACAAGAATGTTGAGTGCTAGCAACTAGATGAATGGAATGGTTGTTTCTTGGTTAAGTAGCATTTTGTGAAAAAAAGTGCCTACTAGTTTGTTGAAGCATGGCTTAGATTTTATAGATAACTCCAACCATTAAAAAATGATCTAGGTTGTACATCAAGAGTTTTTCATGTTTCACCTTCTATGAATTTATAGAGGGCATCTTGGTTGATTCAAGTCATTCATATTACAAATTTCACATGAAAATATACTCTAAAATTCATTCCGTTTAAAACAAGTGCACAATTGAATTGATTAAAGTTCATAAATAACCTAGTCAATAGTTACTTTCAGTTTTCACGTCATGATCAATCCAATAATTGGACACTCCAATTATTAAGTAAAATTTTAGTGCAATCAAGGCATTGTGTCATATAAGTGACTTGGAACAAGGATAAGTGATCTTATATATTTGGTCGACAACATTTCGGAGAAGGAATGAAATCAAATGGCTTTTTTACCATTTTTAATTAAAAAAAAAGTTGCCAACAGTGGATGGGGATCTCCAAACAGGACCTAATTGAAAGGATTTTTGAAAACTTTCATACCTTTTTGAAATATTCAATTCCTTGGTCCTTTTCTGAAACCACCTAAAAAGTTTAAGACTTTTCTGAAAATTTCATTTTTACCTATTCACTACTCACTAAGGGCATTTTCATCTTTTTGATTTTTTGTTTTATAAAAAGTTACCTGCAGTGGGTATGGATTGCCGGATTGGACTTGATTAAAATAAATCATGAAAGCTTTCATACGTTTCTGAAATATTGAATTCTTTTGACCCTTTTTTGAAAATCACCCAAAAGTTAAAGGACTTTTTTGAAGATTTTCAATTGAATAAATAGTACTTAGCAAACAAATTGAATAAATAGAGGTGAATATTCACAAATGGACGTCAAATAACCCCTCCTTAAATGTAAAACAAATGGGCCAACATTTGTGAATATAACCTTTATTCATTCAATTTTAACTATTTTTACAAGTACAAATTTAAAATTCTTAGAATCCGATTTCATGTAAACAAACTTGCCTCACCTTTATTCCTTCAGCCAAGTTGAGAAATACATTTCTTTGAATTTCTAGTGGTTCAATATCATGCAGGCAAAAAGGCCCTAAATCATTTATCCCATAGATAGAACACAAAAACACACTACTAATTTTGAAAAATGAAATGAAAGTCTTTTCTGTGTGTGTAAAAACACATGTTACGTCTAAAAGTAAAAGCTACTATTGCTTCCTTTACCAAAAAAATAAAATGATAAAACCTGCTATTGCTGCAGTCAGGGATGTTGTAGCCTTTCAATGGAGAGAAACGTTTACAAAAAGTCTACCTGGACAAACTTTTTGGCCAGAATTTTGGTCAACCCTTATGAAATCCCTTGAATATATAGTGATATTCAAGGGATATCATAGGGGTTGTCCAAAATTTTGGCCAAAAAGTTTGTCCAGGTGGCACCACTCAAAGATTTATATGAATGAAAGGTGGGCCACATAAAAAAAATTCCATAGTTCATCTTATCTGTAATGAAAGTTGCTTTGCTTTACACATGATTATGGGCAAGAATTTATTTGATTCAAAACCAAAATGTAAGCTCCTTTCACCACTTTAATATTCTTTTCATAGAACTCACTTTATTATAAATTTTCAAGAATTTAATAACTATCGAACGAACACGCCGTAAAGAGATGAAGAATGAACCCCAACAAGCTTAGGATTTAATTTACCAGGGTGATGGTGGGTAATCATTTATCACAAAAGGATAGACCATTTGGTGGCCACTTGATATATACCTCTGCTTCTTTGACATAGCGAGTCATTCTTTTAGATACTTTGAAAGTTCAATAAAATTCTGTTGTAAACCAAACTTCTAATTTTAATTTAACACTAACTTATCATCATCATAGGGATATCCAATTTTTTTTTTTTAATATTCTCAGTTAACAGAGATCCCAATTTATTTTTCTATAATCTAAAACCATAATGGTCTAATGGATGGGCTTAGGTGCCAATTTTTTATAGATGAGCAGTCTAAGCCCAAGGGTTACTAAGTTCTTGGACTTGGGGCTTGTCCTGGAGTGTGTACAAATAAAGATCTTGAGCTCAAGCTCATATGAGTCTGACCCAGTGAGAACCCTATTCCTGATACATGACTAGGGCTACAATTTGGGCAAGGACAGTAACCCAGTCTTAGTCCAGGACTTGGGCTGGGGCTCAGACCTAGCCGCCTAGGAGTCAGATTGGACTGGCATGAGGCCAAGTTGTCATATCAAAATGCTCTCTTTGGGATCCTTTGAGGCTCCCAGTCCACTTGTTGGCAGGGAAAGGAGATGTGACTTCAATCAGTCTTCTACTGGGTCTGCCTTATGGGTTAATTAAGTGGTTAGAGCTTAAATTGGGAGCTCAAACTTCCTCCTCCTCAGGTTAATTCCTTCCCCATTGTTAGTAGTCCAAGCCTCAAATGCACCGTTGCCTTCTTTTGAGAACGGCTCCTTACCGAGGTGGTTAGGAGCGTCACTTTCTGTCTGATTGTCTAGGGCTTGAATCCTTGATATGCCACTTTCATTGCATGAGCGTGCTTCTTTTCCCACTTGTGTCGGCTTCTGTTCTCGTGTGTGCGAGCTTCCTTTCCCACGTGTGCAGGACCCCGCCACCTTGGTTGGGTGGAAAAAGAAAAAAAAAGAAGGTTGCCTTCTTTTGCAATAAAGAGTTCTCAAATTGCTAGAGAGTTTGTCGTTCAAGGAAGACTGCAAATTCATTGAAATTCCCTTTCTTCTCAAGTCCTCCCAATGATCTCGATCAATTTTGTTATCTTCAGGGGCTCTGCTTGCTCTGATCACACTTATGTCCGCCTGGCTGTGGCTTCTCTTGAATTTCGAATTGCCAAAAGTCAGGTTAAAGCTATGGAGTTTGATTCAAAAGTGTGGGTCAATTCTCAAAAATTTCAGAGATTGGGATGTCCATAGCATAAGCAAACAAAAATCTGATGACATTTGCCATAGGCTTAGATCTGAAAATAGATATTAATTTTGGGCCTGTTAGGCCTTGTATAATCTCTTTTGTTGCCCAAGTCTTTTGGCTGGCCTAGTGGGCTATGCTCTTGATTTCTGATTTTTCTAGCTCTTTTCTTTGTTGCTTCTCTCTCTGTAGGTCACCATATGCATTGGATAGCTGGTCAACTTCGTGGAGATAAATAATTATGGAGAACTTAATATCCGCTGAATTTTTTTTTCAGCAACCCACCCAACGGGGCTAGACCCAAGAGAGAGCCTACACACATAGGGGAAAACAGCTAGCACAAGTGGGAAGAAGGCCCACACAATTGGGAAGAAAGCCTACACAAGTGTGAAGAGGTGACGTCGTACTCAGGGTTCGCACCTTGGGAAGCTAGATGAAAACTGCCGCCTAAAGTTATTTTGAAGTCTGAACCCCTGACCTAGACCATTCCAACACATTTTACATGGAGAGGTTTATATATTTGCAATGGGGATGGACCTGTGACCGACTTTCAGGACTGTTGGTTGGACCTGGGTTTGAATATTGGCCCAGTAACTAAACCGCGAGGCTAGGACAAGTTTCAATCCACCTGACCCAGTCCATAAATGGCCCTAGACTTGACCTGACCCATGGCTACCCCTTTACGCCTCTAATAGTCTAATGTGATGGGTCTTTAACTAAGGCTTGATAGTCAAGGATGGCCATAATTATTGAAAAATGGAGAATTTCTTTCAGATATGATAGTTGGAGTTATTGGCACTTGTTCATATTAACATTAACTGGTAAAAGAGAAGGCTATGGCTGAAAGATGGAAGCCTCATGTGTTTTGACACAAATGACAATGATAAGGGTGTTGGCATGGGAGGAGTAAGAGGTGTGTACACTAATAAAAAGGTACGTATTTTGTTTAGGTCAACGTCCACCTTTACTCATGAGCGGTCATAATTGTGGTCGAGCCCTTGTCCTCACCATAAAACCATTATTGTGCCGTTTACCATCACCAATTGGTTTTGGGACAAGTGGTAGCTCAATTAGGTGTAAGATCATACATACTTAATTATCTAAAATGTTGCCCCTAATATTACTAGAGGGATATTTACAGGCATTTTTACCAGCACCAAATATTTTTTTGATTGCCTCACCCAAAAAATGTTTTGGTAGACAAACGACCCAGTTTGAATCTTAAGTGGGCCACACTTGATTGCACCACCTCTATTACTAGAGAGGTTACAGAGGCCATCATTTGGGTGTCTGGCCTTGATCGGATTGTGATTGGAGCATTGTCACTGATCTCATAATATTGGAAGATTTTAAATATTTTAGGGTTTTCTCCAAAAGTTTTGCACAGGAGTAAGATAATTCAAAATAGAGAATATAAAAAGAATATCATAATAAACACTGTCTCAAACTTTATAAATTGGAAAATGTAAGATTGTAAATAAATTTATATATATTGGTCATATTGGAGCCACCTTTTATATAAATTTACCCCTCACTACCCTTTACCATTTACCATGATGCCAACATTTCCATCCTTCCTTGGGGCCCATTTGGTTGCAAGTTTGGGGCTACATTGTCTTGGGGTATTTGGAGAGTTTCATATGCTTTCCCCAAAGTGAAAATTTAAAATGCTCATGGTAAAGTAGTAGTAAAAAATCACATTTTATATGGTGAGATTAGCTAATTCTCACCATTCAAACCAATTCAAACAGAGGATTTAGAATTTCCAAGTACAGTAACTACAGTTTTGTCAGGAATTACAGTCAGGAGTAGTCTCAACCAAACATGCCTTTGCCCTTACTGATAGGCATGTGTCTTGATGTGTCCCATGAGCTAGACCCACATTTGGGACAGTATGCATTCTGCTCTTTATAGAATATTATAAGAAAACACTATGAAGAAATACTAAAATCCCAATAACAAAAATTCCTAAAAAGTAGTTTCTGACATGATCTCATTTATATTGTTATCTTTTTTATCTGATATTTTTTTTTTCAAAACTTTTTTCAAGTGTTCAAATGCTATTCTTTGTTGGTGCCATCTCTTGAACCCATGAACTGACTTTACAAACTAAAGGTTTAACCCTTCAAGACAAGCTACAAAGATAGGGGTTCAAATGCTACATCTGTGGAGATGGGACTGTCAACTTGGGTGCCAACAAAAAACTTATCCCAAATATTTAGAGCTTGTTTTTTTTGTTGGAATTCCAGGAATTCCTAAATTCTCATACATAGTGGAATTTCTGGATTCCCTTTGGGCTTGAACATCCAGGAATTCTATCAAAATGCAAAGGGAGTGAAATTCCTAAATTCTTAAATGTCATAAGAGAACTTTTAAGTGGCCGGAATCCAAAAATGCAACCGAAGAAACATGGTATTCAAAAATTTAAAGAGGCAACTTGTCATATCATGTCCAGGAATTCCTAGACATAGTGATTTCTTGGCATAAATTCCACTAAAGAAGCTTTTGTGAGTTTCCTTCCCTACCCCTACTTAACATATTTTAATTCCAACAATTATTCAAGATTCAACTAAACCACTTTCCTATGTAAGATTTGCACGGACAAAGTCTTTTAGAAATTTTCAAGAAAACCCTAATTAAATAAACATGTACCTAGGATATATATTATATAATTAAACAAAACACACAACTACTAACAATCATATTAAACATCCATTAATTTGCAAGTGGGATATGTAATTTGGGTGAGCCTTGATTAGGACCTTAAATCACTTTCCCATCACACACAAATCGATGCTTAATGACAATATTTTCAAAGACGCGGAATGACTTTTACTAGGGATTTTGAGGGGGATGCATTGATTTCATGCACAGGAAGGTTTGATTTCTTCCCTTTGACTGGTCTTCTTCTTAATAAAATGTCTTTTTTGCTTTTAAAACCTTTCTGTGCCATGTCTCAAGGAGGCAACATGTCATTTAAAATGGATTCCAATCCACGGAAAATCCGCAAACCCCCCGTTTTTTTTTCAATGCTTCCATACCTAGAATTCGTGATTCCTATGCGCTGACCGCACGAGTGGGAGGGGTCGATATCGATGGGGTCCCACCTTTGATAAACGACTAAAAAAGTGTTACATCCATCCATCCTGCCCTGCCTGCATAGCTTTTAGACTTGAGTTGAGTATCTTTCACTCTCCATGCCCTACTGAATTATAGTATTGGAATAATTTGAGTTTTGTGAAGAAGTCTCTATGACCCTTTTTGGCTTCATTATACTCTCTAATTTGGTATTTGTTGAACTTTGTCAAAATAGTTTGGATTCAAGCAGTTTTGAGGTAGGTCATGGAAGGATTTGATTGATCTTGCAGCCCGCTCTCATGATTGAGTCTCAATTGATCCACTGTGGCTTGAAGATTTTTTTTTTTACAAATTTAAACTGCTCAAAATAAATGTTTCGACAATTTTGTACCTTATCAAATTCCATTAATTCTTTTGGGGGGTTGTTTCTTTAACAAAAAGGTGTCTCCTAAATCCTCCTTTCCACGGGAGAATCCGGAAATGCTAGAAAGTTAAAAGTTTTTGAGGATTGCAAAGGTTATTTTTGAATTTTTAAGTTTCAGAATTTTCTAATAAAAAAAAAAGCTTCATCTAGAAATTTCGAGGGACGGACATTATATCATTGTCTTTGAATTCTCAATATCACAAATTCTAATTAAGAATTTTGCTATGGAAACCGGCCCTAGGGCCCACCAAGAAGTCTAGGGGTTTTAACTAACAGTTTTCCTATTTATAGTTTCAATTGTAAATATAATATTCCATATCAATTATTGACATAATTCCTCTTTTTTGTTTTTTACCTTTTTATGTTTATTTTTTTACAATGCCCCATTAAAGTCAATGTTCCATTGAAAGCAATATTTAGATATGGTCACATGAGTCTTGATGTGTGTTAGTCCTGGGTGAATAGATATTTATAGACCATGATAACAGAAAATAAATTTAGGATCCATCCTACTTTCAATCATGAATGAAGTTTACAATGGATACATAATCCAGCTTGAAATGACTGTATATGAAACACCGACTACTCCAGTACATTTGAAGTCATGTTTGTTCAATGGTCAAAATTCTCTTCTTACCATCTTTGAATGAATAAAAACAAAAAGAGGAAGTAAAAGTTCAGTCTCCAAACCACCTCAGAAAAGCATAGTAAAGGATGGTAAAACAAAGTCAATGCTAAAGCAGCTACTTTACCACTTTTTCTCTCTTTAATTTTACTTCCCTATGTGATGTGATTTTTACCTTACTTTATTATATATATATATATATATATTTTGGCCTTGTTGGCATTTTACTTTTAAAATAAAGTGAAGTGAAGTGAAATAAAAGGAGAGAATAAAATATAAGTAAGTTATGATGGTATTTTATTTTTAGTTGTTTAAGATGAAATATTCTTGACTTTTTGTAAGGGAAAGTGAAGTTTTTTTTTTTTTTTTTTAGTGAATAAAGGTAGTTGCTTTTTGACATTTTTTTTTTTTAAGTTAGAGGGAGTTTTGAATTAAAATACTTTTGATTTGATGCTTAATTTTATTTAACTGGACTTAACTTGACAAGTAAAATCATCAAACGGGTTACACACAGTTAGCCATTTATGAAATCTAGAAAAAGAGCAAATTCATTGGATAGTCTCGGTATCTAGATTAATAGATTAAGAATTAATCTAATGCCAACGATCCAATAATAATTTGAATGTATTCAAACAAACTCTCACACCGTCAAATAGGATAATATTTTTTCTTCACCCCAATCAACAGGGCTGGGACCCACCCAAAATAACCAATACAAGTGGAAGTTAGCCTACACATATGAGAAGTAGAACTCACAAAGAGAGGCTGAATCTAGAAATTTGCACCGGAAAGGGGTGAAATTGGATGAGAAAAAAATTATTGGGGGACACTGTTAAAAAAACATACTAAAATTTCTAATTAAAAAAGAAAACATAATGGATTTTATTCCCCAAATGTGGTAAGGTTGGAAATCCAATAGATCAATCAATCAATCCTATAGATGAGATAAGACCCCACAAGTGATCGTGATTGGGTGTCTGCTGTTTCTCAGCCCATGTGTTGTCAATTGAGGATTGTTATCTTCTATAGTCACTTCCAATCGATAGTACTGTTGGGGGATTGTATGGATTCTGTGACTGTACATGCCATTCTACGAACAAGAAGCTGGACAGAACCAGATCAATCCGTAATATAACCCGAGATCTGGGCCACGTTTCGTTTTCGCATGTAACAGATATCCTACGTATCGTACGAGCTGTAGGCACAACACGTGTCGGTTAAAAGAGGTTGGTGTGGGGTACCATCTGCCACCCGTTTCAAAAACACATGAGTGTGGACAAGAGCCGGACGGCGCGGCGTTGCGCCGTTACGAAACGCCAGCACCGAATCTCTTCTCCTTCTCCTTCTCCTTCTCCTTCTTCTTCCGTTCCCAGTGTCGTGTTTTTTAAGAGAAGGGGCGATGAGGTGGATCGGGAACAGGGAAAATGGAAACGTTTCTTCCGCTCCTCTTCGAGATGAACGGCGGGTGGGACCCTACTGCTATGATGTCACCACGTACCGTCCCGATTGGTTTCTCATCTTCATCAGCAGCATACACGTGTCCCTTTTCCATTTGGGGAAGGGGGCCTTTTTGCAGTGCTTTGAACGGCAGATCGATTGGCTTTGACCTTCCTTCTTTAATTGTCTCGTTAGCTTTTTTGCTGTTGTACTGAAAAAATAGAACTTGGTTAGCTGTTTTTATCTTCCGTGGAACATGTGGGGGTAGAAATTATATTATGCAAATCACCTTATTTGTAGTGAATTTATGAGAATGATTATATTAGAGTTTATTATCTTCCTTTTTTTTTTTATTTATTTCTTGGTATGAAGAGTTTATTACACACCATTATTATTTAAAATAAAAAACGACCCTATCACGCGAGTCGTAACAAACAAAGGTCCGAGACAATAGTTCTTATTTGGCTGTCGAGGATTTGGACCTAAGTGGGTGGGTAAAGGACGTCAGTTCTTTCCTAGCCTGATGCGTAGGGTATTCCAAAATGTGAATGAAGGTGGAATTGACCTCTTTATAAGATTGACTATTTGATCAAAATAAAAGAAGTGACTAATTTATATTTTTTTAGTGAGATGGTCAATCCCGTATGACCAACTCCTATTTGGATAAAATTTGAAGATATATATCCTACATACTGGAAGATTATTTATTTTCAGCTTACTCTACTATGGAGTTTCACTGCATCAACTCGAAATTTTACTAAACAATGGATCTTGAGAGTCAGTTTTAGATGTTGGGTTTAATTAGCACTATGATAATATATATAGGGTTAATCTATAATGGCATTTTTTATCTGTGTGGTTTAAAGTATCAACCTAAACTCAATCTAGAGTCAGCTTTCGAATCCCAAGCGGTAGCTCAGTTGGCTTAATACTACGGTTCGCACTTTGAGGTTGTATGTTTGAAACTGTACTACCACATTGGGCCTACAGGGGAGTTTATCCGGCTTCCTTCTGGGCCTGAAGGGATTAGTCCAGCCCAAAGGATTGAGAACTCTCCGATAACTAAAAAAATAAAAATAAAATTAAATGCTTGGCATGGGCATGTGGAACATATGGTATATAATTATATTTCTTTATTTTTGTATGGACTACTTATTTAGGCGGAATTACTAGCTTATTATTCCAATCAAAACCCAACTTAATTAAAATAAACATGTACATATGGATCAGATTTGACCTGACTCAGCCTAATAATTAATGTATCCTATTATAATATATATATATATATATATTATATCAATGTGAGTCAATTTTGTACTCCTAATTAATCCTGCAATCCAAGATTTTAAATCCAATTTCGTGTGGGTTTCCCAAGGCCCAAGCCCAACCCAAGGTTCAAACTTCTAGTCAGTAAAGTCATGCTCCTAGTAAACAACAATAACAATTCTCATTCTCTAAAACCTAGCAAGAGTTCCACACCAGGGTCACTTATGTCTATCCCAAGCAACAATTAACAATAATAGCATGTGGTCAAATACCTCAAAACCAAAAAAGTGCCCACTAAACAATTTCATCAAAACTAGGGGCATTTCCATCTTATAAAACTAAGCTAACTTCAAAAAAAAAAAAAAAAAAAAAGAAAAAAAAAAAAAAAAGAAAGGAAGGCTGATTGAAAAGGATGGCGTCTTGTGCCCTCTACGCAGCTGAATACACGCACACACACAACTATAAATATATCTCTATCCTTCTCACATTTCAAACTGCTGTAAATGTAATAGTGATAGCCTTTATAAGAATGCACTTTTGAAAGAGATGGAGAGAAAAAGTTATCTTCACGTGAGGAAGGAAGAAAAGAGGGGAGAGGAAGAAAGAGCGAAGTGGAAGTTGGAGAGTTGCTAGGGCTGTCTCATGCTTGCTTCACGCAATCTTCTATAGGGTTTAGCTGCCCTTCCGTGGCTTTAAAGACTCAACTCAACAACACAAGCCTTCAAAAAAACAAGAACCCAACACCCACAAACCAAAATCTCTCTCCAAGAACTACAAAAAAGAGAAAAAAACAACACACCCCACCTTCCAAAAACCTCTTCACAATAAAACCCATCATACCAAATGACCTAAATGAACAAATAGAGAGAGAGAGAGAGAGAGAGAGAGAGAGAATCCAGATTTGAAAGATGAGCGTCAATGGAAGCACAAGCAGTGGTGGTAGTAGCAGCAGTAATAGTAGCGGGCCTTGTGGGGCTTGCAAGTTCTTGAGGAGGAAGTGCGTGAGCGGGTGTATATTCGCACCCTACTTCGACTCGGAGCAGGGTGCCGGGCACTTTGCAGCAGTGCACAAGGTGTTCGGGGCGAGCAACGTGTCCAAGCTTCTGCTGCATATACCTGCTCACAAGCGACTCGATGCAGTTGTCACCATCTGCTATGAGGCCCAGGCTCGCCTTCGAGACCCCGTCTATGGTTGTGTCGCTCATGTCTTCGCCCTCCAACAGCAGGTAACCGACCTTCTGTGCCTTATATTTTTAAACTTTGATTTGGGGATTAGAGAAAAGACTCTGAATTTTTTTAGCTTTAAGAACGTGGGCACAAAAATGACTATCCTGATTCTTTCTTGGGATGATTTCTAAACTAGTAGAATTTTATTGTTTACTTTTCCTTTCTAACAATGTTTATGTTGAGAAGAAAATCAATAGGAGTCCCTGCAAAAATGCACTTAGAAAAGCATCGGTGGAATATTAAGTACTAGGTTGAGTGTCATTAAAAAAAAAAAAAAAAAAAAGTATCCCGATATCAGAAGTTCTCAAAGCATGGATGCTTTGTTGGATTGCTGGAATCGCTTGCTTTTGCTCTTCTTGGGATTGATGGTTGTGTTTTGAATCTTTTGAGAATTTGGTATTTCAAGTATGAATTTGTTATATATTCACATGTTTCTACATTTTATTTAATTTTGACTTAGGAAAACGGATCAGATTAAGATCAATTAAATTTTGAATTGGCTGTTCCTGATAATTTCTAGGTGGTAGTTCGATGGACCGCTGAAATGGATGACATAAGTTCCACTGGTCAGTGGAATTTTTTACTTTAGTATTACTTTTATTTTATTTTTCTTTTGAATTTGAGAAAATGGAGCTGCAGTATCCTGAGCTAGGGGTGGTGGCAGGTGGAAACAAGCCACAATCACTGATAAATTAGTCATCTAATCAGACGGTTCCTGACCATCTGTTGGGTGGGCCATGGTCTTCTGATACCCCAATATTGAGAGTTGCAATTACGAGATAATCTGATATGGCTCCCAACCAACTGGCCTCCACATTGTAAAATGATAATAACCATTTGGTCAATGGCTCGAAATTCATGTTGGTTCAATGGTCCTAACCCTTTGTTTGGTCAATAGTCTATTCTTGGAAGTTGGGACTGTAGTTTATGACTTCGGCCATGCACAGAAGCTTGTGACGGTTGAATGCAAATGGTGCAGTTTCTTTCATGCTTCCTCTACTCTATCATCTTCCATTTGACGTTTTGAATTCACATTAACCCACGCAATCAAATTCATTTCAGTTACTAGTTCTTAACTTATTTTGGTTGTGCATGTTCAAAGGAATGTATATACTCCGAGTACAGATTAGATACATGCTCATAGCTTGTTTTCTGAGTAGATTGTATTAATAAGTGAATATGACATCAATTTCACTTTCAGGCACTATAGTTAGGATGTGATAACTTACTTACTTTAGTTAGTACAACATATTAAGTAATAGGAAGATAATGATAATGTAAAATTGTGTAGGTGGTGAATTTACAAGCTGAGTTAGCCTACATGCAAGCGCACCTTGCGTCATTGGAGATCCCATCCCCACCACCCCTGCCTCCACCGCCACCGCTACTAGCTCCACCACCGCTAACAATATCGGACCTTCCACCTGCTTCTACATTACCAACCACCAACTTCGATCTATCAATGCTCTTTGACTCACAAGTGCAGCCTCCATGGTTAGTTCAGCAACGGCAGATGGACCTCCGGCAGCAGCTCAGTGGCAATAGAAACACACCCGACACCTCAATGGGAGGCGGCGATCTTCAAACACTGGCGAGGGAGCTCCTTCACAGACATAGGTCTTCCGCTGTGCCATCGTCGGAGCCTCCCCTCTCCAAATGACTCTCTCAGAGTAGGATTACACTGACCTAAGTTGGGAAAATCTAAAGTGATTTTCATGCTCTTAATATCTTGTTTTAACTTGCAATGAAGGTGGATTAGGCAATATTTATTCTATGGAAATTGGAATGGATAATCTATGATTATGATGTTGGCAATTTTGCATTCATTTCATTGGATAATTATCATGTAATAGTGTAAACCTCTCCCAAGGTTCTATCCATGTGGGCGATATTCTTGGATGCCATCATCCTAGTCTCTGAATCTTGGGCATCCAATTTGTGTCCATGGACTGGTGGTAGTAGTGAACTATAACTGAAACTCATGATTAAAGGTTCCCACTCATTCTCTGAATTGCCTTGTTTGGAATAACCAACAAATGCTACTATTTGGTCACGTTCAATTGTGGAAGTTTATTGGTTCTTGGAGGATCTTCATCTAACTTATCATTACTAAAATTAATCTAACTTATCATTACTAAAATTAAATCTCTTCTACTATGATTCCTTGAAAAACAGAGAGTGAAGGGAGTTCAATTTTCTCGTAGTGATATCTCAATTTTATTGCAAAATTATGATATTGTTGTGACAAATTTATTTTATTGTCATATTGCTATTCATTGGCAAGTCCTATTCATATAAAATAAAGTTGATTGAAATTGATCTGTTTGAAATAGAGTTGTTTCAATAAGACCTTCTTAAGAATAGATTGCCTGGTATTGTTTGATTCAATTATAAAAAATCAAACTTCCATTAATATTGTGAAGTTTAAATGGACAAAGTTGTTTTATAGTAAAAGTAGTATAAACAAATTTATTATAAAGTAGTATGTGCAAGATCGTCATATTATAGAAGTTATTAGGACAAAGTCGTTAAGACAAAAAAAGAAAAAAAAATAAAAAAATAAAAATATCTTATTGCTTTAGTCACATGTTTATTTGAAGAAGTTACTTTTTTTGTTACTTATTTGAAAAATAAGCAAAACGTCAAAAAGCTACTTGAATTAGATATCATGCATTTTGTGAAATAGCGTGAAACACTCAAAACATTTATTTGAATCAGTAATAAGTCATATAGATACGAGATATAGACTTCCCACTCGACACCTAATATTGTAGGTTGAAACAATTATTATTAGTGATGGAAATTTGGAAATACCCTTACCAATGAACTAAGAAAATTTTTATTGTAAATGTTTTTACTGAATAGTCATGAGTCTATCTATCAGTTCTTACATTTTTAAAGTCACTTTGTTCCGGTTGTCCTTTATTTTTGCTATTATTTTACAATATTTTTTATTTTGGTTAACTTAAAAAAATTACTTTTTTGTTTTTACAATATTTTCCTAACAATTCGTGCTAGAAAAAAAAAAAAAAGTAAACTATTACAGTAGAATTTCTTGTTGACGACATTTGAAATATTGATTAACCATTCTCTTTGGGTGCATTTGTATGACAAGAGAAATATGTAGGAGAAAGAAAAATTGTCTATAATTTTTTTTTTTGTAGCTCCTTTTTCAATCATTTAGTGCAACATATTTTTCTTATGAATTTTTTTTTTTGAGAGGATCTCCATTGCGTGAGGGGTGGAGTGATGGTAAAGGAGACTATACAATAATAGTAAAGATATGATTTGATTCTTTGAGTTGGGTTGAGTATTGGATCACACATCAGCGGATGATTAGAAAGGTGAGGAGTGAAGGATTTAATTTAGCACTATAGATGAGACCATGACTATCCTAAAACTTGAATTGTTACGGTGATGGCTGGGTATTCATTTATGATATTTTCTTGATTTAATTTCCATTAAAGGGGATGTTAATTCAAGGTTATTTTACGTATTCATTTTTTATATTCATTTCTAACCACTTAAAGAAATATACTGTCTTAGAATTAGAATAAATATGCCCTTAAAGAAGCAAATGCATGATGCTTGCCTTGAAATGAGAAAAATACTCTATAGTAGCATGCTGTAGTGTTGACTGTGTTAAGTTCAAAATCTTAATTGCCAGTTTAATTTCATTATCTTAATTTCAGAATGAACAACCATAAAGATTGCAAGTTATTACAACTAAAGTATCCCTGATCTTTTAAACAAAACTTTATGATTTCTTTATGTTGCCCAGTTCCCAACCCACCCCACCCTCTCAAAAAATTAAAAAAAAATAAAAAAAGAAAAGAAAAGAAAGTAATATGTTCTATTTTATATAGTGCCCCCACAGCTCCTATTTTCTAGCTCGTCCCCTTGACCTATGTACAAAAAGATCAAAATACCCCCAACACGCAGAATTACATAAATATCGTCACTATCACAAAAAATAGAATAGAATAAAATAAAAACTAAATTAGTATTTTCTAGAAAATGCACATTAAAATGTAATAGCTTGATCATTCCAAGTGTTTTGCAATGTCATGGTTAATTCTTTGATTTTTGCACGTGCAAAGTTTTCACAACTTGGCACACAATTTTTCATGTGTAAAAAGAAGAAAAAATTGAACTAATTTTCTTTAATTCGGTGAAAACCCTTTCCTGCAAGAGCATGGGTTGAAAGTTGGAACTACTAATTCCCGTGCTCTCACCAAAATGAACTTCCTCGAAGCACGAGGTCCTAACGTTACACAAACACTCCCTTATTTAATTAATCTGTTGATTCACAGGATATGTTTTTTTAACAGCTTGTTAAAATTACTATATTTTTCATACATGATATCTTTTCTTAGTTTTTTAAGCAGCCAATTTGGGAGAATTTCCAGATTTCAGGCCACGACATAACCTTTATATATTTATAATTTAGAAAACTAGTAATAAATTATGAAAAACTCATTGCTGAATGAACTTTTTAATGGAATATATCTGTGAAAAGAGGAATCCGTGGTAAAGAGAAAAACTGTTTTGATTTTTTGTGCAAACCCTTTTCCGATAATTTGGTGAGATGGTTTTCCTGTTGGGAAGTCCAACATCCCACATCGCCTAAGTAATAGGCTTGCCATGTCTTAATATTACCTGTATGGGCCTTCCACCTATGAGCTTAAGCTTTTGGGTTGGTATATGGTTTCTTACATGGTATCAGAGCGGGTTCCGATCCCGTTGTTCTTGTGTAGTCCAACATCCCACATCGCCTAAGTAATAGGCTTGTCATGTCTTAATATTACCTGTATGGGCCTTCCACCTATGAGCTTAAGCTTTTGGGTTGGTATATGGTTTCTTACATTTCCTTGTGTAAAAGCAAAAACATGAGTTGATTTTCTTTTTCAACAGAGAAGATTTCGAGTTCTCAAGTGAGGGGTAGAAACACAAGGTTCCTCTCTCTATCGAAGAAATGGAAATCTGCAAAGAACATAATCCTTTTGTTGCACAAATATACCCATTATACTATATTAAAGCCGGTTTGGGCCTCAATTTTGATCGACTCTTTTTAAGTTTGACCTTTTTATTAAGCCTTGGTAAAAGGCTAAAATTATATGGGTTGCAAAATTTGAACTCAAGACCCATTGCTTTTTAAATAACTAACCTAACCACTGCACCATAAAGTACCACTACGCAATTATTTTTCAGAAAAAAAATGTCAAAAATAGTTAGACAGAGAGGGAATCCTAGCCGATCCTAGCCAAGTACGTCATGCCCGTGGGGGCTACTGTGCTAGTATTGACTTATGCAAATACCATTTTCCTAACTCCTTGACACATCTAGTGTGTTCCACTAATTTACTTGGTAAAATAGGACCCTGAGTTTAACTTGTTCCTTGATTTAGGCTATCTCTTTTTACTTACTTGGTAAAATAGGACCCTGAGTTTAACTTGTTCCTTGATTTAGGCTATCTCTTTTTACCTTTACTTGTAGTTTGGGTGCAGGATTTTTCTTATTGTCGGCCTTTCATCTTCTCCTTAGTCTTTTAGAGCACGTTTGTGTGGTGATGTGGAAACCTAGATCCACAGAGAAGGTTTTCACATTTTGCAGAACACTAGGTTCAACCACCCACAATAGGACCTAGCTTTTCAGAATCACGTAAAACTTAGTTATACGTTTTTTTTGGCTTTTATGCGGTTGCACCAAACGTGGTATTTTACTGTAGTGCAAGAATGTCTTTCCGCTTCCCACGTTTTTTCCACGGAAAAACAAATATTCTAACGTGCCATTCTTATGTGTTTTTATTCACAACTAGTGGATTTCTCGCTTCACAAATTTTTGCTTTTGGAGAGAGAGAATTCTGCATTCCTACTAGTCTATAGGAAATTGAAATCCCCTCCATTGAGGAAAATCAATTCAATTTTTCTTCCCTTTTACATGGAAGAGTTGATTGGGGGGTAGCATAATCTCTTTACAAACATTTTGGGCCTCTTTGTTTGCAATAAACTACATGGGTTGAATGCATGGGAATTCATGTTCAAATGGGATCCATTAAAATTCTTATTACCGAGGTGAGGTTTAGGGTGAATGATATAAGGTATAGATGTAGATGAGACCTTGACATATTGAATTACTAGGGTGATGACACTGTATTCATTTTTCATCTTCTCTTGGTTTAATTTCCATGAAAACAGGAGGTTCTTTTAAAATCGTTTTTTTATATTCACCTTTTATCTTCATTTTTAACCACTTGGTATGAATTCCTATGTATAAACAAAACATATCTCTTATATTCATATAAGAGTTGTTTGCCCTTTTGCTTGTCATCAATAAGTGCCCCAATCAGTGGAGTAGGATTGGATTAGGTCTCCCACTGATTAGGTGTTGATCTCACAGGCGCATGATCGTTAGATCATGACCATTGGTTTAAAGGCCTCTAGTTTAACAGTTTACAAGGCATGTATGCCTTTAAGCACGGTAGGCCCGAATCTGAGAACAGTGAAGCCCATTTGTGAAATTTTACAATCCTCTTGTTAAGATCGTCGAACTGGGCCTAGGGCCTTATGTATAGAAGGCCAGACAAGCTCATTTAATAATAGGGACCAAACAGACCCAAGCCCTGTCCATGCTTCCAAAATACAGCCCAAAAGCAGCATAGTGCCAGCCATGATTGGGCAGGGTCCGTATATGTTCAGCCTGAGTCAAGTGTAGGATAAGAAATTAGAATCGTCTAATCACGACCGTCCTTTTAGGGTTACAAACAACCTGGACCGATGGATCGAAGCTAGTTCACATAAGGCCTACTTAGATTTGGGCCAAATATATACAATTATATCTGCCACCAAGGCCTGAAAGTAAGGACTGGGCCCGTTGCTTTGGTACCCAAGAGTCCCATTTATGTAAGACTGCTAGTGGATCCAGTTCCACCATGGCAGTACAACTTGCAACCAGCAGCCCCAACCATTATACATATTTACATAGTTTCCTATGGCCCAGATCTAGATCAATTGCTTGATTTATGCAGACGCTTATGTAGGACTCTTTCAAATTCAAACTGCTCAGAATCTTGTTCCTTTGCTTTAACACTGGCCTATATATAATATCTGTCTGATTGGAGTTTTGCACACCATTATGTGTATCTAATCATGGGTTTTAAGGGTGATGAATTTGATGGCGGGCCGAATTTCAACTGGACTGAAATCTGGTCCAACACCAACACAGTGGGATTGTGATTTTGAGGGTCTGGTGGGGCCCGCTGATGAATTTATAGGGATGGACTCAGAGGATCCAAATTCAATTTTGAAAATTTTCTGTTCTTCAAAAAAATCCAGATTTGCCTTACTACATTGACTGAGTCAGGACTCGGTCGTCTCCCAATCGAATTGGGCCCAGGAGCTTCAGAGCTCGGCTCTATGAGTTTTAAACTATGAGACAAACAGTTCATAAACAGTCATTCCCACCATGCCAATTGAATGACTTGATAAGACGGTTGATGTATCTCCATTGAAAAGGCCATGGTTCAGACGAACTTGGATGTTCATATTATCATATATATGGTTCCTCCATTACAGGCCATGTGTGGGAGATGAACCATCTTTATTCCATATCTGTATAATCAATGTCCAGTGGTTACAATATTGCAATAAAATTGTTACCGACTCATACAGTCATACTATTGGTGGCAATGGGCCTGAATCCAGACGAGCCTGGCCCTCATATAGGACCTCTTATAGTGGGCTTGGGCAAAGATATGGGCCCGTCGCACGAAAGTTAGGTCAATAAACATTTTTTATTAGTGACTCTCAAGTCCTTTTGGACTACTCTATGGGCCTGTTTGGATAAATGAGGAGTGGAGTAAAATGAACTGGATTTCACATGTTGGGTGGAGTGAAGAGAAGTAGGTTGAAGTTAAAGTTTAATACTGCACTTCACTCCATTTGGATGCTTATTTTGAAGTTAAGGTTTGGAGTATAATTCACTTTTACTCAAGGAAATGGAAGTATTTAGAGTTGAAGTGAAATGGAGTACATGTAGCTCACAACATTACTTCATCTATCGGGCTAGACTGATCCAAACATGGTAGAGTTGAAATTTTAGACTGTTAGGGTCCATTTAACTTCACTCTACTCAATTTTTTGCCCATCCAAACACAAACCTCATGTCATATATATATGGGAGGCGGTCATGTAAGGATCGTCCTTAAGATTTATAGTGAGGACCGCCTATGGGGGCCCACTGTGAGACCCCATTGGTCATGGGACAGAGGGGGAATGAAAGATCCAAGTGGGGTCAACTTACATATCAAATTTGAAGTCAATCTAATACCTCTTACCCCTTCATCCATGGCTCACAAGTTTAACAGCTTTATATCAAAGAAGAAAAATAGATCTTTAATCCAACGGTCTAGTTCATCCGAATTCATGTAAATTGATGGGAGTCAGTGCTTATAAGGGGGTTATGAATGAATAGTCACTTTGGATGAGTCATAAGGTATATATGGGAGATGCTCTTACGAGAGCATCTTTCACCGTACTATGAGAGATAAGGTGGGGCCCTCATATCCATATCTTATAGGAGCATCTCCCTATATATATATATATATATATATATATATCCTTGTATCAATGCTTGCAGTTCATTTTTGTTAGGGATGTTAACCAGTCGAGTTAAATGGGTGGTCAGTCGATATTAGGTGCTGGTTTGGAAGAAATTTTCCGAATTCGGGGTTGGTATAGACAAAGATCTCAACCTTCGTCGGGTTGAGGGCAGTTTGGATTTTGGCAACCCCGTCCCATTTGAGAACATATTCAACGTAAACCTAATCCAATTATTGAAATAAGTATGAAATGTCAACCTAAACCCTAAATTACAAGGTCAGATTTAGATCATAAACTACGGCTCCTAATCGGCATCATGATGTGTGGTTGTTCTAATCAGCAGGCAGGTGAAGGAAGACTAGCATGATTCCAAATCGATCGCCATCGATCACATGGGAGCCTCAGCTTGGTCGGTTGATGAGCTTATAAAATAATCTCAAACCTCCATGTAATAAGATTAATTATGTATGTACCTTTGGACTGGTCCCCTTTCGATGAGGACCAGATGGTGGGTCGCCTGCAAACAAAGTAGACTTTCTCTAAGGAAATTGTATTCTGTACCTTGGGGGCAAAATGGTGCATGTCACATGGGTGCAACTGTTTTTTAAAAGTGGTCCATAGATTACCCTGAATGCCTGCATTTGTTTATAGGGAGAGAGAGGGATAGGTTAAGACTTAAGAGTCCGGGTTCTTTGATTGCTCTAAATCCATCCATCAGTGGATTACACCTTTGAATGAATTTCAAACCCTTCAAAATCATTGTATCACTTTTTCCTATTGTTCAGGAAAATTTTACTCCAATTAGAATTATGCACATTGTCATATCTCTCATCTTTTAATTATGTGTTTAGACTTGAGAAATTTGAATTTCAAAAGCGAGCCCCACTAATAGATTTCTTGTGATTGGATGAGATAATCCGCGTTCCACTCTATGTGAAGAGTTTGTGGATTGGATATCTATAAATCCTCAAGACAATATACTCTTAATTAAGTGTACTCAAAGATCACTTGTAGAATATTGATCTCCTGATGATTTTATGCAATTTGGATTTCAGATATGGGACATTCATTGATGGATTCACAGTGCTGGCCTTAAGAGTTTTGGAAATGAAATGCAAATAATGAGTACCTTGAAATGTAATTGACAGAGAAGTGAAGAAGACTGTTGACCAGGCTTTCATTGGAATAGAGAATCATATGTATGCTTATGTAAAAGTTGAGAGAGAGACCTCTCTATTCATCCATTACTAAATCCTAACCCAATGCTAACCAGAAAAGGTCCCCCACCCTCTCATTTAACCTCTCCAATACAAAAAGGATCTGGTACTTACTTCTCAACAACAGCAAAAAAGGACCAGATACCAAGGAAACATATATGGATGGTTAGAGAGAGAAGAAGACAGATTTAGCTAGAAATTTGGTGGGTGATGCCAAAAGGGTCAGATCTCTCTTGCTTTCCTAAGTATAACTGGTTCTGAACCTAGAGAGAGAGAGAGAAGATCATAGAAAAGAAGAGGGCAAAGAGTTGGCTCTCTTGCCCTTGCCTTCTCTTGTTTCACTTGTCTATTTTCCTCTTTGCCTCCTCTCTGGCGGTTCCATTTTCAAGATTTCTGTCTCCTTGGATTTGAATCCGTAGAGGGTGTTTAGGGCTGACAAGATAAAGCAACATGGATCCATTAACAGCACAAGCTCACAGACACCCATTACCCCCTCCTTTCCACACCAGCGCCCTCTATCACCATCACCATAACCATAACCTCCATCAATACCAGAACCCCCAATACCAGAATTCTGAAGAGGAACCTAGTACTAACAGAAGTCTTAACCACAATAAGAAATGCGACTGCGATGAAAACAACAGCAACCATGAGGATGATAACAAGCAAACGGAAGCACCGGCCACCGGAGAATTCTTCACAAGAAGACCCCGAGGCAGACCCTCAGGCTCCAAGAACAGGCCCAAGCCACCCATCATCATCACACGCGATAGCGCCAACACCCTCCGGTCTCACGTGATGGAGATAGCCGATGGGTGCGACATCTGCGAGAGCATCACTGCCTTCTCTAGGCGGCGCCAGCGAGGGGTATGTGTTTTGAGCGGGGTCGGTACTGTGACCAATGTGACACTCAAGCAGCCGGGCGCTCCTGGTGCAATTCTGGCCTTGGATGGGAGATTTGAAATCTTATCACTTTCCGGGTCATTCTTGCCCCCACCGGCACCGGCAGCTGCGACGGGGTTGACAATCTATTTAGCAGGAGGACAAGGTCAGGTGGTTGGTGGAAGTGCTGTGGGTGCGCTTATTGCATCAGGCCCCGTAATAGTAATGGCTGCAACATTTGGTCATGCCACCTATGAGAGACTCCCCCTTGATGATGATGAGCAGCTCCCTGTTCAAGCCGGCGAGCCTCTAGGCTCAGGCTCAACCGAATTGGTTGGTCAACTAAATCAGCAACAGCAGCAGCAGCAGCAGCAGCAACAACATCTGCTTCATGATCCTAGAGCGCCTCTCTTGCCCTTCCCTACAGAGGCTTATTGGGCTACTGGAGGCCGCGCTCCCTTCTAAGGAAAATTTCAAATGTGCATCTTTCACATCTTAATGACCATTTAATCACTGATCACCAAGAAAGCCTTCAACAAATTCAAAATGGAGAGGACTTGGTGCTGTTGGAGATTAGGGTTTTCTCACTGTTCAATTTTCGCTTCTTTTATTCTTTGATCAAGCTGATTGATATGTATGCCTATTGAGTGAAGAAGCATGTACAAATTGATGGGATGCTATCTGGTGAGTTTTGGTTTAATGGGGAAGATACTGAGAGATGCAATTGATTATGAGAATCTTCCTTCTTCCATTTCTAGTTTGTCCAAGAGCAAGAAGAGAAAGAAGCAATCGATCTTCCTTTCTTCAGTTCTACTTTTGTTGGGCTAGAATTATTGCTTCTTGTATTTTGACTATAATAGGCTACTTTGACTATTTGTCTTTGCCATATTTCAGTTTTGATTACATTATCCAAAACCACATAGAACCGAAATACATACATAATTTGTTAGAAGGTTTAACTCCAACCTCTAGAGCTTAATCTAATTATAATTATCATGGCTGGATCTTAAAGTAACTGATCAATGAAAAACACTTTAGAAAAGAGTTTAAGCATGTCTATATTGTCCTTGAGAAATGTTCTTTAAGATGTTGGCTTGATCTTCTTCAAGACCGCAAGGAAAGGGCTTCCTATTTGCTACATTGAGAGTGTTAAAACAGACTTTTGACTAACTTTTAATTTAGCTGTTAAAGATTCCCTAGTCCATTATCAAGTGGATTCTTTATTTGTCATGTGTTTCCGTATTATTAAGAGATAAACTTTAATTAAGTCATACATCATACTTGAAATTCAATATTTCTTTAAAATAAAAAAAAATAATCATGATGCTAAGGGTTTGTTTGTTTGCTTAGAATACATTGAGATTGAATGCACAGAAACTCATAGTAAATCCAATCTACTTAAGGATTATTAAAGAGGTGAGGGCTGAACGATATATGATAGGGATGTAGTTAGATGAGACCTTGACTTTCTCGGGATTCAAATTGCTACGATGATGGTTAGGCATTCATTTTTCATCTTCTTTTAATTCAATTTCCATCAAAGGGGATGTTATTTGATGGTCTTTTTTTCGGATATTCAACTTTAATTCTTCATATTTAACCACACAGAGAAATACAAAACCTTAAAATTCATAGAATTTCAATTACATGTATCGAACAAACCCTAAACTGTAAATCAAATGGAGTCATATGTGATCATGCCAGAGCATTAAAAAAGAAAAAGAGAAAAGTGATCATGCTAGACCACCTGTTTTTTTTTTTTTTTTTGTGGGGTGGGGTGGGTGGGGTGGGTTTGGGGTGGGGTTGGTCTGGCCTAGTGGCCAGAGAGTGATGAGCAAACCTGCCCATATGGAAATTGATTCTTGGGTCATCCACAGATGCAGCCCTTTATTTTCAAAACGAGGGGGGGGGGGGGGCGGCGGCGCGGGGGCGGGGTGTGGGTTGTTTTTCAAAGGAAGACATATACTAGCCATTCATCCTATTCCTATGAACAGCCATTTTGCATTCAATTATTATCCTGTTCCAAGATTGAAAGGAATAAAGAGTGGTCAAAGGGAGGGAGATGAGATAAACAGCTATTGGGATTTGGTTCATTTCCCAATTGGGTTTTGACAGGGACATGAAAGCAGTCTGTCTTACACGTGCACTGCTTTGAAGATGCTCTTTCCCGAGGCAGCACATCTCCAGAAGAGGGAAAGACAACAGCAAGGACAGAAGGTGATGCCAGAGCTTTCAAGGTCTCTCCATACCCTAAATTAGAAGCAATTAAAGGAGGACAGAAGAGAGTGATGTAAAAGAAGAGAGTGATGTAAAGAAAAGGGAATTTAAAGGAAAGCTTTGCCTGGGGCTAGGAACAAGCAGCTGCACAAAAAAGTGCTATACTTTTTCTCTTCCCTCTTTTACTTTCCTTAAACTTCTCCTTTTGTTGCTTGATTCTACGGCAACCAACCAGCTCGACAGCTCCAAAGTAGCTGCTTGAATTATTATGATTTTTATCAATGGGGTTGCTTAGGGGTTGTCTAAGTACTTGTTTGTACAGTGACTCTCCCTTGGACTTTTTTTTATAGCTATGTTAGCCACTGCTTAAAAGTGATAGTGTCAACTGAAGACCCTAGTATGGATTAATCCGTGGGCATGTATGTAATACTTAGATGCCAACTTTACTCAACTACAAGTGTGTTGGCCTAGAATTTTGCATTGTCCCTCACATAAGAAATTAAAATCTTCGATGTTAGGGAAGCCTGTTGTTGCATAAACTCATTTTCTAAATCAGGTTCTGACACTGTATTGGCCAATGCTTAAACTTTTAAGTATGACCAATGTCTTGGTTTGGGAATGATGATTTTAGTTTGTTTATTCTTTTTCAATTGAAGAAATAACTTCAAGTGATACTTTAAGATGAAAAACTTAAAATTTCATTTTCTTTTGTTTCTTTAGAGTATTCTAGACTTAAATAAAATAAAATAAAACATAATATAAAAGTGGAGAAAATTTTTGAATACATCCTTTTGTTTCGGACTACATGAATTATAATAGGTGAAGATAAGACATTGATAGTAGTTCGGATTTCAAAGGTAAGCCTCAACTGTGGGCTTATAATAATGGGCTAAATAAATCTTAGAGGCGTCTTTTCAGGGAATCCCTTACTATCATTTTTTTTTTCCCTCTAGGTCCTCTACTTCCCATTTTTACCTTTTGGCCCCTCTAGTTCCGGATCATTTATACTTCTTTTTATACATTATCATCAATGCCTTGTTCTATATTGATATCGGCTACATGAATTATATTTCTCCATTTCAATCTATTCTTAGCCAAATCTCGAATATGTATACTTTCATTCACGTTCTGTTTGGCCCACTCCTTCCCCTTGGTGGGCCATGAACTTCCATGTGTTTTGGTTGGGACAAGACTTTACCCCGGCCGAGAATAAACCCAATGCAACCCTCTTTCTTTCTCTAGGCCTAGGACGGGCAGTAAAAACTGGCAGACTTACATTTTTTTTATATATCTTTTATTTTAATGTGTAAAAATTAATTTTGTTTTAATGATATTTTTATAATATTCTGATTAAAATATGTTGAAATTATCCCATATTATCTCCCCCCCTGATATTATCCTAACAACAATATTTGTGACATTGGGTAGGTTTAGGACCTGCTTCTTTCTTTGTAGCTTATACAATGCTTAACCTATACAAATCTGTTTTGACCCATTCCAACCCTTTTGCCCCCACTACAGCTACACACCATGGACATTTCGGGTCTAGTTCTCTGCATACCCAGGTCATTGGAGGCCCACTGACATCCTTAGAATCAGAGTCTGGGTCCAGGCCACTAAACTGGCTTGAGGTCCTGGCTGTTTTGTTTAAATATGATTCAGGATACAGGTTCTGTAACCTGGAAGTGATTCAGGTACGGGCCAGTGTTTTGTGTCTGGATACACACCACCTGATTCAAACCCAAATGGAAGGGCATGGAGAAGCTTTGTGGGTTTGCCCAACCTGAACCATGTGCCACCTGTTTACCAATCATGCTCATTGCCCATGGACGGTGATGGACGAAATCATCGATAGCAGATTCGGTTATCTGTTGATCAAATCAACAATGATGGGAATTTCTAATCTGCTATTCTCCACCACAGATGGATTCTTCAAAAAGATTTCTTCAGCAATTTTCTTTTTCCATTAACCACTGTTATATATTCTTCTCTTTTCCAGGTCAAAATTGGAGGATAACAATCTTTAAATCCACATAGGTGTTGGGCAATCACACCTACACTGGTACCCAATGCCCACCAGATTACAGGCTCCGTTGTCAAACAATGGGGCCTCATATTAGCAGGAACCTAGAAAGGAGTGTAAACCAAAGTTTTTAGGAGGAAACATGATTCTCCCATGCACTGCTCATAATCAGTAAGTTTGCTGGCAATGGCTTTTCAATATCAGTGCAGGCAAGGATTTATAACTCAAAACTCAAGAGTGTGAGTCGCCCTTGGGTCAAGTTGACTCAGCCAATTTTTAGAACCATGCAAAGACTGATCCACATGATTGTTATCTCAAATCACAGCCTCAGTAATTAAAGCAAATCTTCAAAGTAGCAGTGGTGATGAGTACTTTAGCATAGCATATTGGGACCAAGTAATGCGATTCTGTTTTCCAATAATTTCACAAAAGAATAATTGAGACATTCTTCAAGTAAGATACACATGACAAATGTGACATTCTTCAAGTAAGATACACATGACAAATGTCTTAGGCACTTGGAGAACTTACATTCATGTACCGTATTTTCCCCAAGATTTATAGATGCTTCACCATGATTATCCACGCTGCAAGAGATATATTTGGAGCTATAGTTGACAAAGTGCCACTGCAATGAAGAGAGGATCCCCACACTGATTGCGTCTGAGTAGCTTTCTTTTGAATGTCAATCAAATTCTAGAGAACAAAAATAGCGGCAGGCTATTTAATGGTATTCCATAACAAAAATAAGGGCAGGCTATTTAATGGCATGTATAAGTTGAGAATGTTCTCCCATGAGCAGACTGAATGGGCAGTCCAGCTCTATGGGCGCACCTTTGATCAGTGCAACCCCTCACACTCTTCTCATTTCATGATCTGGCATGCTGCCCAATTTTACACTCATTAAACCATCACTCACCATTGGATTGAATCTATAAAAAAAAATGGTTAAAATGCCATTAAAATTTCAAGGCTGTTAAATCAAGGGCTAGGGTAATCTGACGAGGATGATGTTTTGGCTTGCCCTTATCCATAGGAAGACCTTTCCATCTGCCCTCCCCCCACAAAAGGCATGCATCAAAGTGGGCCCCACAAGCTACTGAACTGCATATCAACAATATGCAGTTTGCTTGGACGGGCATATTGTTCGTGTATTATGTCATGCAAACAAGATTGAGAGATTGCAAACCTCAAACATTGAGTGGATAAAATTTGCTGGGTGCTGCACGAGGACCACAATGGGCTGAAAATATTCATGGATTCTCAGAGCCACCTTGCATTGATTTGTAAATGCGAAATGCAGCAATGCACATTGTGAAATTACCAATAACCGTCAGTGCAGCTTGTAGAGCCACAAGGACCTAAGGTAAAGCACATCAGTTACTTTGCGTCCCAAGCCAAAACAAAGGAAAACTTTTGAATTACATGTAAATCTGCATAAGAAACACACTCTAATGGAAGTAGCTCCAAGTCAAGTTAGTTGTCAGCTAAGAGTTCCAAGTGTCCATTCGAAAGGGCATGTCACGGTCACACAGACGTTTTCAAAGGAAAAGATATTATTCAAGGTAAAAGTGGAACCAAAGAAATTGGAATCATCTAATTAAAAAATAATAATATAACCCATCTTTTGTTGGCAATTTCGCTGGGACCCACCGAACATTAGTAATCATAGTAGGACGTATTTAATGTTTTTAGTTGTTTAATATTTGAAATCACAATGAATAGGACAAACAACTCCAATCATAGTGGATTCAACATAACATTTGTAATAATGATAAGATTAATCGCGTGTTGGTAATCATGGTAGGGCCTATTTGACGTTAGAAAATCATTTGACTAAATGTTAAAGACCATGAGATTCGAGTAATCTTGTCTAATCAAGGTGGGTCAACTTAGTAACCATAGTGGAATACTACTAATGGTAATTATTACGAAGGGCCCTACCTATGTTAGATGTTATTGAGGAATCCACCTATGAAATATCATTATAGGATCCATTTGATGTTAGTAGTCATATTAACAAAGCTAATTATAGTAATCAGTATGAAAGCCATCAAACAACGGGACTCATTTATTGTAGAAAATTGATAATTACAGTCACACAATCACGTATGGGTCCCACTTAGTGTTGGTAGCACGGGATGCACCTTATGTTGGTAATAACGGTGGGCGCCACCTAGTGTGACATTTGTAGGACCCACTTAATATTAGTAATCAACAAGGGGACAATTTAATCATGACAGGGCAATAAGACCCACACAAAATTTGTAAACACTATGGGGCCTATATAATATTGGGAGTCATACCAGGATAGCAAGGACTTCTATAAGAACCATCAAAATTATAGTAGGCCACTATGATAAATGATTGCTCCAACCAGGTTTGCTAAAACTCTCCATCCATGTTTTGGTTAGATTTTTTAACGAAAAATTATTTGATACAAAATATCCTTGAATAATCTAATATGAAGGTTTTTGTGAGAATGTGAGATACTGTAGGTCATAGGATACATTTTAAGTTATCCAAACACCTATTTTTTAGGTATGTAGATTATATTTTAACTAGTAGATAATATAGCAAAATCTTTAGGAACATGTTGTTTCCAAACACCCCCAAATATTAATTACTATTTAATAAAATATTTGAATACAACTTTTGGGTTAGAATGCCTTCTAAAAAGAAACGTATCGGTCTATACAAATGATTTTCATATTTTCATGGAAGACCATATTGCATTATAGTCAAAAGGGGAAAGAAAACTTTCTGTAAACATATTGCATTATATGGGGATATAAATAAAAACTAAAAAAATATGTTCAGAGTGATGTTCAGGATTAATAAGATTGCAAACCAGAACTGTGTGACAGAAATATTTTGCCCCATTTTACAGAATCGAGGCAATAGAACTCCATGTATTGTTAAGAGCGAGGAAAGTGAAACTCAAATGTATAAATTAAGTTTCTACATCAAATTCTAAATTGAAAATATCAATTTAGCATAAATATTTAGTTTAAGCTGAGCTTCTAAATTTATGATATAAAAGCCAATTTAATATAGAACCAGTCATGCATATACCACCAAATAATGCAGTAATCACTATTCTTACTTCAAGAGACTCCGAGTTATAGAAGAAATGCCATGTGCATGCACAGAATGCTCCACCAAGCAAGGGTACCTGGATAGTTTGAAGAAATACAAACTCCACTAGTAAGACGAAATGACAAGCATACACGAGCTACAAGTCCTTTGAATATAACCGTTTAGGTATGCAAGAATAACTGAACTTTCTAAAAAACTGGTCTGCACTCCTCTGTTACCTTAAAGATGTGGAAGTGCAATGTACATTCATGTGAGAAACATCAATTTAGTTAAGCTGTAGATACGAGCAGGAGTCTAATATTCATGGCACAGGAAGCTATATATATATATATATATATATATATGTATATAAAATAGGCAAACACAATGGAGATGGAGCAGTCAAAACAAAGTTAAGAAACCTTTAGATAGGTAAGTTAAAAGAAGATGTTAGAACTTACGAGAAATTTTACATAAGATTCAAGAGATCTAACTACTTGGATATTTTGATCATTTCTTCGAACTCTGGTGCTAAAAAATAAATAAATATATACAAAATAGAAATTGCAGCTAAAGAATTCAAAGTTAACCAATGAACGTTTATCCATTTTATGCGTAAGCATGTGAGGCTGGCTTGGAATGTTTTGATGAAATGGACCAGCTAGTCAACCAATCAACGTCATTACAGGAAGATAATGGAATGGAATATTTTGAGCCATTAAATAACTTTAGTCACTGTTTCAGTATTCATGATTTATAGGACCCTTTTTAACATAAACCCAAAAATTAAGGACTATTTCAAAATTTTTTCCTCAAAGCTTTAGGTCAAGCCTTTTCACTTTCCACAGTTGAATGGTCCAATATTGATATTATTAGAGAACAGTGGATTCCCGGAGAACGTTTCTTGGCAGTTGATAACCTTGAAAGAGTGAAAGACCTGACCATTATTGATAATATGGATCTGAGGTTGAATGAATGTCTTACATGATCCATTTGGGATTCTAATATTGATAACAGATTATTCAGATTACTTTTGGGGGAGACGACATTAGACGTTGGGGAAAAGAACCAGCTGGTCATTGCTCTGTCAAAGATTTATATAAATTCATAAAGCCGATTCCCTTTGGTCCTCACGTAGCACTAAACTTAGGAAAATCAAGCCGCAAGGGAAATCAGACCTTTCCCATGCAGACACAGAGTCCTCTTCGTTACACTAATGTTACCTTAGAAGTATGCTTGTCTGGAGCTTCTTCTTCTTCTTTTTTTTTTTTGAGAAAAATGGAAATGGTTTCCAAAGGAGAATGATTTTAAGTTGCTTTTGGCTAACATTTTCCACAGTTTTCATTTTCTGAAGTAAAAGCATTTTCTGCAATTTGTTTAGAGAATAACTTCGGACCCAAGAGGTGGACAACCATTTTATGGCATTGTTACTGTATCGCCCCACCCCTACACGCATACATGATATTGTCCGCTTTGGCCCACGGGCCTCACGGTTTTGCTTCTGATGGGCCTCACAGTTTTGCAGTGCCCATTCATTTTCTGCAATTTATTTAGAGAATAACTTCGGACCCAAGAGGTGGACAACAATTTTATGGCATTGTTACAGAAGAGGTAAAAACACACTGTGGAAATGTTGACAATAGAAATTAAAACTATAAAATTCCATTTTCTACTTACAATGAAACCACCATGAAAACAAAATGCCTTCTGAAAACTGTTCCCAAAAAAAAATGCCCACAGAACTTCACTTGCATCTTCAGTTATTTTCTGATTCTATTTAAGGCTTGAAATGCCAAGAATCACATCCATATCAAACAAAATCCTAGTTAACGACACCCAAAACTGGGCCTTTATCACTCATTCCCAAGTTGGCAATGTCATGTTTGTCTACATAAACTTTACAAGGGAAAACCATTTCCTAGGATTGGGCTTTCCTGTGCTCATTTCTCCACACTAAAATTCCTAAATTCAGAAGAAATATAGAATGAAAACTGAAAAAAAAAAAAAAAAAAAAAAAGCACTTTATGAGAACATACCATACCCCACGAAAGCCCCTTCCAAGAATTATACCCAGGCTTCTCCCCGTATTCCCAAACCAACACCATTGCCGTAATCCTTCAAAACAAACACAAGAAAAACCCCAATGAGGAAACTATACAAACCCAATTCAGATAGGAAAGAGAGAGAGATATCACCATTCGACGACGCTGGACACGTGGATGGCCCATGTGGGCAGCGACAGTGCATTGTCAGGTTCTTGGAGCCCCAAAAGGGGGATTTCCGCAGCGGAAGCTGGGAAAGCTGAGGACGTGGAAACGAGGAAAAGACCCATTCCGAGGAAAGCTGTGATGGGTCGTGTTTGGGGAATTTGGTGAGGATTCCATGTGGTTGGAATGTGAAGAGAGAAGGGAAGTGAAGAGAACTGGGGTTTGTGCTGTCTGTGTGAAGAGGAAATGGAATTTGATGGAGGTGGTCGGGTTGCCACAAAACAAGCTGATGTAGCCATGGTTATGCCACTGCCTAGAAGAAATTTTAGGCCTTTAGAGCTTCTTTAAATTGCTGGGGAAAAATATCCACGTGAGGGACCCTGATTACATTGGTTAGGTGATGCTTGGTCCTCTAAAAGAAAAAAAAAAAAAAAAAATTTATCAGTAGAAATTGGCTAAGGTAAGTGTAGTATCTCGAAGAATAAACAAATTTTTTTTTTTTTTTTTTTTTTATGACGGAGGGTATCTCGGTCCTTCGAGTTGGACTAATCCCTTCAGGCCACGGAGGAGCTGGATAAATCTCCTGTAGCCCTAATGTAGTAGCACAGTTTTACAACTCTCAACCTTCAGGAGTAAACTGTGGCCCTTAGCCAAGTGAATTACCCCTCATAATTTCTAAAAGAATATTATCAGCTCCCTTAAATTTTTAATCCATAATTTCAGAAACTGAAATCCTTTGATTATTTCTCCAAAGAGAATGACCATAGTATCGTGTTTTGGGGGTGAGTGCCCCTGTTGAACCTATAAAAAGGCCAAAACATGGTGAAAAAGCCCATGGCACTGTCAAAAATAAGCACCATCACACAAAATAATGAAGAAATTGACATTGTGGCCATCAGTCTGTCAATCTTATCCTTCTTGCCAACTTGCAATTAATTATCCAACTCGACAACTTATTGGTCCTAGAAAATGCCAATTTATTTGTCCTAATTTATAGTTCAGCTGGTTAAGCACATATAATTTGTGAGTGTGCTTTTGAGTCCCTTGTTTGATTCCCTTAATAAGGTAGAAAAAATTCCCCAACTAACCAATAACATCCACCCTTCAAAGAGAGATTTTGTTTACGACCAGTTTATTTTCATGGAATTAAATTACTAGACATTCATGGTAATATATATGGGTTTAGGGCCAGTTTATTTACGCGGAATATAATTTCCAAAAAGTGGTTTAGCCCCCACATCACAAAAAATCCAGTACAGGACATGAACAATTTTCAAAATCTAAATGGTGCTTTAACCATTTGGGGATTCATGAAATTTGAGAACTGTTGAGATTCATGAAATTTTGAAAAACAAAAATGTGGGATGTTTATATCATTCATCTACCATATGTATCTCTGCCCAACCATAACTCCAAGAGGCACAGCAAAATTGAAACAAAGCAGCAAGGCATTGGTCATTTTCGGTTAGCTTTCTCAGAAGTGCACATGTACAAATTCAATGAGGCAAGCAAGGCTGCAACCAAAAATTCTACAAACAACAACTCATTAACCGAAGATGATGTAATTAAACCTCTAGCAAAAAAAAAAAAAAAAAAGAAGAAAAACCAAAAACCAAAAAGAGAGAAAGAAATGGGCTTAATAATTACACATAATTACAACGTCTCCCCTTCCAATCCACATTACCAATACACAGTGGTCAGTGGAAACAATTTTTGCTCCAAAATCATCTCAGCTTCCTCAGGAGTCCTTAATCATCCTCATCCAACAGAATCTTCTTGCGTCTGGTCTTCAGAATCACCACCATCTTTGTTGCATGTATCTCCACTGTCCTTGCTATCTGCATCTGATATGGCGTCACTTTTATCCTTTACCATTGCAGCATCACCATCTTCATCATCGTCATCATTGTCTCCGCTGCTACCCTCAGTATCTCCATCAGACATACTCTCATCTCTCCCTCCATTTTCAAACTGCTCTTTGAATTCAGGAGCCACGATTTGAATCATGGCATTCAAAGCCTGACGTTCCTGACTGAGTCTTTTGGCAGCAATCACCGGAGCGTTCTGACTAGCTGCTGCTTGACCATCTGAGAAGCCAGTGACAGGAGTTTCATCATCATTGTTAGCACCAGTATGCTCTGCACTCCTAGGAGATTCATTTTCCCCATGTACAGAAGGGGCAGTGCTGATAGCCCAACTCCCAGCAACTTCTGATGCCAAGAGATCGGCCGTTCTAATAGTATCAGGTTCTGTATCTTCTACGGCCTTTATAAGAGCCTCCAGCTGATTCTTTGGCTGGGAGCAGCGGCCATCCTCATCATCAGTTGTTCGGGGCTGTTCGCCATTCTCCTGTTCTTCGTTATCAAGTTGCATTTTATCCCCAGCCAGATTGCTGCACTTGTGCATCACAACATGTTGGCTGAAGCCAATATCGATGGCCTCACTTTCAGTTCCAAGCACTCGCTCAGTGTCAATGGGCTCTCCATCTGCATCTGGAACAGGCTCCGTACCTATGTAAGAGCCGAAGCCCTTGACAGAGGGATCTGCACTTGTGCATTCTGCATCCTGAGTGCAGCCATCTTCTTGGCTTCCCAGATCGCAATCATGCTTCTCAGTAGCGCTGGCATCATCGCTAGCGTTATCACCTTCAGTTCTGATATTCTTTGGAGTCGACATGCCAGAAGCTTCCCTTGCAGTGATGTTTCTCTGGCGATCGTTTCTTTCCTTGTCCAAGACTCCATTCAAGTTCTCTTTTACTGCATTTAGATCAATATCAATTGACGTGTTCTCATAATTTTCCTCATCCTCCAGAGTCTTCCGCATCGCTTTCAGCTGTTCCTGCTGCTTTGCAAAAAGAGAAGAAATCTCATCTGTTGTGGAGTAGAAAGCCCGCAACTGAGTTTCCCTGCACAACATCCACGATTGAATGAAGAAAGCATTGGTGGATTACATTGGATTGTTGAGCAGTGCACATGATCTTCAAAGATGGGAAACCATAAAAAAATGCTTCATCCTGCTAATGTGAACAGAAATCCATGTTTAGGCAACAAGATAAAAGGAAACATAAAATGTAGTAACTCTGGCAATGAGCCATGTAGGAATGGTTATAAAAAGGTACATAAAACCCATCATTCAGGTGAATTCACTCAAAAAACCAAAATTCAGATAAAATTTGAGAATAATTGAAAAGTTGTCTTTAACAAGAACAATCCTAACAGCAGAGGTAAACAAAATCTGAGATTAAACTTCAGATTTCGACTGAATTTATAGTTTAAATCAAAACCTGATCTACCCCTAGATGGCACATATAAGAGTAATCTGAAATATTAACGCAGGGGCCAGGTTTCCCAGTTTGCAAGAAGATCAGGACCAAAAATCCTGGCAGTACACAGTAAAGGGTTTTGACAAGAAAGCACAACACTGGGTTGCTTCAGCGTGAAGATTCTACTATAATTGAATATTATGCCTCAGTTTTTCTTAATCCTACTAATACGGCAAAGAATATGTCTCAGTTTTTTCAAAACCCAATAAATATGTCCCCGGCTGTTGATCATCATTAATGACAGAAAAGAGAAAACAAAGAAGAAAGACATAAAGAATCCAATTAATACAGCAAAGGAGGCTGTAGGGCAAAACTTCTCTTAACCTTTCCAACCACCACATGACCACAGCATATATATTTATATATATATTTTATAGACATGATCCCATAAAAAAAAATGGTTAATATGTCGGTCAATTCTTGTTAGAATTTAACAGACTTCGGATTATATATAGGGAAAATCCTCTCCCACAACCTCTTGTGAGAGACATTTGTGGGAAACCCACTTTTTCAGCATGTGGGACCCTCTATGATCAATCCAACCCCCTCACACACTCACTACCCCACATGGATTTTCATAAGCCCAAATTTGACACTCATCCAACTATCACTCATCATTTGATCCAAAAAAAAAAAAAAATGATTCCTTCCAAAAGACGAACCAATAAGAGGGAGGCTACTTGTCCCGAACATTGGGACCGATCCATGGACCGGTCCCAATGTTTGGGACCATTATCATTGATGATAATGGTCCCATGGGACCGGTCCATGGATCGGTCCCAATGTTCGGGACAAATAGACTTTTTCAACCAATAAACTTGAGGGCCATGGATCAAGAGATTAGGATGATTTAATGGAGTTCAAATTTTGCACACAAGTTTGTCTCCCTGATATCATTTGGTCCCCACCTTCCCCATGAATTGGTGTGGCCCCATAAGGGGGCCCACATAGAGAGAGCCGCAGGAGAGTAGATACATATTCTAGTGAACTGGTGCAGTATGTTAGCAAAACGTACAGGGCCCACCTGGGGCCCAGGGGATGTGCAGACCCATTATCTCTCTCTACATATATAAAGTCCCAATCTAGTGCGCACAAACCATCAAGTGGGCCCTACTACGAGGTGCGAAAGGAAAAAAAAAGGTGTGCATTGGATAAAATCTCCACACACACACATACACCCAGGCTCCCACGCGAATGTCTCGCACGGTGTGAGACAACCCATGGGGCCTACTTTCAAACCACCAAAACCACCCACCCCACCACCACCACCAAAATTTAATTAAAAAAAACCCAAAAAATATATGCCATGGATCCCAACACTGATCTGAATGGACTAGATTGTTGGACTAAAATAAAATAAAATCGTGCATTTTAACACCGTTAAATTTGAGGGCCACAGATCAAGGGGCTAGGATGATGGGATTGACTAGAAATATAAGTGGTGGTCCATCTAGATCGTTTGATCCTCCAACTCGGCCCCACTGGTTGTCACGTGAGATTCCTATGTGAGACATCTGCATAGGAGCACACCCCACATACTACGAAAATAAATAAAGAAAGAAGGTTCAGATATTGCTAAATTCTTGATAGAATCTCAGACTTAGTCCCATTCACCACTATCCATTAGTTGCACCAAATCAAGAATCCCAAAAGTCACTCGAATGTGCCAATTTGCACAATGCATGTGGAGTGTAGAACACAGTTAGTTAGTGATATCTGTGCTTGCATCAGAGCTTATTACCTGCCTAAATCCAGGAGATGTACAAAGTTCATTGTTAGTGTGAACGCAATATTTCAATATCAATTCTAAATGCTTACCGAAGAATAATTCTTTCCCTGGCACCTTGAAACCTTTGCTTCTCAATAGCAAGGTCCCGAATTGCAGCAGCAATTTCAAGTTCAAGTGCCGAAACCTTTGCCCATGCTTCTTCCCGGGCCACCTGCTAACAACAGCACAAAAGAGACTCAGCCAAACAAAACAGAATCAGTATAGTACACAAAAAGGTATGCCTCCACTTTGAGGCTGAAATAGATCGTCTCATATGTACAATTATGACTGGAGATACTTCTTTAATAAATCTAATGCAATTTACATGTTATGCGAAAGCTACGAGTAATTGAGATATTTTCAACAAAACAAGAGCATGAGACCCACTTTTAGATTACACAGCAAAACATTTGAGCACTACAGCTAGAACAGTAATGGATATTATTTAATATGCCTCACAATTTGATGAAAAAATGTAACAGACCATTTGAAAATGAAATGGAAAGAAATCTCATCACAAAAGAAGAAGAAAAGAAAATCCTTCAGATTCAGATGAGAGAGAGAGAGAGAGAGAGAGAGAGAGAGAGAGAGAGAGTTACAATCAAGGGCAGCCCATTGTAATTCCTAGATTGGTTCTATGTCGTAATTTCTTAAAGGCAGGCCCCAACATCACAATTTCAAGGTGGGCAACATTATAATTCTTGAAGGTACTCCCATGTTCACAATCACAAAAGGTGGGGCCACGTTTCAATTCCTAAAAAGTTGGGCCCCATGTTGTAATTTCTAAAGGTAGGCCTCATGTGCAACAATTCCTAAAGGTGGGCAAGATCCTAATTCCTAAAGGTGGGTCCCATGATCACAATCACAAAAGGTGGACCTCGTCTTCTAATTCCTAAAGGTGGATCCAATGTTGTAATTTCTAAAGGTGGTCTCCGTGTACAACAATTCCTAAAGGCGGGTCCATGCCGTATTTCCAAATAGTGGGCTCGCATTATAATCCCTAAAGGTGGCCTCACATTCTAATTCCTTAAGGTGGGTCCCATATTCACAATAAAAAATAACCTAGTTTGCATTTTGACTAATTTGCATTTGAGCTCGCAATTCGTAATTCAAGACAGGTTGATTGAAAAATTTGATGGAAAAGGTTCATTCAATTCCCTTCTCAATTTGTCTGATTCTACTGTTTTGAGTTTGAATGAGTTCACTGAACTTATTAATCCGTGCCCATGCCATAAGCTATGATGCACGGATACTTCGAAATGGGCAACGTATCGTATCCGATACTTCACTTTTTATGTGTAAAATCCTTGTCCTTGCCGTGTTTATGATGTATCCTAACCGTATCTAAGCATCATAGGCCATAAGTGCATCACTAGGGCAAACATCTAAAATTCAAACCACTCAAAAATAATTGTTCTTAGCATTTAGTCTATCAGCAAAATTTTACTTCAATCAGAGTTGGGCCCCCACTTAAGATTGATTAAATGTAAAAACACATGGTTAAAATAAAAAAAACTAAAATAATATTCCATGTGTTATTGGTGGGGCCGACCAGATATGGATTAGAGCTAGTAGCCTAGTACACAATGGTGCTATTCTTTTAAGTGGCATGGTTTTGATATGCAGCAGTAATGGATTTATAGGACTAGACTTAAAGAATTGAGTGAGATTAGTATGCTAATAGTTTAAAAATCAAACTGCAAATTGTTCGAAAGGACTATTAGTAGTTGAAACTATTCACAGTTAAAAGGCCTCCTGAGCAAACTATGTTCAGAATAACAAAAGGTGGGTCACGTTTCCTTCTTTTTTTTCTTTTTTTTGCGCTCCAGTAACTACTCACAACCACACACAAAATGTGGGCCCACGTTCAACTCTTATAAAGGTGTGATCCATGTTCTAACTCCTAAAGGTGGATCCCATGTAATTTCTAAAAGTGGGCCTCATGTCCATGTAATCATTCCTAAAGGTGGGCCCACATTGTAATTTCTATAGGGGGTTTTCATGTTCTCAATTTCTAAATGTAGGCCCACAATGCAAGCATCAGTGTAACTCCAGTAAGAAATTCTAGTAGTGGGTCCCATTAACAACAATTCCTAGGGGGTCCATGTAGTCATTCCTAAAGGTGGTCCCACATTGTAATTCCTATGGGGGGTTTCCGTGTTTGCAATTTCTAAATGTAGGTCCACATCGTAATTCTTAAAAGCGGGTCCCAATACCACTGAATGCATCAGTGTAATTCCAGTTAGAAACTCTAGTAGTTATGAAACTGGGAATTTATGGAATTCAAGATGCATGAAAAGTTCAACAGGAATTCCAAGCATGAATGAAACAAAGAATTCAGAAGTGACAAAATTCAAAGCATTATAAAGCTCCAGCATTTGGAATTTCCTGACATCCACCAGACATGAATTCCAGAAATTCCAGTGAAAAAATGGGCCCTTATATTTCGCCAAAGGAGTTCAATTGAAAAGGGCCATTGTTTCTACCTTTTCGCTTTCAAGTTCCTTCCGCAGCCTGGTTACTTCTGACTCCATTATTTCTACTTTCTGTTTCAACAACAAATCAACATTAAAACTCTAAAAATATAACATTGTAATGGTCAAAACTCATTAAGATAATGTCAACAATATCTATAGCAAATAAACATGAGCTGAGGCGAAAGCAGCAATCCTAGAACATTAACAAAAGGCTACATGTAACTGTATAATGGAAATTGGTATACTTTTCTGCCATTTGCAGTAGCTAGTTGTTCTTCATGAAGCTGAGCTTCAAGTTGTCTAACTTTCTTCTCAGATGTAACAAAGCTCTCTCGAGTGTGCTCCTGTTGCAAAGGAAAACAGTCAAATAGAAGCATAAGGTTCAGGATGTGGTGACTTAATTCAGAGACTGAGATACATTAAGGCACTTAAACACAATGAACTAGATCCAACCAAACATACCAGTTTGGATCTAAGTGTTTCCAATAGCGCACGACTTTCCTTATCTGATTCCTGAGGATGTCAGGAGAAATGAGTTCATATAAACTTTTCTAAGGTTAAATTGTGTCATTGAGCGCCATCCATACTGCTAAGAGTCAGTATGTTCATACCTGAAGCTTACTAATAATTTCTTGCTGTTCTTTTTGTTGTTTTGAGGCAGCATCAGCCTGGCGCTTTATTTCCTCTTGAGCTTCTGTGTGAGCTCTCTGTAAAGCAGCTTTTAGATCAGCTGCAGCCTTTTCCCGTTCTTCTTTCCGTAGGTTCCGTTCTTCATCCAAGCGTACTTCAAGTTCAGATATAGTTGCCTTTTGACTGCAAAAATCAGGCTACTAATAAATTCACCCCAATTATATCACAAAAGTGGATAGCAGAATGGGTGTGAATGGTATGACAGCTCGCAAGTCTAGTGAAGAAAGACACAGGCAAACTTAAAATTATTTTACAAAAAGTAAGAAAATAGGTTCAAGTGGCTTTCCTTTAGTACAGAACAAGAGTTGATGGTTATTGCTGTTAAGAAAAAATACTATCCAGTCGGCATATGAGAACAGATGTGAATGGTGATGACAAGAGAACAATGGCGACAAGAATAAGAATTGATTGACACCTGATGTACAGACTCAACCCACCTTGGGAATCAATCTGTGCATTCTTCAACACTAAAAAACAAAACTGGAACAAGCACGTATCGAACTTAGAATTGATTGAGCATGTACTCAGATGGTACATTGTACTACACCCTTTCTGTTGTGGGTTTGTCCCAGAAAACAACTATGTCAGTGAAGACAGATGTTTGTCTATGAATGAAATCTCAAGTCACCTGTTAATAATTTCATCTGCTTCTACACGTGATTGAATGGAAGCACTGACTCTTTCTTTGAGATCCTCCATAGCATGTTGACGTTCACTTGAAATGGTATTGACCTCAACCAGTTGCTTCTGTTTAACTTCCAACATGAGGCGGAGCTCCTTCAATTTCTCAAGATATGAATGTGAAACAGATTCTTTCAGCTGCTTTAGCTCCTGCAAAAGTAAATTATTAATTGACTAAAAGACAAGCACCAGGGCGCAGAATGGTATTTCTCTACTTATGCAACTGTTGCAGCAAACTAAGTCAACAAATTGCCAGATCATAAAAATCATTCTGCAAATATTGGTGGTAATCCATGCTTTATCTTGAAATATAGCAAAATCCTTAATTGGAGCACACAGTTGGAGCTCTCTCTTTTAGAGAATATTCTATCCATCATTATATATATTCTACCTCTCTCTAAATAGCATATTCTATCCATCCATCATTTATGCGCATGTGTGCCATCTATCCATCTATCATTATATATGTGCACATATATTTGTTTTAAAATATATCACACACAGAGAATCTCTAGAGGTGATATTTTTCAACAAATATGTGCAGAGAGAGAGAGAGAGAGTGTGTGTCACACACAGAATCTCTAGAGGTGATATATTTTTCAACAAATATGAGCACACACACACACACAGAGAGAGAGAGAGAGAGAGAGTAATCACATTGATACTTGTTACTATATCATCAACCAACTAAATTACTACTATTTATGATCATGCAAATTCAGAAAAGAGATAAAACTGTTTTCACAAGATTCTTGATCGTTGTTTTTAACAGTAACAAAAATTTCTCTGTGGTCTTGCTAGGGAGGGAGTCTTTTACTCTCCTAATTAATTTCATTGTTATATTGTTGGTTTTTTCTGCTTTTTGGAGGAGTCGTCTTTTTTTGGTTTTGACTAAGTAGAGTTTTCCTGCAGAGTCCTTTTGTGTGGTTCTGTTAGTGAAATAAAATTTAAAATTTTCAAAAAAAAAAAAAAAAAAAAAAAAAAAAACCCAATAACAATAATCTCATTTATGAAAATAAGCACATTATACAAATAATAAGAAAAACAAACTCTTCCAAGAAAATAAGAACTGTAAATATGCCCTGGAAAAAAATTGTTTGGCCTTCCAAACACAAATTCTCTTTCAGCGCCCTGTTTAGCTAATACTCTGCTGCTTCATCCATGCCACTTAACAATTTTCAGAATTACCATAAAAGAGAAAATATTTGAAAAATCAAAGACAATGGGATGACTAACATTACTAAAGACTAATAAAATTGCGTAAGAAATTAAAAACATGCCTCCTAAAAAAAAAAAATCTTCTTGACAAGAGCCTGTAGCACAATTAGAATGAGCTCAGTGTCGCAACAATTGAGGTTGCAGGTTTGACTCATGTTACCATTCAGAAAAAAAGGGATAAATCTCATAGCCTATAAAATAGTATCCATGACTGCACGCTTTCTAGCCTATACATCAGCCATTTCATTCATGTCTCTAACAACTTTTGGAATTACAATGAAAAAAAATATTGAATTTTTAGAAAATCAAAAGATAAAAGGGATAATTAACATAGCTAATAAATTGCAAGAGAAAGTAAACATATAGCATTTCAACTTATCTGCAATCTTGTGATAACATATAGCATTTCAACTTATCTGCAATCTTGTGATATTGGACATATTGAATGTTAAGCAATGTCCAAATGCACATCGATGCAAAGCAATTCAACACATGAGACAGATGGAAGTACTCCCAAAGATTACAATGCAACAATATTGCTAATAAATAGCAATAAAAACTGAGAAAGAAAACATATGCCACTTTCAACTTATTTGCAATCTAGTGATATTGGAAATATCTTACAATATTAGTGAATGTTAAGCAATGTTCAAATGCACATCCATGCAGAGCAATTTAACAAATGATACAGATGAAGTGTTCCTAAATATTACAGTCCAACAATAGAGCATACATTTTCATGACGAAGAACAGCTCCCCGATTTTCACTGCGCATTGTCTCGATGGTGTGAACATGAGATTCAAGTGCCTTCCTCAACTCCTGCCATTTAAAGAAATCTTAAATGAAGAGCAACTTTGTGAAATTAATTAATGTGTGTACTTCTTTTTCTATGTGCTGCAGGCCAGACCCATGGCCTCCATGGCTGCATCACTATGGCTATCCAGCATCCCTTTTTCTTTTCTTTATGTCATTTTGTGGCTCTCTCAGACACTAGAAGAAGAAATTTAAATTGTCAGCCAAAAAGATAAACAATTTGCAGAAGAAAAAAATACCGTATTGGATCGTTGAAGGCTTCTAACATCATCAAGTGAAATGGGACCCTCATGGGAACCAATCCCTAGACCTTTTAACCTCTTGCTTTCAGAACCGATATCACCTTTGCAGAAAATAACATAAAAGAATAAATCACTACAAAAGAGCAACTGGCAAGGCCTCACCATTCAAAGCAACCACCAAGACCAATAAAAAAAAACTGTGATATGACACTAGCAGTACAAGAAGACCCCCAATGGATGCAATTAGTTACGGATTACATCGATTATTGATAAGACAGATGCTTGGGCTTGGACCAAATATTTCAGGGAACCATCTCTGTTGGCTGAGTTATGAAAAATAAACTTCAAATAAAAAACAGCCTCAGTAAATAAACAACTTCTAACTAACAATACAGCATGCCAACCTTATGCTGAAATGCAGAAACAAAGAAAAGAAAATCAAAGGAAGAACTAATATGTTCATGAAAACAAATCATTCAGTGAACAAAAGATATGAACAAAAAAATTGTTTAGAAGGGGGTAAAAAGGCTCACAAAAGCTAAATGCACACCGCCACATGTTGTTTTGTCCCTACTTTGAATCATAGGTTGTCAATTCTGTTCTTGTTTGGCACCTTGTAGTGGAACGTACCAGCGTTCTAGTCAATTTCAGTGTTTTGTTCTGAAAAAGATTGAATAATGAAAAATATAAAAGAATACCTACAAGTAAAAAAAAAAAAAAAAAGTAAAAATTTGGCTAGGGGCCATTTCCTATTAAAGTGAAATCTGGCTAAGGCCCCATTTCCTATTAGATGAGGGGACATTTTAAATTTTTATATGTGGGCCCCACTATGGAGCCCACGAGTATCAAGTGAGACTGTGTATTGATATATGTATGAAAAAGAGAAGACAACTTCAAAAGGGCATTTGGCCCTTGGGGCATTCTGTCCTTACTCTGTGCTTTGAGAGAGAGAGAGAGAGAGAGAGAGAGAGAGAGGACCATAGAAAAAGAAATACATGCAGTTGATTTTGCGGTGGAGCCATGGAGGTGCCTGGCTGCAGCTACTGGTGCAGTGGAGGTGTGGAGACTTCCTCAATATGCTATGAGAGTTAGAATAAGGTCCTAAAAAGGGTTTTCTCCTATCTGAGAGGTGTAAGGCTAATGACCTTTGTACCCCTCAAATATAAGGAGAAAATCATAGGAGGAAAGGGGGGTGATTCCATTCCAATTTCCACCCCAGCAGACTTCTGTAATGTTCCTTAAATAGCAAATCATCAAGACCTATCCAAAAGACCCAAAATTTAGATATAAAGGATTATATCAGTGGTTTAAAATAGCAGCAGATACACTTATTAGACACTGCATACCATGTAGCAGGTGGTGCAGCTATGTTTTTTTTTTTAGTAACAGTAAATTTTATTTCAAAAAGAAAGAAGCACAACTCAGCTAAAAAAGACAGAAGCGCCATCCATAGTGGAACTGGTACAAGAGAAATGAACCAGCCACACACTACATTATAGAGGCTCTTAAATTACAAGATCTATGAACCCCTTGGTTAGCTAAATAATCTTCCATCCCGTTTGCAGATCTACTAATGTGTTGAAACGTAACCTGCAAGTCATAAATTAGATGACTAATTTCATTGAAGAGAAATTGCATTTTCCATGGCCCCCTCAAAGATTTCACCCAACAAATTGCGTTAGCCCACAATAAGATAATGATGAAATGAGGTATAAAAAATACGAAGAGCTTCTAGGATTGCCAGAATTTCCGCTTCATTAGAGTCTTTGATTCCCACATGTTTAGAGAACATAAACAAAACTTCCCCCATATGATTTCTTAGAACACCTCTAATGCCAGCCAAACCCAGTTTTCCTTCTGTTGATCCATCAACATTGAATTTTAAGACTCCGCATGGTGAACACCAAGATACTATCAACTTCCTCTTTGAAGCACCTGTCTTCAAACAAGTTCCCCAATTTTGCAAAATGTCATCTATCTTAATTTCTAAAAATTCTTTTGTAGCACATGCCCATTTAGCGATCCTCAATAGCACAGTGAAGTTAGATCCTCCTAAGACGATTATTTCCTGTTGAAAATTCTATCATTCCTCTCTTTCCAAGTTGACCAAAGAATAGAAAAATGAATACTCCTCCATGAGATCATACCATTTCCACCCATTGGGGCCCAGTATCAGCCAGCATTATCAGCCGCTAAGACAGGGAGACTGGATTTTTCCCCCTATATTAGGACCCTTTTTGTTTAATAGGTATTGAATCCCTAGGATTTAAAAGCTATGTCCTATAAAAGGGGCAAAAAGTGATGGATTTAAGGTGATAAAGTCTTGTTACCGTTAAAAAAAAAAAAGAAAAAAAAAAAAAAGAGATCTTCCATTAGATAGGAAATGATTACTACCTAACCATCACTGTGATAAATTAAATCCAAGTAAAGTGCAAAAAATGATGGTCTCATCTAGATCTACACCTTGGGCCCTTAATTCCTCACATCTTTAATCCAATATAACCCCCTTTACCATGAATTCCTAGGAATTCCAAATAAGGAAACCGGCTCTTAATAAACCAATTATAGTGTGCCTCTTGTTGCTGGGCCTACTCAAGACTATCACCAATTATAATATAGAGTGCAATGAGAAGGATCATGGCTGAAAGGAAGGGTGCATGGAAACAATGTATACAAAATCTAAAGAACTACCTAAAATGCTCATGCATGTGACTATCACTTCATATCGAAAAAGACAAACTTTAGAATGACAATAATTTTTATTTTTCCTTCTTTAATCAATAATAAATAATTATAGTAATGAGGAAGGGCGAACACAGCAAAAGGAAGATGATAAAGGTATGAGAGCATTGTTCCCAGTACCCACCACCCACCCACCCAAACAACAAAAGCCAAATACAAGCAATGACAAACTACACCAAGGATGAAAATAGCGGTAGTAGCGAGTGTAGCGGCCCGCCGCCAAACCGCTACGAAGCGGGCGATACGTAGCAGCGTAGTGGTGCGATTTGAAAAAATCGCCAAAAAAATTTGAAAAAAATCCAGAAAATCTAGAAACTTGTAAAATGAAAGAAAATGTGGTTCTTTTGCAAAAGTAAGTAAAAAAAGGGGGCGTAGCGGTGCCCTCAATACATGAGGTCCTGTATTGCCGTATAAATAGAAAATAATAGTAATGATTTGTTTTTTCACATGTATTCATGTTTCTTAGTCATGTTAACTTAAAAAGTAATTGAAAGCTCATAAAAAAAAAAACACGAACATGAAATAAAGGCATAAGAATTAAGAAGACTTAAGAGTTAGAGTTAGGTTATTACTCAATACTCATTAGTGAACATTGAACAATCAAATATCAATACTTCAATATTTAAGGTTCAAATTCCATCAAGTAAATGAACTATGAAGTGATCAACATTCAACACCAATTTAGAAATGACAAAGAATAGAGAGTTAGTGAAGGAAATAAGAATACCTTAATCACCACCAAAAAGAATGTCTACCAAGATTCAAGGGGCTATGGTTATCCTCATCCCCATCATTGTTATCATTTCTATTGGCACTATATTGAATTTGATATTGATGGGCATTGGGATCCACAAATCCAAAGAAGGAAGCCGCACCTGCATCATCAAAATTTGGAGGAGGTGGACGTGGATATCTACCATATTGCATTTCACCATAGTCATCATATGAGTAGGACCCCGAAGTTGAAGACTGTTCTTCTCCTTGTTGTACTTGACTATATGGAAAATAGTCAAAATATTGTGAGGGTCCTTATCCACTGTAACTAGGGTTCCACGAATTAGTCCATGATGCCGCTTGTTGTCCTCCAACATCTCTACCCATATTTCCTTGCTCATTACTACCTCCAGCCCCAGGTGATGAATCTCTTCGACGTCGTTGATAATTACGGCTTGGATCAAATCTTCCAGATGGAGGTAACTCCTGTACTTCCTCTACAGGAACGACATCGTCTTCATCGTCTTGATAGTATTCACTGGTACCACCTGTCCCACTATCTCCTCCTACATCTCCTCCACCATGGCTACTCGAAGAGACGGTGGTGAAACTAGCTTTCTCAGAAGCGGGTTCTTTCTCACTCCTCCTAGTCCTACTGGTACCTTCTCCCTGAAGTAACTGACCTTCTGCAGGTGCCCGTTCCTCACCCACATCCTCATCTATCAACTCTTGAACCGTTTCCTGAAACCCTGGATCTGAATCTAACACTGGATCCTCTATTTCGGCTAGCCATGGGAGTAAGGGATCGTCCTCTCTGGATATGTGATCCAAATTAATAGGACAATAAGTAGGATCATCCCTTGCCCTTCTCTCCCTAATTCTGTTTCTCAACTTCAGATTGTAATGACAATATACAAGCTTGTTGAGTTTCTGCATGGTAAGCCGATTCCTGGCCTTCGTGTGGATCAAAGAGAAAGTGCTCCAATTTCTTTCACAGTTGGAAGATGTTGTAGTTTGACTAAGGATGCGAACAGCTGCGCTCCTTAGATGTGGAGCACTCTCTCCAAAATTCATCCACCAATCAGCTGAAATGCAAAAAATAAATAAAGAAAATTAGATATTCGTAACCCTCAAGTCCTCCTAATCAATTAAGATAAATAAATCAAGATTCAATACTATTGGGTGGGGTCTTTTGTTCATAGTCATACCAGGTGGCATCCTTCCAATCGATCGTATCACAAGAGGGTCAGCAAAGGTTCCTCTCCTTTGTGTATACATAGATATCTATAATGTGAAAATTAGATATAAGTCAGTAAACTCATACAGCTTGTATGGCAATTGGCACTTGGCAGCATAATTAAATTCTCATAAGTATCCACCCACTCACCTCTTGTATTGCATCAATTTGATCATCTTCATTTAACAATCTCTTCAATACCTCCCGTAATCCTACCCGCAAGTCTGTATCTATTGCTTCGGTGTGTAGTTCGACATTGCAGTAATAGAATTCGGGATTCAAAAAATAACCTACATTATAAATATGTAGAATGTACTGTGAGCAAACAAGCTAATAAATACATTAGTTAGGAAAACAAAAGGGTATCAAATTCAAAGATATATATATTAATTACCTGCAGCATGCAATGGATGGTGCAACTGATCGTTCCAGCGGGCATCAATAATCTTTATATATTTATCGTGATATCTAACATTTCCCATAATGGAACGTTTTGCCCGATCCATTGCTTCATAGATAAAGCCCATTGTCGGCTTGTCATCATCATCTACAAGTCGCAACACTTTAATTAAAGGCTCAAAAACCTTTAATATCTTCTTCACTTTCTTCCAAAATTTATTGTTCATCATCAGGTTTGGGACTTCAAACCCCGGACCACTAGTTACATTGCCCCATTTCGAACGAAGCCATTCTTCTGATGCAAACATCTGAATGAGCTCCGTTCTAAATCTTACAAGGCTTTCCATAGCCAGAAAATGGGTTGCAAACCTTGTTAATCCTGGACGCAGCAAGGCATGGTTATTTGTGTATCTTTTCATCAAACTTAACACCCAGGAATGATCATATATAAATCTTGTAATTCCTCTACATGCCTTGATCAATGAAGCCACTTTTGTCTTCCTTCCAATCTCTTCCAAGATGAGATCTATGCAGTGTGCTGCACATGGGGTCCAGAATAAATGGGTCCTCTTCTCCATTAATTGCAAACCTGCTGCCTTGAAATCGGCGCCATTATCTGTAACAATCTGTACAATATGCTCCTCTCCCACACTCTCTACAACTTTATCCATAAGAGAGTATATATATGTGGCTGTCCGTCTATGTTCACTTGCATCAATGGACTTCACAAAGACGGTCCCAGCGACCGAATACACCAAAAAGTTTATTAATTGTGTTTGGGTGCCGCTGGTCCACCCGTCACACATGATGGTAACACCATTCTGTTGCCACATCGGCCTAAACGTTTCCACCCAAGCCTTTATTTCTGTATATTCTTCTTCAAGATATTTAGTGCCCACATCATATACGGAGGGCGCCTGTATACCCTGCCCAGCCTCGGCAGCAACATCAAGAATAGTCTGGAAATATGGGGAATCTACTGCTGTAGGTGGTATGTTCTTGTGAATTAGCCATGTTGCTGTAGCTTTGGCCAATCTATCTCTTGCAGCCTTCATTACCCCTTTCATAACACTAGATATTTTTGGTTGTTTGGCTCCCTCTTTCCTATGTGCTAGAGGATCAACAAGGGGAGGAACTGCTCTTCCCGCAGAGAGAATTTCTACATCAACATCCCGTTCCCGGGTGCTAAATGCCCTACGCATAGACCCCGCAATGCCCTTACCCCTGCTTGGCACAGTAGTAGATGAGCCCCCTGCATCATAATATCTGCTTCCAGCAAATGTACGACGTTCATGTTCTTCTTGTTGAGTCATCAAAGACTCTCGGCGTGCAGCCTCCATCTGTGTATCTTCCTCCTCATCAAAGTATTCATCTCCAAATACATCATAACGGGCAGCATCAACATCTTGCCGCTTTTTTTCTTTTATCTCTACTTTTCTAGCTTTGTTTTGGCCAACCAAAGCTTTCATTTGTTCCCTGACTTCCCTGGGTACTTCGGTACAGCCAGCAACATTGCCAGAAATGTGGCCCAAGTGGTGTTTGAATCTTGTAATGCCCCCATTGGTCACTTTCCCACAAAAGTTGCATTTGATTTTCAACCTATTATTCTCAACAGCCTCACCGAAGCTCCATGCGGGATCAATATCACGAGGCATTTTAACTAATCAATTGGCAAAGACAAATAGACTGAATAACTGGCTCTGGCTATAAATATGAACAAGTAGTATATTAAAAATTAAAAAACAAAGAAACATGTTAGAGGAAACATATGTATAACGCTTAGGAATTATTCTCTTCACATTTAATTGGTATTTCATTACTTAAAGTATCAATTTTTTCAATGAAAAAATAAATCTGAAAATAAAAAATAGAGAAAAGTCAACAAAAATTCAAAATGTTATGGAAAGATCTATGGGAAACATAGATCTATCATTTACAAGCAATTTCCAAGTGGTTTCATGGGTTGTCCACAAGTATTGAAAATCTTTTTTTTCAAAAAATAAATAAATCCGAAAATAAAAAATAGAGAAAAATCAACAAAAATTCAAAATGTGATGGATTGATCTATGGGAAACATAGATCCATCATTTACAAGCAATTTTCAAGTGGTTTCATGGGTTGTCCATGAGTATTGAAAATTTTTTTTTCAAAAAATAAATAAATCCGAAAATAAAATATAGAGAAAAATAAAATAAAAATAAAAATATGTGTGCATGATGAAAGGGAAACATGGATCTCATCATATTACAAGACAATGAAGCTTTTTATAGTACTTAGATGATCTCAAAAGTTAAAAGATTAGAAAAAAATCCAAAAGAAAAACATACCTAAAATAGATGGAATGGAAGCTTGGGCTTGGAACTTGTAGTTCTTTCCTTGGAATATGATGTTGTGTCTTGTATGTTACTCACTCACTTAGTTACTTGTAATGTCTTGTTACTCTTGTAGTTGAAAATGGGTTGAAACTTGAAATTTTGGAGTTTGGAGGCAACAACAGGTCCACAATAGTGATCTTGTGTCTTACAAATGTTCAGGCCGGCTGGATTTTTTTAGGGGAGGGGGAGGGGATGGGGGGGGGCGCTACATATGCGTAGTAGCCGCTACATTACTATAGCGGTGCGATACAATCGTATCGCCGCTTTTTTCAGTGTGGAGGCCGCCACGCCCGATATATCGGCCGCTACGTATTTTCATCTTTGAACTACACTAGAAGAGAAGCATTAATACCAAAAATGACAAATGCGATAATTATAGAAAAAGTATTAGGGCCCTTCTTATTTATAAAAATATCAATCCTGTTTATGCTAATTTCAGAAATTTAGTTCTTCTTAACGTTTATCTTCCCAACAGTTGTTGGTCATGTGGTCGCACTTGAGATTTGTAAATTGAGCGTCCAATCAAGTTGATAGCTGTTAAATTTGGTGAAGGGATGGAGTGATATCCCTAATTTGGTTGATATGTGCTGCTAATTGGTCATAGCCTGTAGGTGAGCTCGGCACGCAACTGATCATACCCCATCCTCAATTCATCTATTTGTCTTATCAGATTAGAGATCAACTCATTCATTTGTTTTGAGGTTTGAGGTCAGATGATCATCTCAACTTAGTTCCTCGGATGCATTTCTTTTTCTTCAGGGTACAAAGGAAATTTGGAGATGTTTGGGCTAGATTGAGGGATGTTAGGAAGCTGAATAGTTGTTGTAGTCTAACAGCTGGTTTTGCGTACTTTGGGACTTAATTTGCAAGTAATAAGGGTTAGGTTTTGAAAATAATTTGGGGAGGGGAAGAGGACTAATTAAGGTTTTCTTTGAGTATTCTAAATAGGAGAAAAGTTTGAGGAATTCTAGAATAGAAAATTGAGCTGGTTGTAAGGAGTGATTTGGGGTTCTAATGGGTATAGATTTGATGAAAAAGCCTATACAGGGTTTGTAGAGTTATGTGTTGGGATTATTAAGGGTTGGATTTGGAAGATTTTGGAAAGCTTTTATGGGTTATTTTGGTGGGTGTACCAAAACAGCAGCAATCTGCAAAGATTGCCTCAAAAGAAGGAAATTCAAAATTAGGGTTAGGCCTAGGTTTTGGGCTCATATCAAAGGGTTTTTTTTTAAGGGAAACATAGGTTTGTCAATGGGTGTGGTTTGGAGTTGTTTTGAATGAGAATTGAAGGGTTTGATGGGGTTTTAAGGGTTGGATTTCAGGGCTTCTCTAATTGAAGAAACATTTGATAAAGAAAATAAAACGGATGGAGGAACAAGAGGATAAACTCATGAATTCCTTGCCCCCGCATCCTCAAGCTGCATGATGCTCCCTCTGAGGATTTGGCTCTGAAACCAAATCGATACAAATCCTAAATGGTTTGAATCAAAACTTTGTGTGCTTAAGCACGGAAAAGATGACTTTAAAAAGACTCACAAAGAGGAACGAATTCCAAACCATGAAAGCAAAATTTTATTTATCTCCAAAAACTTTGATACAAACCCTAAAATCAAAGACTCCTAAAGAAACTAGGAACCAATCCTAATCTTAAAATTAAAGACTCCTAATGAAACTAAGAAACTAATCCTAATCCTAATCCTAAACTCAAAGACTCCTAATGAAGCTAGGAAACTAATCCTAATGACATCTCATTAAAAAAACAAACAAAGAAACAAAAAAGGCTACACCTCTTTAGGTATGTGGGCCATGGCCCTGGCTACATTGACCCATGGGCCTTGCATCATCATCAACATTATTTGATGGAGTAAGCAACTGGATTCAACAAAAGGCTGTAGCACTATTGGAAGGTGCACATCATTACAACTGCAAGGTTGCAGGTTCAAGTCATGTTCCCTACATTGACCCACGGTTGCATCATCAACTTTATTATTTGATGGAGTAAGCAACCTGATTCAACAAAAGCCCATAGCACTAATAGAATTAGGGCCGGCAAAACCTAAGCCGATCTGACCCACCCCATATATGACCCGCAAAACCTGATCTACCTAATATATGGGTCAGGCGTGGGTTGGGTTTCTTGGGATAGGGTCAACCCGCTTAACCTGCATGACCCGCAATTGTTTGCCTCTTTTATTTACATGTTTGAATTTTTTTAATGTGTTGGTACTTTGAAAAAAGAAACTTTTGTTATTTAATCTTTTGGTACTTTATTGGTTCAGAGGTGCATTAATTCAAGGATGATATTTGATAGAATTTGCTCAATTTTGTAGTGATTTATATTTCATCCTTGTTATAATGGAATAAGCACAGACTCATAACACTATGCATATCATGAGTCACACAAATTAGAATTAATATCCTACATGGATGGTCTTAGAAAAAAAATGATTTGTGAATTGTGATGTGCTGGTCCTAGTTGAATAAGCATTCTTGTATTTTATTTTTTTCTTGCAACTAAAACTTATGACTCAATTCTGTAGTGTATCCTTTTATTTGATATGATGTTTTTTTTTTTTTAATGAAAACTTTAGAAAACATCAATGAAAACTTTATTTTATTTGTATTAGTTTTGCAATTCTATTTCTATAGTCGTTATTTAAAAATTTATATACTATACTCAATGTATACATAATGAGAGGGGCTCTCTTAAGCTGCAGCTTATGTTATCCTACGCTGAAGCTTATGTTATCCTAAGCTGAAATCTTCTGCAAAATCCTCTCCATCATAAACTGCTTCAAATCATCATCTCCAAAATCAAGATAAATCCAATCAGAACTAGATTTTCCAGTTTCATCTGGCAAAAAACAAAGATAGTCGACTTTGATTTGTGGGACTAGCACTGTTTTACAGCAGTTTAGGAGAGCCCCTCTCAAACATAATTCCTTCTCTTTCTTTTTCCTCAAGTTTGCTCTTTGTTAGCTTACTCAAAAATATTTTTGTCTGCACTTCTCTCTTTGGATGTGGATTGCGATTATGAAGAAAATACAATGGACATGCCATACTGAATGGATTGTTTCAACGCATGGGGTAGAAAAGGATGAATGGACTTTGGCCAATTGGACTCTACTTTTTATAGATAGAAAACCAAGTCACCACCCTCATATGTTCTTGAAATGAAGTTGGGTTTGAAATGGGCTAGAATTTGCACGAATTGGTTCAATGCATGGAAAATAAAAAGGTTAAAGGGCCTTGACCCCGCTTTTACCCAATCGAAAACTAGGTAATGGACCTCCAATAGTTGTTAAAATGAAATTGGGCTCAAGCTAAGCTTACAAGTCATTTTGGGTTAGATTGGGTTGAATGGTTGTGTTGGTTGACTCACAAGAAAAATGTGGGTGATGCGAGTCAACCCAACCTGTAGTAACCCGTAATGGTTATGTGGGTTACCGGGGGTCAACCTACGACCCACTTAATAAACAAATTTGACCCGCTTAACCTGACCTAACCCTTCTTCCAAGTGCCACCTCTAACTAGAAGGTACACATCGTTGCAACTACAAGGTTGTGGGTTCGAGTCATGGTCACCAAGAAAAAGAGTAACCAGATTCACAGAGTGTGTTACTTCACGACAACATGGAGGAAGAATATTAAATAAATATGACAAGAAAGAATGACAAATATGCATGGTCTTCCAACATGTTTTTGTTTACCATAAAAGTAAAAAATTCACCATGATATTCAGCATCATTAATCAAATACCTGATTTCCTTTTCGAAGAAGTGCCACACATGGACTTGTTAACTTCTCTAAATACAAATACAAGAGACGACTCTGCAAACAACCAAGAAACCAGAAAAGGGGAAAAACAATTATCTAACTAGAAGCTTTGGTAAATTCTATATAGAAGCAACTACTAAAAGCAAAGCACACACATCTCAAAATTCCGATGGCATAAGAGACAAGTCAATATCTGCAAGTCAAAAATGAAACAAAGCTACAAAAAAATCAAATATAGATCAAGGACTCCAGCACGCTCAAACTAACTAGTGGGAACAATATTTCACTGGAAAAAAATTCTTGATATATCAAGTATTTTGACTAATACTGATACAGAAACCTAATCAGGTATAAAATTCATTGATGTCGGAACATCAGAAATATAATGACATTTTATTCTCTTAGAAACAATGAGCCCTATTTTTCTTTTCTTTTTTTCCTTTTTTTTTTTTTAATCTGGTCAATACTCACATGTCCACAGCCCCACACACACTCAGCCCAAGTCCCTCACCATCATAGAAGGGATTCATCCCGAGTTGTTCCTGTGGAAGGCCAGTGGTAGCTCACGAATAGGTTGGGAAAACAATGAGCTCTATTTGTAGTCCATAAAAGGAGATTTTCATCAACATCAGCTCCGTGAATTCTACTTTATAACTCAAATATAAGCTATGGTCACAATACCTTTAATTCTAGCTTCGGTGATGAAAGGGGTGAGTGATTGAGCATGTATGAATGCATCAGGAAACTTGTGGTGCAACGGAGAAAGAAATGTAGGGGAACATGAATAATTAAAGGCAACACTCGAAAAGGAATTCCCAATATCACATAACCTACATACCCAACAAATGGTATTCTCTTTTTCTATTTTTTGTTGATATGTCACATCAAACTTGTCAAATCTTCATAAAAAAGTCATCAACATGACCACCCTTATAGAGTTATCCCGTACTTAGGATTGGCTTTGTGAGTTCTACTTCACCACTCAACCCTATTTAAAGTTGTGTTCTCTATAACTCCATAGCCTATCATGCCCTATCAATCTTTAAAAGAGAAAACGAATAAATAAACTTAAAATTTCCTTTCAAAAGAATCATGATACAAGTCTATTCCAAAAGCAACCAAACAAAGCCAGAAATTCTGCTACTAAATAAAGGTTTAAGTGTGTCTTACCATTATGAGGAGGAGTAACAAATGATATGATGTCTCCATGCTTGATTTTAGCTTCAGGGCTTTGTTTCCTCAGTTTGTTCCAGTTAAGATATGTGCCGTTGGTGCTGCAAAAAAGCCAAAAGCCCAAACACTTTAATCTTACAATCCGGCACACAATGATCAAATCATCCGATAAAAAGGAAATTCAGAAAGTCACTTCTAATGAATTTATAGGCAAAACAGAACCTGGTATCTTTCAAAAAGAAACAAATAGAAGTAGATGTCAGCTCTGCATCTTCAGTTTTCTTCCTGTAAATTTTGCAATGGTTTGCACTGACAGCAGTTCCTTCAATCTGGAAGCATGGGTCATCTACGACTCGACCAAAGCAATGCTCATCGGCATTCAAAAGAATATTTACACCCTGAATCATAACCACCTTGAAAACATTAATATTGCTGTGACTCATTTCATGGTGCACTTAGATGTACCCCATGTTAACAATTGGTCTGATACTTAGCAAAATCTTATCTATTATCCTGCCTGTTGTGCATATGGGAGATACAGAAATCAGAAGAGATGCCAAGTATGATATTGTTTTCCTACGATATTGTTTTCCCTTTTCTTTCTTTCCACCCCAAAATCAATCTTTGCATGGACATGGGGTGACTAATGATGAGCACAGGTTTTTCACATTTTCGAAATACAAAACACAACACAATTAAGATTGTGTCAAATATAGAAATCTTAAATGTTATGCGTATGCATGTCAAGTAACATTAAGTGAAAGTGTTGAAAAAGAAATTTTAGTGATTAATGGATGAACTAGTAAGAGATAAACAGCTTGTAGGAAACATGATCACTGGAAAAGACTTTAAGAACATGCGAAGATGACAAAAGATAAGTCCATATTAGAGGATATGGATTTGGACAAAAGAATGAGATGGGAAAAGCATTTCTCAATTTTGTAGTTGAAAATTGAGAGAGAGAGACGTGAATGGGCACTAAACTTATAGAAAAAAGGCCCTGCTACACAAGAACATTGACCTCCTTAATAAGTGCCCCATCTAAAGATGAAGAAAACAAAAAAACTATGAAGTTACACATCCTGTGTCATACCTCCATCCTCTTTGTAATTGAAACTCCATGCAGTGTTCATGACATTGCTTGAAATGGTTTTAACATACACAGAAAAAGGCAAGAAACAGCCCTATGCATGACATATTGAAAGGTCACAAGAGCAAGAAATTAGGAGAAGAGGGGAGCACTACCAAACACCTAAAATGAAGTAGTGAGGAAAGACAAGTTAGACTATGGAAAGGATTTTCATAGACCAGCTTCAAATTAGTCCCAAGTGGGGAAGCAGAACTCACAAAAGCAACCTCAAATAGATAGGATGACGCCATACTCATGGAGAAGTCTACCATCCCTTCATAAAGTAAACTAATTTCTTCATACTATAACCAACACCTATTAAGCATTAAATACAATGATTACTTTTCTTAGCGGCATGTTTGTAACACCACGGAAGAGACGGCGCGGAATGACTTTTTGGACAAAAACCCAACTTCCCCGCAGTTGAAAAAAGGCCATTTTTTTTTTTTTTTTTTTTGGACGAAAAGCGCAGGCAACAAACAACAAAAGAAGGCACATCAGGGAAAGGCAGGAGCTTTTCCATTCCTTTTCTGTAGAAACAGGGTTAAACAAACAAACAAACAAACATGCCCTATAATTCTAGTCTTCTGAGCTTTCCGTCTTCCTCTTCTCCTAAATTCCTTTTTCCTATATCCATTATCCACCAACAACTCTCTTAAACACTCAATTCACATGCAATTGAACTACTACACTTTCTAGGGAAAGAAAAGAAAACACAATGTAGATGGAGATGGAGGGCGCACCTGGGGGCGCTTGCGAGCGGAGACAGAGACGGCAGTAAGGACGGCCCAGACGGCGGGATCGGAGTTCTGGAGAGGGTGAGAGCAGATCTTCTGAGCGATGGAGCGGATGACTTGAATGGGTTTGGGAGATAAGACTCTCTCCTCCTCCTGCTGTTGTTGCTGATGCTGCGGAGGATTCGTTTCCCCAACCTTCTCCTCCTCCTCCTCCTCTTTCGGTTTCGGATTCTGATGAACAGGCTTCGAATTGGAAGAGGCCTCTGAATCTTTCGACGACATCTCCTCCTCGATTCTTCTCTAGAATGACTTGAGGAAAAACAGAGATTTACAAAACCCTAGATACTAGATCAGAACAGCAGGTATCAATGTATCATATGTTACTGGGTTTTATACTTTGGAGCGAAATAAATAAACGGCGGGCATCACAGATTCTTTGGTAGTAGCAGTACCGCCACTTCTAATAATCCCAACGGGGTAGTAGAACTAGTTATTAGTACTAGTATAGTATTTCTAGCGCAACGGGGTAGTAGAACTAGTTATTAGTACTAGTATAGTATTTCTAGCGCATAGTACTTCTAACAAAGAGGAGAGCTAACACAAGTGGTCAGGACCACAGTGCCTCTCTTTTTCGGAACTATTACCCGACTTTTCTCTGGGTTGGAGGGATTAGTCCAACCCATTATCTAGCCCAAAGGGTTGGAACCATCTATTTGGCAAAAAAAAATGAAAAAAAAAAAAAAAAGGTTGAGTCGAGTCCAGACTCATTTCGTTTTAAATTTCCTCATCTAATTAGGTCATAATTTTTAAATTACATGAATACACAGAATGAATGAATGTAGTAGAGATAAAATGCCACATTTTCTTCCTACATGTGTTAAGCTAAATGCCCAGCACCATTTGAACCACATGAGTTTTGTTTGTAACTTTAATGAAATAAATATGGAAAATATTTATATGCATCCATTCCTCACCACGTTATGGTGAGAGACAATATAATAGGGTTGATTTTATAACACATTCGAATCATCCACACACGTGAAACCCCCTTAAGTACGCTAGTCTCATTGAATTTTCATCTATCCAAATGGATTGCACCGTTAGATCGAAGATCAAATTTTTTCCTTTAATATAAAGTTATTAAATTTGTAGGTCACGGATGAAGGGGTTAGAAGCATGAAATTGACCCTAAATTTGACTTATCCAAAATGTCTCTTTCCATCCCCCCACAAGTCCCATGATCAATCGGTCACTAGGTCCCATTAAGTTTGTCCCTCACCATATGGTGAGAGAAGGATGCATAGGAACATCCTCCAATCAATATATATATATATATAAAAGGCGGGGGTGGGCAGAGCAAGAAAATCCAAATCCGCACCAAGGGAAAAAAAACCCACTATAAGACGGGCAACAATGGAATCATATTAGAAACATCTGGCTTCATTTGAATTGGAGATGGACTTTTAAGTAGAGAATTAATTCTAGGCATTATCATTTGGATAAATTTTGCAAGAATCAGCGCGAGGGCCCGATCTTGCAACTGATCCTATCCTGATCAGAGTAGAGCTTAGGGCAGTGCTAATTCAACAAGTTTGGAGCAGTCGATTACATCGGTTTTATGTGGGGGAAAATCCAATGTGATTGACATGTGACTCAAAAGAACTTAAAATTCTGTTTTCTCAATAAAGACAGTGTAACACTGAGGATTCCTTAGATGGCGGGAAAAAGCTTTGAAATTCCATGGGCAGCACCTTCATATGACTTGTGTAGTAACTTTTGCTCGTAAAAAGGAAAACTTGAACTTACCTTCCTTAATTTTATAAAAGTTAACTCATATGGGGTGAGTTGGGGCTGGGTAAGTCATCAAAAAATCATGAGAACGTAAATTCCATGGCTACAAAAATATTTCAGATATGCTTGCATAATTCATTTGTAAAGTGAATTGAAGTGAATGTGAAAATTAAAAAACCATGAAAAGAGGAGGAATCAAATAAGAAGTACCAAATTTCAAAGTTCACATTGTTAACTTTTTATCATTTTGTGACAGACATAAGAAGGTGCCTTTTTAACTTTCTTTTTTTACAATAAAGTGAGAGTTTATTATTATTTAGTAGAAGAAGAGAATAGTTTCTTGACTTTATTTTTCTTAATAAAAGAGGTGATATTGTTAAATTTAGTGTTTTTTTACATAATAACCCCTCCTTTTTTTCATGTCTCTAAAGTGGCCGTTCACTTTCACTTCAATTCACTTTAGAAATGAATTACCCACAGCAAAACATGGATTTCAAACGTCTACTTTTATGGAAGGAAGACTCCTCCCTATTCAGCTCTCCCCTATTGAAATTGAGAAAACCCACAATTTTGAAACAGTAAGGAACCACATAAGCAAAATTCCTTTGTTTTTTTTTCTTATTCTTTGCAGTGCTCAATTATGCCTTCCATTTTCACATAATACAAAAAAAAAAAAGAAAAAAAAAAAAAGGAGGAACCTAGGGACAGGTTTACATAACACTGTTTCCACAAAAGCAGGACAATAAAACCCAACCATTCAACATTAGTGCAATGTAGTTTCCAGGGAGAGCTGCAAAAGGCTACTAATTTCTATGCTGCATGAAAAATTATTTCCGGCCAGAGGATTGGAAGGCATTTCCACTCCACACTAAAGTGAAAAGTTAAAAATGTGCTCTTGAGGTCACTGCATCCACGTCATGATGTTCTATTTAACATGCTAGTGTGAGTAGCCTTGACCTGCCGTGCCTGGTAGTACATGACCTATTAGCCTCTGAATTACAAGAAGATTGTGAATTAGCTATATATCATGTATGCATTGGATATGCTTAATTAGATCCAAGGCCCAAAATAAATCAACCTGCAACACAGTTATCACCTGAGTTGGTCACTTGGACAACCAAACAAGAGATGACTTATCTGTAGTGTTCATGTCCGAAGAATATTTCTTGGCCCCCACATTTGCACAAGTGAATCTGTGGTGATCTCTTCTATTAAATACAGCAATTCCCTAGAATGTCTGGTAATAAATTAACACAACCCTTATGATTGGCAGCCTATGCAATGATGTAAAAAAAAAAGGGAAAAAACCATGGTCTTTTGGTCTTCCAATCAATGCTGTTTAATGGCATCCACTCAAAAATGGTGGCCATCATTGGAGCCGTTGTGGCCACTGAGAAATTGGGTCCCATTGGACTCTATTAGTATGAAATTTAAATTAAAAGCTGCATGATCCTTTAAATATGAATTGTACTTTGACTTGGCAGTATATAGGATTGGGTGGAGCTTGAACTCACAAAAGTAAACCCCCAAATAGAAGGGAGGAGGTTTTGATGATCAGGTTGATATGAGCAAAACACATTAGGACCTACAACTGCCCACCTAGCATATGACCTGTTTGAATACTGAACTACAAGAACATCTGCAATTTGCATGTCAGTGACCTGCTAATATGTCAATGATGCTTTTTACATCTATGGAAAACCATCAATTCCAACATTCTCTATTCTGTCATACAGCTCCATACCAGTAAGTACGGCTCTTACAGTTGTCAATGAAATTAGCCAGCAAGAGGGTTCGCATGTATAGTCACACGATTCAACCTGATCTCTGCAAGAGGTCTATCCCCGGGCCCTGTCTGGGTCTGGACAAACCCAAATACATACAAAAAAGTAAGCAACTTAATACCCCAGCATATATTGAGAAATGATACATTGAGCCTGGATAGAAAGATTGTGCACCTTCTCCATGAGGTCGAGGACTTCAAACCCATGAATCACTCTTCCAAATATAGTGTATAGCCCATTCAGATGTGGTTGCTTGGCATAAGTGATAAAGAACTGGCTTCCATTTGTGTTAGGCCCGCTATTAGCCATTGCAAGTATCCCTCTAGCATTGTGCTACATCACAATAAATGAAAGAAATCAATAAATCAATAAAATGACAACCCCAATAGTGTACTAGCTTGATGAAAGGACTGAGAGGCCACAGATCCTAACTATATTTTGGGAGTCCAACAGCTATAGTTAGATGAGAGATGAATGCTAGTAAAGAGTTATCAATCAAGCCAACTTAGCATGCATTATGGGCATTTTCATTTGGACCAGTGTTCAATAGAGTTTGGGCTCACTGTTCATTCTCTAGAACATTCCCATGGAAAGACCACCATTGATTGGTAATGCTTGAATGAACTCCGATATGGCGTAATTGCATTTTTTTTTCTGCCCCTCTTTTTTCTTTTTTTGGTAGGAGGATAACTGTATCTATTTGATATTGGTTCGCAAATGGACAATTACAAGGAAAATAGACCCAGGAATCCATAATTCACACAGAAAAAGATCAACTAATCAGATGGTTTGAGATTCAGGATTGTCCAATGAAGTTTGCCCATGCACCATGAATATGACTGCTGTACAGCAATGCTACAGCAAGCTTCTCCCAAATGAAAATGCAAATAATGCAGAGAGTATTTCATAAGACCATTAAAAAATTAACTGCTGTACATTTCTGTCATTCACGATCATTATTCTTTTTCTACATCTGTCTTGACTCAGCTAGGACACCTTTATACAAAAACTGAATAAGAAATTAGAATACAAGTTGAGATTGAAAAAAGTTACAAAAGGTACCTTCAGTGACTCCCTTATCTCATCATTGAACTTTTTTCCCCATATGCTGGTTCCACCTTTACCCGTTCCTGTAGGATCCCCACCTTGGATCATGAAACCTTTAATATTTCGATGAAATATAGTGGCATCATAATAACCACTAGCACACAGAGCCAAGAAATTCTGAATAAAAAGTATAACACCATTGTGAGTACTATTTATTCATTCTTTTTGTTTAAAGAGGTAAGTGAAAAATTCTACTCACAAGAACACACAGAAACTACACAACCATGCAACAAAGTACTTGGTTCGTTGTCTATGGAGTACGGATGACTATAGACCAGTAAAAACTCTATAACAGTATCTCCTTCCCCACTAGAGAATAAGATCAAAGGGCTCCCAATTTAGTTAATAATCTACAAAATAAACACTGATTAAGGATGACATATTCCTTCACTAATTCGCCATGAAGGCAAGCCTTCAACTAAAAACGTGTTATTTAGTTAACAGTTTCCACTGATTGATCATAAGATTCACACCACTCGTCTCTGTTTGGAACTAAAATGATTGGAGCTCAACTCATCAGAGATGATAGTTGCAGTGCCAGGGTGGCTGAAAGAGTGTAGGGGCAGATTTTATGGAAGGCATGATTGCACCTGCCATGAAAGTGAGTAGGTGGAATAATTACATGGGAGCATGTTAACCCTGCATCTATCCATTTCCTTCAAAGCTAACAGCATAACAAGAAGCTTTAAATTGCTTTAGAAATTACATGATAGTTGGGTTTCTATTTGTTCTTCTAAAAGGAGCTGAGATGAATCCATGGCAAACCAAGGAGACTTCGATGGACAATAACCATGGGAAGCATGGAAAATATCAGATGGTCAATAAGACGAAAAAACTGTCAGAGAAAAGGAACCATGCAAAAACAAAGACTGGATGAGGAGAAAACTATCTGCAGTTCAAATATGCATTATGGGCACTTTTTTCCACCCGCATTTTGCACATCCAAACATGCCTAAGAAAAACTTAGTAATATGAGTTCTAGGTTTGCTCATAACAAAGTCATTCAGATCCATTTCCATTTTGAACCAATTTCCACATCTCAACAATATAGGTTTCCAAGATGGAGAAAATAGAAAACACAGTGTAATTTTGTTAGTGTGCAAATGTTTACTGTTACAAAACTAGGCATTCTTGACAGAATTTTACTAGTGACGCGAATCACTGTGCGTCATGACTGATGAGCCAAAGAATCTATCAAAGGGGACAAAATGCCAATAGTCTGATCAAATAAAATAGGAATATGCAAATTAAGCAGTAAAAAATCAGCCTCATTTAATGTTGATGATGAAATGGATGATTAACACTGAAACCAATGAACAGCTTGCGATCACTGCCCGATCTTGTAAGTCCAAAAATCATCCCACTGCCTAGCATGGCTGGTTACGGATATCTAACTCCTCCATGGGGAGGTAGGGCAGCTACATTCAACCCCTTGATTGGAACAGAGAGGTATTGTCCAATAGTGTTCTTAAATTATAAAAATAAAAAAAAAAAAGAAAAGAAAGTGTGTGTGGGTGTGATTTGCCAATCTACCCCTTTAACCTCCAGTGTGGCATGAAGTGTGTGAAATGAGTATTTGGCTGCAGGTGTGATTTCCTAATATCAACAGCCATGATAACTCAACAAATTTAGAGCATTCACTCACATAGTCATAGCTACCCTAAACTTCCAAGCCTAAAGCCTAAACTTACAAACCATGTAATAGAATTTGAGATCCAGTGAACCACCAATAGCTTTCTAAAACGATGGCTTCACTTGGTAGCAACATGCCCAACATCCCAATCCAAAGTACACTAACATTACAACCTCACCGGACAAAATCAGCAATAGTTAATCTTTTAGATCTAACTTCTTCAGATCCCAAATCCCTATCAAGCATAGTCCATTCCCCATCAGAAAGTTTTCATGTATAAAAACACTTATGCCCCCTTTGCTTAATCAGTATTGAATTCCTAGGGATTTTTAATGAATTTCTTTCTGTCGAAGCAAGGGGTCATCAGAAAATCTCCCCTTTAACAGGAAATGATCACCCACCCATCACCCTAGTAAATTAAATACCGCCAAATAATGTTATCATCAAGAATTCTGCCTTCGATCACAAACCCTAGGGTAAACTAGCTCCTAGATACTGAATAAGAAGTAAACAAACGGATTCAATGATTAGGGGGGTCGAATCTCTGCCCATCGTTTTCATCTAGAAGAATCTAAACAAGACCCTTTGTAGAAATTCACATCATTTCAATGAAATCTTACTGGAAAATTAAATTTTTCCTCAGACAACACCAAATTCAAGGAAGGAAAAGCGTCTACTTTAGCTTGAACTTTCAATCGAGTAAGGTCAAGATAAAGAAACAACTAGTATTCTCAATACAAAAGCGTGCATGTGTGTAGGGTTCTTGAAGAGAAGGTGATAAAGAGATGCAAACCTCGGCTGTTTTAGGGACTTCGTCGCAAGAAATTTCGCACTTGATATCACCGAGATTTGTGTGTAGAGTGACCGACTGCAAGAAGATAAAAAGAGAAGAAAGCTTAGGGTTGATCAAAGAGAAGGAAACGAGAAAGAAAGCAAAGAAAAGAAAGCATGGAAGGTACAAGAAGCGACTGCAAACCATTTGAGAAAATGCCTCGAAGAAGTTTGGAGAGAACGACGAAAGCGCGATCTGCAGTTGCAACACCAAAATCGTTCGATTTATCAGCTTATAAAGACAAGTCACCGAGTCACCTGATTGTAGGGACCCCACCCTTATTAATGAGTACTTTTGTTGGGTGATGTAAAAAATCTAATGGGTAAGAAAAAAGAGTACTCTTACAAAATAGGCCCCTTGTTTTTTTTCAGAAAAAAATAAAAAAAGGCCCGTGTACTCTTTGCTTTTCTTGGTCATCATGGATTAAGGTGGGCCAGGCCTCCTTAAATAAGTCGAGTTAGTTAGATCTGCTTGAGTCTAGTTAAAGGGTATTTCTATCATTTACTCACACAAAAAAAAAAAAAAAAAAAAAAAACTATCACTTGCTATACAATCCAAATAGGGGTCTTTTGTGAAAACAAAAGAGATAGGAGAATTTTTCATGCATCATAGATCTTGTTTCATCCAATTAGAATTAGTTGTACAATCTCTTCCTTGGTTTTTATCATTTCAATGAAGCAATTAAGATGGTGTATTAGCTGGCATGAGAATTTATACAGTTGGCTAATTTTAATTGAACGAAACAGTATCTCTTTGTTTCTATGAAATAAAGGATCAAAACTCAAAAAACACAAAATAAAAGAACGAGGAAGAAGATCACAATCACTCGTAGCTCTTCAAAAGACATGAGAGAAGCCTGCAAAAGGATCAAACCCAAAATATCTCAAGCACCCAAACAGATGGGTGCATAAAAAAAGATTATGAAGCACCCAACAAAATCCACAGCCCAGCCCAAACAAAAAAAATAAAATGAAGCCCACTGTTGGAAAAAAAAAAAAGATTTTTGTATGTACCCCTAAGATTTTTAGGGTTTGCAAATAAGCCTTTGTGGTTTTATTGTTTGTAAATAGGCCCTTACTCTTTCATTTTAATATCTTCTATGTCCCCCAAGTCAATAGCCTTCCAACCACCCTAAGTTCTTAGAGTGCAATGAGACATTTGCCCATCTATTTATTATCCCTACATGCATAATTTCAAAAGCTTTGTCTTATGTTTCTCTAAAGATTGTAATATTAATAGTTACAATAGCATATTTAGTGGGAGCGAATAACGCTGCATAAATTTCATTTTTCTAATACAAGGCTCATTTCATTTAAATTCAAATTAATCGAAATGGCAACCAACTCATGCACTTACTATTGGCTTCCATCCACGATCCATTATTGGATTGATGAAAGTTTTAAAATAGTGATTAGGCCTCATGTGCACGAGAGATCGAGTTATTGAGAGAGAAAGACTATTGAGAATCGAGATAAAATAATGTTATTTTTGTAAAATAATATACTTATAATCGGTTATAATTGATCCAATCACCCATGACCCACTGTTGGATTGATGAAAGTTTTAAAATAATGATTATGCTTTTTATGCATGAGAGAGTTATTGAGAGAGAGACACCATTGAGAATCGAGATAAAATAATATTATTTTTATAAAATAATATACTCATTTTTGTTTAATGGATATAAGGGCAAAGCTATCATTTTAAAAATAATCAACACAAACTTCATGGTGGTTGGCCATTTTCATTAGGACATATGATTTTGGGGCTATGGAGGGTATGAAAATGAGAAATTAAGAGCCTATTTACAAATGCTAAAACCATAGGGGCCTATTTGCAAATCCTAAAAACCTTAGGTGGGTAAATATGAAAAATACTATAAAAAGATAAACAAAACACTTCAAGAATAGCTTGCATATAATAACCAAGCTCATGCCATGTAGATTGGCTAAAGTTTCTCACGAGTCTAGCTGTTGTTGTCCATAGTCCAAATGCCTCAAGCCAATTCCCTGCGCCCCTAAACAACATAATTTTTGTGAATAATTTTAGGGAAAATATTCTCCTGGAAACTGTTTGCATGAGAACTTCTCGTTGCAGTTTTCCATAATTTTAGGAATAATTGTATATACATGTATGGGGTGGCCTTGTTCATGAGAAAACCACTATGAAACCCGGCCTAATAGGATAAGGTCGAGGTGATCCCTAAGGGGAAGTTCAGTCGGCCTACAACCATGGTTTGCATCTGGAGGTTGTATGTTCGAAATTGCACTACCACACTAGGGCTGCAGGGGAGTTTATCCGACTTCCCTCTGAGCCCGGAATGATTTGTTCAATCCAAAGGGTTGGGAACCCTCCGATAGCAAAAAAAAAAAAAAAAAAAACCAAAAGAAAAGAAGGGATAGGGTCGAGGTGGATCCCATTTAAACCCAGCCCATTACCATCACTACTCAACACCGTACCCTACTTTAATTTTATCTTTTAGAAAAGTCTCACTTGATTAAGAAAATATGACCCTATGAAATTGAGGACATGTAAAAATAAATGAATAGAAAAACTATGATTTAAATAACATGTATTCCTTAATCCTCACTTTGACAATATGCAAACTCAGATTGAAGGGAATTCTATCTTAGTGAAGAAACAAAATAATCAAGAAATTTTGTCAGGTTTGGATTTTAAGAGTGAGCCCCACTTAATTCATACCCAGTGGAATCAAAGACACTTGTCCCAGTCTTGCCCTCATAAATTCCAACTATTTGTGGGACCAATATCAATATCCCTATCAAACGTCGTATCTATATTTCTCCAATTCTTTCTCTTTAAAGCTGAATATTAGTTGAAAAAAAAAAAGCTTCAAAAAAACCCTCAACTCTGGCCTTAGGAGAAGCCACGTCAGCTTATTGAGGCCCATTTTTGGACGTGTCCTTTTAAAAACACATAAAATGTGCATTTTTAATAAAACCATGATTCGAATGGTAACTAATTTCCTCTCCTTGGAAGGGAAGAATTTAAAGAGAAAAAAGTGAGTTTGAAAAGCAAAGAAATCTACCATGACGATGTCGATGCTCGACTATGATTGAGTGCTATTTTCTGTTTTTGAAGCTTATTTTAGATCTCTCTGATGAATGTGGAACTTCCAATTTGTTAAATCTTCCTGTTCTGAACATGAGGAAATTTCCAAGATCTTGTATTATTTTATTCCTCTTCTTTGTATCATTGCTGCAATCTACTCTTTTTCCTGTGTCTGAAAAGGAGATCTTGCTGGAATTCAAAGGAAAAGGTTTCTGACGATCCTTTCAACATCTTGAAGTCATGGGATCCATCTCCAACTAAGTATCCTTGCCAGAGTTTCCATGACATCGTCTGTGATTATAATGAAAATGTGCAGAAGATCATTTTGCAGAATGCAAAGCCCGCAGGAGTTCTCTCACCAAGCTTATCAGGCTTAAAATCTCTTTCAGTTTTATCGTTGTTCGACAATCGATTTAGTGGAAGCATTTGTTACACCCCCGACCCGAACTAATCGCGATTAAGGCTAATTAATTGTGATTAATGCTAATTAAGCATTGATAATTGGATTAACTAAGGTTAATGACCAAAGAGAGACAAATCAATGTCTAATGACACATTAAGTCTAATGAAAGGGATTTGAATGAATTAGAATTGATTGAAATGAGTTTTGACTCAAACATGATAAACTAAGGACTTTTTCGTAAATACGGATTTATACGTATTTCGTCAAATACGGAAATTCTTGATACCAACGTGTGTATCTCGAAGAGTACGTCAACTTTCATAATGGACACGATTCCATTTGACATCAAATGGGCCAAGTGAGGAGTCATTTGACTCAAAATGAAAATAGAGTAAATGTAAGGGGGTTTTGGTGTGTGAAGATGTTATATTAGAATGAAATAGGGGAAAGGAGCTCATTCCATTCCATTGCAAAGGAGAAACCCTAGGCTCTCCATTTCTCTCATTTTCCTCTTCCATTTCCCTTGCTTGAGAGTGATTGAATGGTGTTTGAGGAAGGCATCTTCAACTTCATCTTCTTCCCCAAGCATCTCCACCATTGTTGAGGAGTATAGAGCTTGAGAGAAAGCTAGAGAACCATTTCTTTGGAACTACAAGTAAGTAAATGACCTTCCCTTGTGATTTCCAAGTTCCATTAGTGATTAAGTAGTGATTTCTAGCACCAATGGCTCATGGGAGTTCATTTGGGTGTTTTCTTGATTAGGGTTTGAAAAAGGGAGTTTAATCTCAAGCAAAACCAAGGCAAAAAGAGGGTTTTTGAGTTAATAGCTTCCAAAGGCAAGTATAAACCTTGCTTGTGATTAATATTAATCATTGTAATTGTTCATGGTAATTGTTCATGGATTTGCTATGGTTTTATGCATTTTCCATTGATTTTTGGGTTTAAATTGAATGTTTAATGAGGTGATTAATGGATGTTTAGAAGTGTGATTATTGATGAATGTGAATGGATGATGCATGAGGGGGAACAGGAGGTTCCAATTTCTCCATGCAGGTTGTATAAAGGAGATTGAGAAATGGGAGAAAAGGAAACCAAGTCCCAGAAACTGATGCCCGCCCAGGTCCGATCGATCGGACGTACAGACCGATCGATCGAACTGTCTTTAACTGTAAGGGTTTTTGGGCCGATCGATCGGGCCCTGTGTGGGAATTTCGGCCGATCGATCGGACCCTGTTCAGGTTGAGTCCAGATTGATTTTGAGATTTTTATAAATTCTTTTTCTTTTCTTGGTTTTAGGTGGGTCCTTGGCTACCCTCTTTGGACTCATTTGACCAAGCGTGAGGGAAGTTTGCGAGAATTGGGGTATGACTCTTAAGTCAAATTGCGTTCCCGATTAGTTTTTAAGACTAATCATGGTTAAGCGAGATTATTGAGAATTAGTAAGGTTTCAAGGGGGTTCGTGGAGCGAACCATAATTGGATATTGCCTAAGCTTCATGGGTGTTAATTAAGGGGACTTGAAATGCACATATTAAATATATAAATGTGATGTCCATCAAGAATAACACGTGCATTTGGAAACCGACGATTACACCCGGATGGTTGTTTAGGATTGAGATAGAATTGAAATAGGATTGAGTAAAGCCCTATGTGGTGAGTATTACTCTCATTGTGTCATTGTGATCAATCTAATGAGATTGGCATTATTGTCATTCATTCCTTTTGTCATGAAAGGAATCATTGCACTGAATTGGATCCATAAGTGGATTTCTTACTGACTGTTGTTGATCATTGAGTCTGGCACTACCTAGCGATTGTATTAGAACTCCAAGTGAGTTCAATGAATAATAAATGATTAATCCTACTGCAGCAGATGGTATTGGGGGTGTTCCGGAGCTCCGTGGTGATGCTAGTGTCCCTGGCCCGGGCACTGGTAAGTCCCACTCATATATCCGATCATACCTTCGGGTAGTGATTGAAGCCTCCCTTTTGGGGAGATGGTAATGAATAAATCCCGATCATATCTTAGGATATTGATTGAAGCCTTCCTTTTAGGGAAGATGGTAATGAATTGAATGAAATACAATTTAAGAATGCTATGGTAGTTGCCAATTGGTACGTGTATACTGACTGTCATTGTTCATCACTGTTATTGTGGAATTGTCTAGTTTTCTCTAACACTGAAAATGTTATTAATTGCAATATGAATGTATTGATATACTATTGCAAGTATTGTTTATACATTGTTGAACCGTCGTGTTCATTAGTGTTATTGATGGCATTACAGGCCAGGTTGCCCCTGCCGGTGTTGCAGCGCCCCCGGCGCCAGCGGAGGAGACCGCTCCGGTTCCTCCGGGAGGTCTGATTGAATGGAACCGGCGGGATACCATCTGAGGTGGTATCCGAGTGCGAAGTCGGAACATTTGGATAAACATTTTGAGAAAGATTTTGATGACTGTTCATAGATTCATTTTGGGATTGTAATTATTATTTTTGGGAATGTAGCTAATGACATCTGCATAATGTTTTTGAAATGCAGTGTTGATCAATGTGTATTTCGAATGATACATGTATAAGGACTGTATTTTGTATACATGTAAATTGTAAATGGACATTGTCAAATATATATATTATTTTCCGCAAAAGTTTTATATTTGGCAGGTACTTGTGATTGATATCCCTTGTGGATCTCGTTTTAACTTCGGTTAATTCGGGGTTTACGGGAGTAAGTATGGGTTTCACGGCTCGACTCGGGCCCGGGTCGTGACAGCATTCCTGAGGAATTTGCGAGTATTGAAACCTTGAGGAAACTCAATTTGAGTGAGAATGAATTATCTAAAAAAATTCCTGAGTTCCTCGGCGATCTGGAGAGCCTTCACTTGTTGGATTTGTCGAAGAACTAATTTACTGGAAAAATCCATTCATCTTTGTTCAAGAACTGCTTCAAAACTAGGTTTTTTTCTCTCTCGCATAACAATCTCTTCAGTCTGATTCCTTCATCACTTGCCAATTGTGGGAGACTTGTGGGATTCGATTTTTCGTTCAACAATCTCACAGGCAGCTTCCCTGCAGTGAGCTACGCCTCGCCTAATATGGCCTACATTTCTCTTAGAAGCAATTCTCTATCAGGAGACATTCATGAACTGATCTCCAGATGCCAAAGTCCAGAATTTTTGGATATTGGAAGGAATGTATTCACTGGACCACTTCCTTTCTATCTCCTCCAACTGAAAAATCTCAGCTTCTTCAATGTATCTTTCAAGCCTTTTCAAGGCGAGATCCCTGATAATGCAACCTGCAGTGACCAGATGAAAATGCTTGACATTTCTGGGAATGATTTACATGGCGAAATTCATCCAAGCATTGCGAATTGTAGGAACATTAGGCTGTTGAATTTTGGTTTCAATCAACTGAATGGACGTATTCCAATTGAGATTGGAAATCACTGGAAAGCCTTTCTATTTTGAGATTGGGAAACAATGCAATTGAAGGAACGATTCCAGAAGAGCTTGGAAGCATTGAGTTTCTTCTTGCTTTAGAGTAACAGAATCTATGCCTTTCTGGAGAAATCCCTCCCATCTTAAGCAACTGCAGGTTTCTTATTGAGCTGTGAGTTGGGTCTATGTCTGCCTTTTTGTCTATTTATCAATTTCTTGATCATATTGCACTAATAATTCTGCTCTTGTTTCAGGGATCTTTCTCACAATAACTTACATGGAGGAATACCGCGGACGCTTTACAATATGACATATCTTAAATTCCTTGACCTACATCAAAACCAGCTGAATGACAGCATTCCAACTGGTCTAGGAGAGCTGTCTCATATCCAATTCCTTCATCTATCAGAAAACCTTCTCACTGGTTCAATCCCTTATTCACTAGGAAATTTAAGACAATTAACCTATTTCAATCTCTCTTTCAACCACCTCTCTGGTGTCATTCCTAATGCCACTACTATCCAACAGTTTGGCACCACTGCTTTCACCCACAATCCCCGGCTTCGTGGTGAACCTCTCGACTCCCATGTCTTGGTAACTTCCACTAACACCACACCATCAAAAACCTGGAGAACCAAGTTGCTAAGTGTTGCTGCAATCATCACCGTAGTCACAGCTGCAGTAATACTTATTTTGGTTGGTGCTGTCACCATCATCTACAAAAAAGCCCATAGGAGGGATGACGAGTCGATGTTTTCAAAGAGCATCCCAGTTAGTTCATCAGGCTCAAATCTCATTATAGGAAAGTTGGCTCTTTTTGGTAAGAACTTGCGTACAAATTATGAAGCCTTGGAAACGGGCTTTGAAGCTCTGTTCGATATGGACTGTCTAATTGGTGACGGTTCAATAGGGACATTATACAGAACCGGTTTTGAATGTGGGATTTCCATTGCTGTGAAGAAGCTTGAAACACTGGGAAGTATCAGGAATCAAGATGAATTCGAGCAATAGATTGATCAGCTTAGTAACCTTCAACATCCTAATTTGGTTGCATTTAAAGGATACTACTGGTGGCCCTCAGTGCAGCTAATTTTGTAAGGATTTTAAGTTGGCTTATTCATTGGGTAATGGAAAAAATCAGGATTATTTAAATTTGTATTTTGTTTAGAAAAGGACTGCTTAAGGAAACAAAAAGAAATTTCGGACTCTCTATTTTTTTACAGAGGTCGCTCGAGTGAACCCCACACAGTGGTTCTTTTGCTTGACCCATCATTAAGCTCGCTCGAGCCATCAAGGTTCTGGAATGAAAATTGAAGACGGAGAATAGTTCGCTCGAACGAACCATATGACCGCTCGAGCGAACTCCTCACAGAGAGTAGATCGCTTGACCGCCCTTTTAGATCGCTTGACCCATGAAGTTTCTGCGCTGAACGTCTGTAAACAGAGAGCAGTTCGCTTAAGCGAACTCCCTGTTCGCTCGAGCGAACTTGGGCGCAAAATTAGAAACTTGCTCGAAACTTTCTTCTTTTTTGTCTCAAGATACAATTACTAATTGTAATTAAATTTGCAACCCTTGAGGCACAAATTAAGGTCTATATATAGCCTTTATCTCTCTATTAAAAGGTAACCTCTCTAACAACGAAAATTCCCAGAGAGAATTTAAGAGATCCATTTTCCCCCAAGGCTATCATCTGATATGCTGAAGTTTAAAAGCTTTGGATTCATGCTACATTCTACTTTTCTGAAATAGAAGTATCTTGAAGAGGCTTTCAAGGTGGTTGTTTCAAGCACGGTGAAGGTGAACGGTGTGCAGTCGGCAAGATCGCGCAGTTCTTAGGTTGAGTTAACAACTGGAAAAGGGTTGTGAGTATATCTTGTAATTTTTTATTCAAAAAGTACTTGGTTGTCTGTTGGCCTAGATGATAAGGCCCGTGGTTTTTTCCCGAGCAGGGTTTTTCACGTAAAAATCTTGCGTCCTTCTCTCTTTATGGTTTGATTATTTTTAATCCGGATTAGGGTTAATTATCAGTTTAATCACGTGTGAATTGATATTAGATAATGATCGGATTATTGGGACCTCTGCATGTGTTAAGATAGAAATCTAAATTTTCAAATTTTATCTGAACTCATCCCGAATGGCAATCTCCACCAACATCTCCATTGATCTAGTTGTTCTGCATATACTGGTAGAAGCCACAGAATAGAACTGTATTGGTCAAGGAGGTTTCACATCGCTCTTGGAATTGCAAGGGCTCTTGCCTATCTTCACCATGGCTGTAATCCACAAGTTCTCCATCTGAACATCAAATCTACTAACATTCTATTGGATGAAGGGTATGAAGCCAAGTTATCAGATTATGGATTGCGAAAGTTGCTCCCCATGTTCAATAACTATGTGTAAGAGCAAAAAACGTAACTCACAAGATTAGGGGGTGCCCTTCGGGACTTATCCAAAAGACCGTAGAGAGCTAACTGCTTCAGGGACCTAAAAGGGAAGAGAAGACGGTCAGAGGACCCTGGCTGTGGGCAGCACAGGGCTCTCCGATGCCTAAGTTAGTGCAGGGATTGAACTCAGGGTGGAGAAGAAGAAGAGAAGCAGAGCAAGAGTGTATCTGTGTGTCTGCAACTGAGTGTGAATGCCCTTCCTTGGTTGGAATCGGTCTCCTCTTATAGGAGAGGAGTCTCCAGATATTTTATGGTGGGGAGAGTTGACTCTTGATATTTGATGGTGGGCCCCACGACCTGACTGCTAAGGTCTCATCAGCCCACATTGCATTAAATGTCAGTCATATGGGTTTGCTCCTGTCTTGACTTATTGGTAGCAAAGGTCTCATCGGATGCCACGTGTCTGAAGAGGGGAGATGGCTGTCAGTGCCTGTCTCGGTTGACAGTCCGCCAACAGCTACAACCAAGATCACAGCACTGGTCTCGGCTAGCGTGCTGGCGTCTTAGCCGAGATCTCGAGACGTGCTCAGCCGGGACGAATACAGCCGAGACCCCGAGACGCGCTCAGCTGGGACAGATAAGACAGGTGCCTAGCTGATGTGCCGGGATGACACTGGCCGAGCTGAGGTGTGCCGGGACCATGAAATGGTCCTGGCCGAGATGGTGCTTCCCCGAGCTGAGACCGAACAGGCTGCAGGTCGTGGCTGGAAAGCCTGGCCGAGGTGGGAGATCTGACGCTACTGCTAAGCTGATATGTGCCGGGGGCGTGATCGAGGTGGTGTTGGCCGAGCTGGCGATACTGGTCCCGACTTGGCGCATTAACACTCGAGCCGGGATGCACGTAGCCAAGATCATTGCTGGAATTGACATAATCTTGGAGTCTTAAAAACTGCCCCCACACACTATGCTTTAACCAAGTTCCATAGAGAAGCTGGTTATGTCGCTCCCGAGTTGACCGATCAGAGTTTAGAATTTAGCGATAAATGCGATGTTTATAGCTTTGGGGTGATTTTCCTTGAACTAGTAACTGGAAGGAAACCTCCAAAGAGACTAAAATCAACTGAGGTGGTGTTATTATGTGATTATATTAGGGAGTTGTTTGAGAAAGGCACAACTTCATATTGTTTTGATCAAAGTCTCTGGGGATCCTCTGAGATTGAATTGATTCAGGTAATGAAGTTGGGGTTGATCTATACTTCCAAAGCTCCACCAAGGAGACCGACCATGGTAGAGGTTGTTCAAGTTCTTGAGTCCATCCAACCCGTTTGTCAGTTGTAGCAGTCAGGAGAGAAAAGCAGCAGAAGGTATATTTAGAGATTGGTTTTGGGCTATGGTTTGGCAACAAACCCTATGAGTAGGAAGTCTAAACTAAAAGTAAAAAATTAACAATCTTTTTTTTGTTCTTCTGTTCCCATTATTTGTTTGGGGCATTTGATACATGAAACTGATTTCTAGTGCAGTAAAACCATTGGGTTCATATGGTTTACAATTGAAGACTAAAATAAAGCAATCCAATTCATGATCTGTACTTCTCATTTTAACTCATCCTGTTTTGCTTTTCTTTTTTCTTTTATGCCTTTCCTTCCATTCCATTTCCTTCAGTTGAACAAAGTATGCTATTATTATTTTTGTTGATTAAAACATTTTAAATGCTTCTTTTCTATATATTTGCTATGTTAGGATTTTGAGTGTTGGCTAATTTATGGGTTGGACAAAACTCTGGGTCTTTTGAGTTGTATTTTTTTATTTTAGAAAATGACTCTGAAGTTAGAAGATTGGAATGATTTAGAAGAAGAAAGTCTGAAAGAATTAAAAGAAGGAAGCTGGAGAAAATATGTCGAAATTTCGGATCTATCCAGAGAGGGGTCTGCTCGAGTGACCACCACACTCGCTCGAGCGAACAGAGTCGGACTAGCCCAGTTCTGAAACAGAGACTGTTCGCTGGAGCAAACATGTTGACCGCTCGAGCGAACCAGGCGCAGAGTTGAACGAATTTTGGAAACTTGACATTCTAATTGTGCTCAATCTGATTGTTTCAATCCTAATCAAGTTAGGCAACTTTAAGAACGTCCCAAGGGCTATTTAAAGGACTCAAAAGCTATTCCAAAGAGATACCTCAAGACCTCATCTCTCAAAGTGCTGAGTTAGAGATTATCATTGAGAGTTTTCTTCTCTAGAGTTTTTATGAAGTTGTGCTGCCAAGTTCTCTAGAGTTAGTTTTTCTGCATCTTTTATAGAAGATTATCTTCCTGCGAGAAGATTTGAGGAGTCAAGTGCTGGCTGGAATCTGTTGCAATCAACGGTGTGAAGTCGTTGAAGCGTGAAGCGACACAAGGTAACTTCAGTCCTTGAGTAGGGGATATTTAGGAAAGAGATCTGAGTTTCTTGTAATTGCTAGATTCATAGTGCTTGATTTGATCCAGTTCGGATCGGCGGTTTTTCACCCAGTTAGGATTTTCCACCTTAAATTTGGTGTCCTTGTAGTGTGTACTTGTTTATTTGTTTCCTCTGCATATTGTTTATTTTTTCACACTATTGGGTTGATTGTTTAAGTGGATCAATATAGAAATCACAGACCCTAATAATATTACTTTCATGCTACAAACACTTTCTAAGAATAAACTAGACAAAAAGAATACAAATTCAATTCCTCTTATAGGATGCCATGACTTCATGATTCTTCTTTAATTCAAGCTTCATGTACGTTGCCATTATATTGGATGAAGGATCACCAGGGGCCTATTTCTTTAGCAAAATTCCAAGAATTATGTCTATGGGAATCTCAAATTCTCCAAAAGCTAACCTCTTGAGGTGAAATTCCAAATCTTTCTTCGTGCAATATTTGAAATTCCAAAATAAAAATAAAAATGCAGAGAGTGGATTTCCAAGAATTTCAAAAGGTCATTTGAGACCTTTTAGGTGGCCAGAACCTGAAATTATGGTGAAAGAAATATTGCATTTCAAATTGTAGGGGACAAACCATCACATCATGACCAAAAAAAAAAAAAAAAAAAAACCCACATTCTAAATTCTTATCATAAATTCTGATGAAGAAACAAGCAATAAAGGGTTATTTAATATTTAACGACCTTATGGCGTCATTCCATTTCCGTTGGAGATGATTAGTTTCATTAATCAAATACATTAAGCAAGCACACTTTTAATGAGCAATGATCAAGTGCAACTGGTTGGACTACAATAGCTAGCTAGGGGTCCAAGAGACCATTCGTATGGAGAGATTCTGAACAGCATTGTCAATAGTGGTCTATGGTCTATGTTTGGACTACAATAGCTAGCTAGGGGTTCAGGTAGTGATGTGCAGGAATAGTACGAGGTATCCATGTAAGTGAATTAGAAACCGCCTGCTATTGACATTGAGTCCATGCCAAATTCGATACAACAAAGAGTGATAACATCATGGTAATGCGACCCATGACAATCATACTGCAACACATTATAAAGGAGAATTTTCAAGACTTAAATGGAAACTTCAAGACCTGAGAGAGAGAGAGAGAGAGAGAGAGAGAGAGAGAGAGAGAGAGAGAAATTTAATAGGCTTTATCACCTAGTTATACAACAGTACTCCCCCCTTATTCGAGAGAGAGAAATTTAATAGGCTTTATCACCTAGTTATACAACAGTACTCCCCCCTTATTCTCACAAGATACTAATTAAAATAGCTGCTGCAACAAAATCTATGATCATCAAATGCCGTCCATAGCATAAAGAAACAGAAAAAAAAGGTACAGAAATAAGAGAGATAGATAACAGCAGAGACAAAACTACTACTCTTCATAGAAAAAACCAATATTACTGCTCTTCAGATGGGATAAGAAACCAGCGTCTCCCAATTGCATGCTTTTTCAAGAATGCACAGCTTTCTCAGTTGGCACAACACGCCGGCCTCCTTTCTTTCTTTTGCCAATAACCCGCTCCAGTCCTCCAATCCCCACCATTTTTTGTGAATTTATCATTCTCCACCACCTTGACGTTTCAACCCCATTGACTCCACCCATAGTCCTTGGCTTACTCTCTTGAATTCTTTTTCCCCATGCATTATTACCAGCAGTAAGACCCCTCATCAAATTGCTACTATCAGCATTTCCATATGAATTATTCGAAGCTACTCTGTTTTCCACTGCATCCACTCTCCCTTGCTTTATCAACATTATTTTCCTCCCCACTGTGATCCCATATACTACTGTTACCAGCAATTCTATTGTAATTCTGACCTCCATGGATCATTGTATTGTTAGGTTTCATGACAAGATTATCTTCATCATCATCACCCCACCCAGTGGGTATGATGGGCTGATTCCAGAGGCCAGAATCAAGAATCTCAAGTCCAACATCATCCACATCTGGCTCAGAGACTGTACGTTCTCCATCCAAATCTGACAGCAGTTTAGGATCGAGGGACGAGTTCCAGTCGACAACATCAATGAAGAGATCTGGGTCAGGTAGAGAAATATCACAGGGAAGGCCATTAATCTCAGCCCAGTACCTGCTCTTTGCATTCTGTAATGCCTCTTTGCCGGCTGAATCGTTCCACTTGATAATGCTTTGGTAGGCGCCCTCAAATCTCTTGCTTTCACAGATCTTCCTCCAGGGGATTTTGCATACAGAAGTGCAGAATCTCTTCTCCCATGAAGGAACAGTGGGCTGCCTCGACCGCCCTGCAACCAACAAAATGAAAAAAAAAAAAAAAAAACCTGACCATGACAAGTAATGACAAAAGAAGGAAAAAAAAAAAAAAAACCCATAGGGACTAGTTTTCTTCCATCTAAAACTTCCTACATTAGAATGAAAAGCAAACAAACAATACCAAAAACTGTAATTCCAAGAAAACTACAATTCATTAAACCGTGAAAACCAGATGGTTGCAGACTCAATTCAATAACAAATCCTTGGGAAGCCCATAATCCCATAAAAGATTGGAGAAGCTACAGGAACAACATTATATCTCACGACTCACGATTCAAAAATATTTTACGAATATCAGGTAACCCTGGAAGCAGCTGACAAGCAGTTCCTGGATCTTGGTTTGACGAATATAGAAGAAAGCAGTAACAAGAAATCCTCTTTCTATAACAAAACAAACAAAAGAAAAGAACAAAATAGAAAATGAGAGAAAAAAAAAGAAAAACAAAAATATCAACGGAATTCCTGCTCTGTCATGGTGACAGAACTCTTAATCCAAGATTCTCAAAGAAACTAACAAAACAAAGATTCCGCTCAAATACTAAAACCACATCATCTATAATGCAGAAACAACAAAGAAAAAAAAATGAAAAACAAAACTTAGAGAAAATAGCAGTTCTTCTAAAAATCACAAACCTTTTGGAGCCAAGAAAAACTTAGAGAGTAACTGATACGAGCAAGAAAATTAATCTTGAATACCTGAAGGTGGCTTCTTGTATTTCGATGCCGAGGTTTTCCAGTGTGATTCTTGCTGAAAATGATCTTTCTGGTATCGTTCACGACTGCCCATATTTCTTGAAAGGAAACAGAATTCACAGAGATTGAAATGAGACTGTTGCTGTGAAGATTAAAAAAAATAAAATCTGTCAGTTTCTTGACCACCTGACCTGGAAGGAAATTCACTGGATGGAAATTCAGACACTTCAGAAGGAAGTTATCGCGTCAGAAAGAGATACTTACATGAGAGTGACAGCCAGACGTAAATATAAAGACAACAATGTCGCACAGTCCTAATTCAAACGTGAGTACCAAGTAGAGATTTTTAAGGTTTGCAATATAGGACCTTGCGGTTTCTATATTTATTGATACGTGGCCTTTCCTTTTATTTTTATACTTTCTATATCCCCACAATTAGTAGCTCGATCTCTCTATATCCCCACAATTAGTACCACGAAGACATTTTTAAGGTTTGCATATGGGACCTTGTGGTTTCTATATTTATAGATATAGATTCGTGGCCTTTCCTTTTATTTTAATACTTTCCATTTCCCCACAATTAGTAGCCTTTCAATCACCTTTAGTTTTCTTGGCTATATACATAATTTCAAAAGCTTGGGCTTATTTTTCTCAAAAGATTGTAATATTGATGGTTACATTAATACATTTGGCCGGAAAGGAAAATGTTACATAAATCCATTTTTATTAAAACACGGGCCTTTCATTAAACCCAAATCGGTTACAATGGCAATCAATACTTGTACTTATAATTGGTTACAATTGACCCAATCCATAGGCAAACTATTACATTGACAAAAACTTTAAAATGCATAATTTGGCATCACATGCATAAGAGAGTTAATGACAGTGAAACCGTTGGGACTTAGGATTAAATAATGGTAGTTTGTAAATGATAATGGTCATTTTTCTTTATGTAAGGATTTTTTTTTATTTTTATAAAAAATCAACACAAACCTCATGTTAGTTGTCATTCTCATTAGGACTACTAATTTTAGGGATAATAAAATAAACGATGATGGGACGTATCGTTAAATACTCAAACCACAGGGTCTATTTACAAATTATATAAATCGTAGTTCAGTATATACAAAAAGAAAAAGAGACTCTAGAAAAACCTTGTCCTAACTTGATCATACTCTCTGGTTAGCTAATTTTATCGAGCCTCAATGTTATGTGGTTTCCACACATGACAAGTTTTTTAGGCTCTAGTGGGTCTTTCTTATGCAAATCTTAAGCCACTCAAGGTAAATGGCCTACTAGAGTTGACCTGTGCTAACCCGGGCACGAAAAAAGGAATATATTGAATTTAAAATTATTCTTGAAATATTATTAGGAAGAAAAAAATATATATTATTTGTTATTGTTAAGATTTTATTTTATCATCATCATCTTCAAAGCCTTGCCTCAACTACTTTAGGGTTTCTTAATATTTTATTCATCAAAATTTATTTAAAAGTAAAAAAAAAAAGTGCAGTAAACTTATATTAACTAGAAATCATGTTTTAATTTTTAATGTTTTATGTAGTTATTTTTTCATAAAACCTTTAGGAAGAAAAGATAGAAAATAAAACATATTAAAGGTAAATTAGTTGTAATTTTAACTTTACGAATAAGTAAACTCAACTAATTCAAACTTTCAAATATATATAAATTCTTATTTTCTTCAAAGTTTGATAATTCTCAAATGCATTATTATTATTTTAAAAGAGATAAGTCTATTCAGATGTGGGGAAATTGAAATGATCCTAAAGTGAAGAAAGAAAATATCTTCTGTATTAGTGCATATCAAATAGAGGAAAATGAAGGAAAAATAATATCCATTGAATCGAGAAGTTATCGGGTTGCGAAAAGATACAAGATAGGAGTGAATGGTTACGTATAATACATCTAGTAGGAGAAAGGAACGTTTCAAAAGATATGATTGGGCTTTATATGCAGGAGACCTTTAATGAGAAAGAAACCATTGTGACTTGGGATAAAATTATAGAAGTTTTGTAAATAATAATGCTCCATTTTATTTATGTAAGGAAAAGTTATCATTTTAAAAAAAAATTCCACACAAACCTCATGGCAATTGCCATTTTCATTAGGATTACTCATTTTGGAGATATGGAAGGTATTAAAATAAAAGACACGGAAGTCTCACTGAATACTCAAACCACATGGGCCTATTTATAAATTTTATAAACCTTAGTTCAGTATATACAATAAAAATTTAGAAAACCCTCGTATAACTGAAATATACTCTCCTGTTGAGCCAATCTTATCGAGCCTCAGCTTTATATGGTTACCACTCACGAAAAATTCTCAGTTTCTTGGTGGTACTTTCTTCTAGAATGCTCACCATTCAATAGGAGCTATAAATTTGTAATTTTTTTTTTATAAAAAAGAGATTTTTATGAAAAAATAATCATAAATCCTAATTACACAAATTGATTAAGACATATCCTAAAACATTCAATTGTTGTTCGCATCCAAAAGACCAATTTACCCCAAAATGATATCGTTAGGGCTCGTTTAAAAAAAAAAAAACACTTTATGAGAGTCTTCTTCCCCCCAACGATATCGTTTTGGCTCAGTGCTAAAAGTTCCCCCCCTCTTCTTTTCCGAACACTATCGTTTGCCCCATCGTCGTTTATTGCTCAGAAAAGAGAAACTCATTTTCTTCTCACGCCTCTCATCTTTTGCTCTTTACAACTCAAAACCTCTCTCTTTCCCATTTCTTGTGGTGTTTGCTTGTTGTTCTTATTTCTACTGTGCATTACATTTTTGCACACACTGTTTGGGCTGTTGAATCGACCAATCCAGATATCCAAATAATAACCTTCAATTGGTAATGAAATTAATCCTAATAAAAGATATTTCATCTTTTTTCAGTTTAACTTTTTTTATCTAAATAAATTTATCTTTAATAATAATAATAAGAGGATTTTACTGGAAAAATCTTAGAAATGGTCATTCTTTACGAAGGGTCCTCGAAAATTGTGCAGCACAATTTCGGTCTTTCCCGTCATTTTTTTTATTTTTTTAATACTTTTTTTTAGCGACGATAGCGTTTCCTAGAAGAATTTGGGGGGATGCAAGCATTACTCCTCGCGTATTGGCAGAAAAACTGAGAAAACAAGTTTTCTGCAATTCATATTGGTGGAAAAGAGGCGAATACAACTTTTTCGGCTTTCATATTGGTAGAAAAAATGCAAATATTACAAGTTTTCCACTGTTCATAAGGGCGGAAAAACTACAAATATAAGTTTTCCCCAATTCATAAGGGTGGAACGTCCTTTCTCTCTAGTTTTCTCATGGATGAGTTTATGAGTTAAGGGTAAGCTCTATATGATATTGTACTAGTATAAGATTGTTATTGGAACCATTCTTCCATGTTATGTCTGCTATTTTTTTTTTTTCCCATCTCTTTCACTTTTGATGATAAATCTTGAGAATATGCAAAAAGAAAGAAATAAATTGAATGTCGGTCAATCGTAATTTTTTTATAAGGCCGGTGCTGTTTTCCTAAGATGATTGAGAGAAAATGGAGTGAGGGAGATAGAGAAATAGGTGGAAAAAGAGGAAAAAGAGTGTTTTATGAAAATCACATAGAAAGACGCTTGCATTGCTCATATCAGACACGAGCGATGCTAGGAGCAAGGCTAGCATCGCTCCCCTAGGTATTAAAAAAAAAAAACGAAAGAGGTCCTAACGCACCCCGTTTACGCCACGCAATATTCGAGGACACTTCGTGAGGAATGGTCAAATTTCGGGACTTTTCCCATAAAATCCTCTAATAATAATAACAAGGGATCTTTACTAGAGAAATCACCTTAAACCTTGAAACAATGGTGGAGGGCCCAAACTATTAATATTGACACCAAACGCCCTCCCACTGCCTTTTGCCAATCGTCCACAAACTGCGATATCTATCATCGCATCTGCATCTTCTTCATCTTAGAACTAGAAAAACATGCCCGTGTTTAGCACGAGTAATATAATTATAATATTAAAATTTATAAAAAAAAAATTTATGATCAATTTTTTTTTAAATTAAATGCAAAAGGTTTTAGTTTGAGAGAGAGGGAAAAAAAGTCCATAAGAAATCAATACCTAATACTATATAATTAAAAAAAAAATGCAAGCCCGTGAAAATTGAAAGATTAATGATCAAGAAAACTAAAAAACAAAATCAAAACAAACAAATAATATAAATAAACCAGACAACTCAGAAATCGGCATTTCACATTCTAAAAAAAAAAAGAATCCAACTCACCAAAAAAAAAAAAAAAGCAACTTTATTTGGAAAACTCCTGTATTTTGTATTTTTTTTTATCAAAGAATCAATTTGACCATGTAAATAATCTAGAGTGAGGTGAAAATTTGAGGTATCACATAAATAGTAAGGATGTTCGTCTTAATGATTGTGATTTTTAATAGATGGGGGTCTATTGTAGTGTTCCTCTCCATTTACATCACGATTTATAAAAGTTAAAGCCACACATACTGTGTGGGGATGTCTACATGATACCGAGATTGTCATCCCACCCCGGTCAACACCATCTCACCTCGGTCAGCACCACCTCGGTCCTCGCCTGAGCTCGGTATCAGTCCTGGCTTCGGCACCCGAGCTAGGCACCTCAGCATCTCATTTCAGCAATAGTGCCAGACACTTCTACCTTGGCCAAATTCTTTACCTCGGCCAAGTGCTTCACCTCGGCAGCAGTGCCAGAATGCTTATCTAGGCAACAGTGCCAGAATGCCCATCGAGACAAGTACAGATAGCTATATCTCTATGGAGACTCAACCACGTTACAGAACGTGTTAAGTAATGATGACATGCATCGGGTAGAGATAAAAAGTTGTCATTATCCAGTGGTAATGTAGTGCAGATTGAAGCAGATGAATACATGGATGCATTGGATCGAAATAAAGCCCACCGTGCAGGGCCCAAACGATATTAGGCGAAATTCGGATCCGAGGTTGGAATCGCGAACGGAGCCCCATTCTGGAAAGAAAACAGCGAGATGTTCAAAATCCATTACTATGTAATGGACTCCTTATTTTTAGGCCGAATTCCATCGTTTGGACCCCGAAAAGGGTGGCTATGTCTACATCAAGTCGTCAGGATAAGGTTCGATGGGACAATGCCTTCACCTACCCCCACTAAGGAAACATAGTATTGTCTGATGGGACTTCCGCCTCCACCTACCTCCACTTAGGAAAGGTCTGATGGTCCAAGAGTCAAACTCTCAGCCTATATAAAAAGCAAATCAGGTACGCTTAAATGGGGAGGGAAAAATAAACATATACAAAGATTCTCTTTTTCTCTTCTTCCTTCATCCTTCTTTGAGTTATTGAATTAACTTAGGTATCGGAGGGCCTTGTGCTGATAGCAGCCAAGGTCTTCTGACCCTCTCTTTTCCTCCCTTTTCAGGTTTTTAGGCAATTAATCCTTCCCAAAGAAGTTTTTATATCATCTAAGTAAGTCCGTGAGATTTTTTGCACTTACATATACAAAAAAGAAAAGAAAAGAAAAAAACAGACTCTACCATTTCTCCCTCAGCAAAGCGTGCATGGTAGCACATCAGTTACATAGAAAGTTTCCCACCTCCTCTTTCACTCCACGCTGTTGTCGAAAGTTTTTCTTTTTTCAATAATATTGTCATTTTCTTATTAATTACGAAACTTATTATTTTTGTTAATCAATTCCATATATTATATATTCATTTGAGTTTAGTTTTATTGTAAAATGGTTATCATAGAAGAATAATCACTATATAGGAAATCATATAAAATAGTTATTTCAAAAGTTTGAACATCTATGCTTAAATTACAATGCATATATAAGTTTGAAAATAATAACAACAATATTTATAGGGTTAATATTCTAAAAATATAGTTATTTTTATAAACACCTCGTAGATAAATTCCAACTCACGGTCAATATTCCAAAGTGGGGCCAAGTCCCTTCCTCATTAACTGATCTTAAGTTTTTGTTGATAATTATTAACAAAAAAATACTTTGTGGTGTAGTGGTAGGATTGTTTCTTTGAAATCCATATTGTCCAGAGTTCGAAGCTTGGCATATATCAAATTAATTTTTACCATATCATTAAAAATATACGAGTCAGGTTGGGTCCAAAAAGATGTACTTTATCTCTGGCCCGACCTAATTTATTCCGATTTGTTTTGTTGATCAAGGCCGTTCAAGAAGTGATGTGCAGGAATACTACGAGGTATCCAAGTGAATTAGAAGCTGCCTGTTATTGACATTGAGTCCATGCCAACTTCGATACGACAAAGAGTGATAACATTATGGTAATGCGACCCATGACAATCATACTGCAACACATTATAAAGGAGAATTTTCAAGACCTGAAAGAGAGAAAGAGTCAGAGAGAGAGAGAGAGAGAGAGAGAGAGAGAGAGAGAGAGAGAGATTTAATAGGCTTTATCACCTAGTTATACAAGAGTACTCCCCTTATTCTCACAAGATACTAATTAAAATAGCTGCTGCAACAAAATCTATGATCATCAAATGCCGTCCATAGCGTAGAGAAACAGAAAAAAAGGTACCGAAATAAAAGAGATAGATAACAGCAGAGACAAAACTACTACTCTCCATAGAAAAAACCAATATTACTGCTCTTCAGATGGGATATGAAACCAGCGTCTCCCAATTGCATGCTTTTACAAGAATGCACAGCTTTCTCAGTTGGCACAACACGCCGGCCTCCTTTCTTTCTTTTGCCAATAACCCGCTCCAGTCCTCCAATCCCCACCATTTTTTCTGAATTTTTCGTTCTCCACCACCTTGACATTTCTCCCCCCATCGACTCCACCCATAGTCCTTGGCTTACTCTCTTGAATTCTCTTTCCCCATGCATTATTACCAGCAGTAAGACCCCCCCTCATGAAATTGCTACTATCAGCATTTCCATATGAATTATTCAAAGCTACTCTGTTTTCCATGGCATCACTCTCCCTTGCTTTATCAACTTTATTTTCCTCCCCACTGTGATCCCATATACTACTGTTACCAGCAATTCTATTGTAATTCTGACCTCCATGGGTCATTGTATTGTTAGGTTTCATGACAAGATTATCATCATCATCATCACCCCACCCAGTGGGTATGATGGGCTGATTCCAAAGGCCAGAATCAAGAATCTCAAGTTCAACATCATCCACATCTTGCTCAGAGACAGTACGTTCTCTATCCAAATCTGACAGCAGTTTAGGATCGATGGACGAGTTCCAGTCGACAACATCAATGAATAGATCTGGGTCCGGCAGAGAAATATCACAGGGATGGCCATTAATCTTAGCCCAGTACCTGCTCTTTGCATTCTGGAATGCCTCTTTGCCGGCTGAATCGTTCCACTTGATAATGCTTTGGTAGGCGCCCTCAAATCTCTTGCTTTCACAGATCTTCCTCCAGGGGATTTTGCATACAGAAGTGCAGAATCTCTTCTCCCATGAAGGAACAGTGGGCTGCCTCGACCGCCCTGCAACCAACAAAATGAAAAAAAAAAAAAAAAAAAAAAAACCTGACCATGACAAGTAATGACAAAAGAAGGAAAAAAAAAAAAAAAAAAAAACCCATAGGGACTAGTTTTCTTCCGTCTAAAACTTCCTACATTGGAATGAAAAGCAAACAAACAATACCAAAAACTGTAATTCCAAGAAAACTACAATTCATTAAACCGTGAAAACCAGATGGTTGCAGACTCAATTCAATAACAAATCCTTGGGAAGCCCATAATCCCATAAAAGATTGGAGAAGCTACAGGAACAACATATATCTCACGACTCACGATTCAAAAATATTTTACGAATATCAGGTAACCCTGGAGGCAGCTGACAAGCAGTTCCTGGATCTTGGTTTGACGAATATAGAAGAAAGCAGTATCAAGAAATCCTCTTTCTATAACAAAACAAACAAAAGAAAAGAACAAAATGGAAAAAGAGAGAAAAAGAAAAAAAAAAGAAAAGTATCAACGGAATTCCTGTTCGGTCATGGTGACAGAACTCTCAATCCAAGATTCTCAAAGAAACTAACAAAACAAAGATTCCGCTCAAATACTAAAACCACATCATCTATAATGCAGAAACAGCAAAGAAAAAAAATGAAAAACAGAACATAGAGAAAAGAGCAATTCTTCTAAAAATCACAAACCTTTTGGAGCCAAGAAAAACTTAGAGAGTAACTGATAAGAGCAAGAAAATTAATCTTGAATACCTGAAGGTGGCTTCTTGTATTTCGATGCCGAGGTTTTCCAGTGTGATTCTTGCTGAAAATGATCTTTCTGGTATCGTTCACGACTGCCCATATTTCTTGAAAGGAAACAGAATGCACCGAGATTGAAATGAGACTGTTCTGTGAAGATAATATATATATATATATATATATATATATATGTCAGTTAGTTGACCACCTGACCTGGAAGGAAATTCACTGGATGGAAATTCAGACACTTGAGAAGGAAGTAATCGCGTTAGAAAGAGATACTTACATGAGAGTGACAGCCAGATGTAAATATAAAGACAAAAGTGTTACACAGTCCTAATTCAAACGTGAGTACCAAGTAGAGATTTTTTAGGTTTGTAATTGATAAGTGGCCTTTCCTTTTATTTTAATACTTTCTATATCCCCACAATTAGTAGCTCTTTCTGTATCGTACCACGAAGACATTTTTAAGGTTTGCATATAGGACCTTGTGGTTTCTATATTTATAGATACGTGGCCTTTCCTTTTATTTTAATACTTTCTATTTCCCCACAATTAGTAGCCTTTCAATCACCTTTAGTTTTCTTGGCTATATACATAACTACAAAAGCTTGGGCTTATTTTTCTCAAAAGTTTGTAATATTGAAGGTTACTATAATACATTTGGCCGGAAAGGAAAATGTTACATAAATCCATTTTTATTAAAACGCGGGCCTTTCATTAAACCCAAATCGGTCATAATGACAATCAATACTTGTACTTATAATTGATTATAATTGACCAAATCCATACACGAACTATTGCATTGACAAAAACTTTAAAATACATAATTTGGCATCACATGCATAAGAGAGTTAATGAATGTGAAGCCGTTGGGACTTAGGATTAAATAATGGTAGTTTTTGTAGATAATGGTCATTTTTCTTTATGTAAGGATTTTTTTTTTAATAAAAAAATCAACACAAACCTCATGTTTGTTGTCATTTTCATCAGGACTACTAATTTTAGGGATAATAAAACAAAACATGCAAGGACATATCATTAGATACTCAAACCACACGGTCTATTTACAAATTATATAAATCGTAGTTCGGTATATACAAAAAGAAAAGGAGACTCTAGAAAAACCTTGTCCTAACTCGATCATACTCTCCGGTTGGGCTAATTTTATCGAGCCTCAATGTTACGTGGTTTCCACACATGACAAGTTGTTGAGGCTCTAGTGGGTCTTTCTTATGGAATTCTTAAGCCACTCAAGGTAAATGGCCTAATAGAGTTGACCTGTGCTAACCCGGACACGAAAAAAGGAATATATTGAATTGAAAATTATTCTTGAAATATTATTAGGAAGAAAATAAATATATATTATTTGTTATTGTTAAGATTTTATTTTATCGTCATCATCTTCAAAGCCTTGTCTCAACTACTTTAGGGTTTCTTAATATTTTATTCATCAAAATTTATTTAAAAGTAAAAAAAAAGTGCGGTTAACTTATATTGACTCGAAATCAGGTTTTAATTTTTAATGTTTTATGTAGTTATTTTTTCATAAAACCTTTAGGAAGAAAAGATAGAAAATGAAATGTATTAAAGGTAAATTAGTTGTAATCTTAACTCTTAATTAAGATGCTAGAATAAGTAATCTCAACTAATTCAAACTTTCAAATATATATATAAATTCTTATATTCTTCAAAGTCTGATAATTATCAAACGCATAATTTTTATTTAAAAAGAGACAAGTCTATTCAAATGTTGGAAAAATGAAATAACCCTGAATTGAAGAAAGAAAATATCTTCCCTATTAATGCAGATCAAATAGAGGAAATTGAAGGAAAAATAATGTCCATTGAATCGAGAAGTTATCAGGTCACGAAAACATACTATATAAGAGTGAACTATTAGCATAGTTCATCTAGTAGGAGAAAGGAAATTATACAAATTCATTTTTATCAATATGGGGCTCTTTCATTAAATTGCAACCAGTCTATCATAATGACAACCGACACCTATACCTTATACTTATAATTGGTTATAACGACCCACTCCATGCACGACCCACAGTTTGATTGATGAACGTTTCAAAATATATAATTGGGCTTCATATGCGTGAGACTTTAATGAGAAAGAAACCATTGGGACTTGGGATAAAATTATAGAAGTTTTGTAAATAATAATGCTCCATTTTATTTATGTAAGGCAAAGTTATCATTTTTTAAAAAGGATTCCACATGCAAACCTCATGGTGATTCCCATTCTCTTTAGGACTACTTATTTTGGAGATATGGAAGGTATTAAAATAAAAGACACGGAAGTATCACTAAATACTCTAACCACATGGGCCTATTTATAAATTTTATAAACCTTAGTTCAGTACATACAATAAAAATTTAGAAAACCCTTGTCATATCTGAAACATACTCTCATGTTGAGCCAATATTATCGAGCCTCAGTTTTATATGGTTTCCAATCACGACAAATTCTCAGTTTCTTGGTAGGGCTTTCTTCTAGAAAGCTCATCATTCAATAGGAGATATAAAACTATAAAAAAAACCCTCTTTTTTTTATTTTTATAAAAAGGGTCTTTTATGAAAAAATCAATCATAAGCCCTAATTACACAAATTGATTAAGACATATCCTAAAACATTCAATTAGGGTGTTGTACGCATCCAAAAAACCAATTTACCCCAAAACGATATTGTTAAGGCTCAATTAAAAAAAAAAAAAAACTTTATCAAAGTCTTCTTCCCCAAATGATATTGTATTGGCTCACTGCAAAAAGTTTTCCCCCTCTTCTTCTTCGAACGATATTGTTTGCCTCATCTTCGTTTATTGCTCATAAAAGAGAAACTTATTTTCTTCTCTCGCCTCTCATCTTTTGCTCTTTACGACTCAAAACCTCTCTCTTCTCCATTTTTTTTTTCCATTTCTTTTGCAAAATCTACATTCCTTGTGCATAGCACATGTATTATCTCTCTCAAGGTCATATTCAAGTAGGAGTTGGAAAAGCACCATTTCCACCGTTAATTGCAAAGAGAGATCTAGATTCAGAGTACTCTCACAACGAAAGAGAACTTACCGCTGGAGTTGCAAATACAACCTAAAAGGCGTATGGAATAGATTATTAGCATGCATTTTGTGTTGGTGATAGAAGATGTTCATAAGTTCTTCTATCTCCCATTCACCGCTAGGACTGAGTCCAGAGGTTCTCTCTGCCATCTTATATCGTACACTGAATGAGGAACTGCAAAGAAAGGGATAAAGTAGAAACAAGGAAGAAAAGGGGAAAAATCACAAAGGTTTTTTTTTTTTTTTTTTTTAATGATCGCTAATGATATCGTTCTAGGAAAGAAGAAGGAAAAAATCGGAAAGAGACTTTTTTTTTAACGAGCCCTACTAATATCATTATGGGGCAAATTGGTCTTTTGACTACATGCGACATGCTCATTCAATGTTGTAGTGTCGTTTTTAATCAATTCGTGCAATTAGGGTTTAGGAATGTTTTTTTTTTTTTTTGTAAAAAAACCCAAAAAACTAAAATTTCATGTGATTTTTCATTTTTTTTCAAAATACAGTAATTGAGAAAAAGGAAAATGTGTTTTTATCTTTTACAATATCATGAGTTTTGAAAAACAAAATCTGCATTTGGGAATAATTCAAGGGTAGCTATAAAACTATGATTTAAAAAAAAAATTGCAAAAAAAAAAGACAAGGATATCATGGGTTTAATCCCTTGTTATCTTGGGATTTATTATCTTTTGAGAATACACTGATTGAGAACAAAAGGAAAATGCGGTTCTATTTCTGACCATATATTTTATTTTAGAAGATAAAATCCACATTTAGTAATCAACCTTGTAACTGATAATTTTTTATTTCAAAATTCAATAAACAACCCATGATATCATGGGATTTATCTAGAGCTTCTCAATATCTGGCTTCAGTTCTTGTATACTTTTAGACATTTGGTAATTCAAAGGCATCGATTCATCCAATCAAATCTCCTTAGCAGCATCAAACCTAATCAAAATACAACAGATCATGGTATTCATATCCATAAGAAGATGAAAGATAGAAATGGACTTAATTTAGTTATCCTCTTTCATTCAAAATTCTATTACCAACAAATAAAGGATCAAACCCTTATCCATAAGTTGTGAGACGGGCCTTGTTTGGATCGACTTATTTTTTTGACGTCTTAATCTGTCTGAAAAAGATCTGCGAGTTTAAGATCTTATTAGAGCTGCGAGTTTAAGATCTTATTAGCTGTTCTGTAATTAGATCGTTTGGCAACACCTGAACGCTATGAGATCTGAATTGAATAAGACTGTTTGGTATTGCATCTTATCCAATACACAGATCGTTTCATAAACCTATGAGTAGACTCCACAAACCTATTAATCAAACCAAACATGGAATCCAATGCTAAATCTCTTTAAACCAATAGAGTTTGGACAAACCAAAAAATTACAACGAATTAATAAATCAAACTTCAATAAAATCCGAATATCCAATTTTCCATACCCAAAAAAAAAAAAAACCAAAGAAAAGAGAGGGGATGAGAAGGAAAGGAAGATGAAGAAAAAGTTTACCTTTGACTTTGGATCCAAGACAAGAAGAAGGAATTACGGGAATTACGGGAATTTTAAAATTATTTTAAGTCTTGAAGTGTCTTACCGCTTAAGATGTTAGGGTCTTAATTCCAGGAGCTGGATTTCAAGCTCCTAGAATTAAGATAAATCTCGTCTTAAATAACAAGTCATCTTAGCGCTTAAGACATGTTGGTATTGCGTACCAAACAATCTTGTTTAGTTTTTTTGTCTTAGCGCTTAAGACACAAGACATTAAGACCCAAATTTAAGACGATCCAAACATTACCTTAATTCACTTAGCGAATGTCTTGAGCTACCCACAGATGATGAATAGAATTGCATGTCTAACCCATCTCCACAGAAAGGTTGCAAAGGCTGCTCTACATTCGCAGATAGAGACTAAAGATGAAGACCGTATCTTATTAAGAAAAACCAAGATTTGATCTATGTCACGCTTCAAAAGTCACTTGGATTTCTCAAGATTAAGACTTTTTATAAATGTCAATCCCATATTATGACCAAAATAATTATTTAATTTGGTTTTTTTAATTATAATAATGTGCTTATGAGTAAAAATGCTAAAATCAAGGAATTTATAATTCTTCTCTGATCTTTTGTACCCATTATTAAACGTCGCTGGATACAAAGAACAATATAAACTCATCCTTTAATTTTCTTGTAATCTAATGACTAGTCTATAACTTTTTGTACCCATTATTATGTAATAACATTTTTCGAGTATAATGCAATAACCTTTTAAATTCTTTCTCATTTTCCCCACTAACAGAAATCCCCACAACCCCAACACCACCCTGACCGAAAGAGAAAATCAAATTTATAAAGAGTGATTCCACCAAATACAAAAAGGGTGATGAATCTGGCAATCTCTAGTCCCAATGAAATGATGAAGACAAGAACACTATTATGACTAACCACCATCACATTATTATTAAAACCGTAAAAGGAGATGATCTAAACCAATCAAACTAAGGATTTCAAGGTAGTCAGAGAGGCATGAATTGATGAAACAATGAACAAACACTTAAGGAATTCTTGCATGACACGTCTGGCAGTCGGAGAGGATTCCTCCAGTACTCCTCATATGGTACTATCCTCGCTAGGATTTCTCATGAAGAACATTCACTTTACTCCACATTTGGCAAACACCAAGGAAGCCTTGGATTTACATATACTAGATCTAACATTCGTAAGTTTTATGTAATTCTCTCACAATCCATGATGAATCAACCTTAAAACTTGGACTCTTGGCTTTTTTTTTTTTTTTTTTTTTGCCTTCAACAGATGATGGACAGTTCAGATTTTCATCATGGGCCCCACATAAATTAAAAAAATTAAGATGATGATTGTTTTGCAGATATATCAAAATATATGAAGATTCAACGGCTGAAACCTAACCTACTGGCCATTTTTTGCCATAATATCACTGCCCGAAACACTATTCATGCGCAAATCAATTATCTTTTCTTCAGTGTGGATGACCATCGGCAGGAGTTCTTTGCCATTTTCTCACAATCCATGATAAATTAGGATCCTAAGTTTGACCCAATAGTTGTTTTAGGCCTCCTACAGAGACTGAACCATTCTGATTTTGAGAATGGGGACCATAGAATCTGATCTCATGACACAACGGTTTTGAGTTTTTCTTTTTTACAAATTAATTAATATCTTAAAATCCATGAGGAATGGATGGCTAAGATTTGACCTATAAGATAGGGCTCCAAAGCAAAAGGGACACCACAATATAACCGCCCGAAACACTAATCATGCACAAATTAATGACCTTTTCACTCCGAATGATCAACGGTCAAGAGTTTTTTTTTTTTTGGCCATTTCCTCACGATTCATGAGAAATTGGGATGCCGAATTTGACTCCATAGTCATTTTAAACCTTTTGAGGAGAAGGAACCATTCTAATCTTGCAAATGGGCCCCACAGAATTCTAGATCTCACGAACCAACGGTCTGGACTATTTTTTTTATAACAAATATCTCAAAATTTGAGGAACAAATGGTCGAGATTTGACCACCTTATCATTTTGGACCTTCTTAACATGATTAACGGTTTGGATTATAATTGTGGGACCCATAAGGTAAGGTTCCATAGCTAATTAAAACCAGTAGTCTCTAAGTTTCTGCGCATTTCACTGTTCATCC